>BLKM01000292.1:141863-516326 GCA_013340265.1 Coptotermes formosanus
CACACACACACACACACACACACACACACACACACACACACACACACTCTGTAGTCATTAACACAGACTCTCACACTTGGACTTCACTGGAAAAACCGAATTGCCGTCACCATCGTTCACTAATATAATTACTGTAACTTGTTAAATTAACCCTCAAATAAGTCTCGTGTACACTTCACACAGCACTCGGAAATTATAAAGAAACGCAACAACTCAATATTACTCTGGGATGTGAAGCCGCGTGGTGTGGTAGATGGATACCTAATATTATAATAATAACAATAATAATAATAATAATATATCAAGGAACTACAGAAAACAGCTATATTGAGCACAGCACACATACTTCGGAAAGTGTTAATGTAGAAGCATACGAGAGTTTAATATTGAAGTTAGCGTTATATGCACCATGAGTAGTAACCGCGGAATAGCTGCGACACTGTATACCCTAGAAACACGGTTTGTTTCGGGTATGTAAGTGCGAATACCCTGCATAAAGGAGATGATGATGATGATGATGATGATAATAATAATAATAATAATGCACGAAAGACTCCTCATATTAACACCACTCATTTAACACACACGTATTTCTATACCATTCTGTTCCTCGCGTGAGGCTCCAATATATTATACCTCACACTGCAACTATTATTTCAAACAAAACTACATAATAAAACAAAGACACATCATCATGTAATGTGCTCATACAGAATACATGGTGGCGTTGTGCCTGACTGTTTTATTACATAGTTTTGTTTGCAAGCTGACACATCAAGGTGACTCAACTGAAAATCAGTATTTCAGCATGCACAATTGGACTGACAATGTAGAAAAAGCCCTAACGTTTATTATTAATATATTAAAATGGCGGCGGTGGCACCACCACCAGAACTACCACCATGAAGCACGGTAAAATTTCGAATCGAACAGCATTTCCAGTGCTGTTCTCAGGCGCTTCAGTTTGGATAAGCTCGAATGATTTACATCCATTTCAGACATGATTGTTGCTGATTTGGCTTCGTGTAATATTCAGTATTACTTATTTGGTTTTCGCTACACTTACATCCACTACAGTTTCTATGATGACCCGTGAGAGAATTTATTCATTCACAATAATGATGAAAAATACTGAATACAAGCACCAGAAGTCGATAAAAATGTCCGTAGTATAGGAACCGTTAATATATGCCTCCATTACGCATAATAATTTGTAAAATAACCATTACGCCTTAATAAAGTAGGCAATGTACTATAACGTCACATTGTGGCGCGTTCACGGAACCATTGTTGCCCTTGAATTGTTGACGTACACAGGTCGCTGTCAACAATGTAATAAATACTGAAAGAATTGCCATGGAAGCAGAGCAATGCGTTCTCTGCATTGTTGCGCTATGTAGCTGCCAAAAATACGAAACACGTAGGTCTTCACGCAAAGTGCCCGATATTTTTGTCCGTTCTTAAACAAATTTCAAGTTTCTCGACAGGCTTTCGTAAAAGTCCTAGTACGTTTATACTGCTTCCTAAAGACTGGAGAAACAGAACCATCAGTTACAGTCAGAAATTTTAGGAGAGTTCGCGCTAAGCCGCGAAAGGTGCCCATAGCTTCGTCATGTCTGTCCGTTCGCCTATCCGTCCGCATTTATCACCACGGCTCCCAATGGACGGATTTTCGTGAAATTTGATACTAGGGGCTTTCATGAAAATCTGTCCGGGGAACTTCAAATCTGGTTAAAATCGGACAAAAATATCGGGCACTTTACATGAAGACCTCAGTGAGTTTCATATTGATGCCAGCGACATATATAGTGCAACAATAAAGAGAACGCATTGCTGTCCTTCCACTGTAGTGCTTTCAATATTTATTACATTGCTGAGAGCGACATATGTAGGTCAATACAAAGCGAATGCATTGGTGCGTTCCATGGAAACAATTGTCACGCGAAGGCGTTACAATGTTACGCTATACGTACGCTACCTACCCTGCACATTAAAACTGCTTGGTATTGAAAAGTAGAGCTGGCCAATACGCGACCGCAATGTTTTCTTGGGTTAGCTAGTGTCACACAATAAAATCCGACTAATCTAACTTGGAGTATGCCGTTACATCTTTGTGTAAACTTCCTCCTGGTTTATTAAAGACTTTCACATTTATTACACCAACCTGTTCTCAGTGATACATGTCCCTGTTGAAGGACCGTGCAACGAATATATATTGGCTAATTTATTCCCGGGTTAGTGGCGAAAAAAAAAATCCGGACTCCAGCAACTAAAATTCGTTGTGGCAGACAAAAAACTTATCTAAAGATGTTGTTACTTCCTACGACTGCTTACCGATGAAGTACGAAGCTCTGGTAAGATGATACTGACCGGGAATCACCGAAGTACACTCGGTAACTGACATGTCCCAGTGCCACTCTGTGCACCACAAAACCCACATGTACATGTCTGGGATCGAACCTGACTGCCCGCGATGAGAGGCCGACGACTAACCACAATCTAACGAAAACGCAACCAGGACAGTTCCAGTACTGGTGTAAGCAATGATTAGTGGTCTTGCGGTTAACGAACCAGTAAACCTCTGTGCGAAACTCATTATCAACATGAGATCAGAAGTCACACCGAGAGTGACAACTTTACCTAATGCAAGACTTTATTCAGTGTTCCCAATACACTTCTTGCATTAGCAAGTTCACAGGGCCAACAGCAGTACACCCGTGCAAACAATGAACAATTAAAAGAGTATTATTAACTAGGAAAGTACCAACAGTAATTCAATAAAAATGCACGGTGTAAACAACGTAGTGAAACTCAACGAGTATATTCCTTTTTCTCGATAGGATGCTGGCTACACGAATGATCTTAGTTCTTAACACAGTTATCTCTACAAAAACGAAGTAGCATCTACATCTTTGCCATCATTTAACGTCGTGGCACCGCACTGTGATCGCTGTCTGCACTACAGACATCCGGTTATGATCACGTAACAGCCAGGCCAGAGAAGCAGAAAACCGAAGTACAGAAATTACATTATACAGTACAAGTGCACAGTTTTTTCATAAACGTGCCAAGCATCCCGAAATTCTGGGCGCCGGAAGCGTGACATGAAGCAAGTTCCATACTGAGGACCCACAAATTCTGGTGCCACCGTACAAAATTTAGCCGCCATGGCGACCTGGAGCCGGGTATTTGTGCACCCCTGTTATACAGCGTACACACTGGTGTTTTGTTTTACGTCAGGATCTGTAACCGCTAATTTCTGCCACGAGGTTTCAGAACATGACACACACGACAAAACAAACGAAGAAATTCATTACAACCTGCAGCAGACAATCAAGGCCACACGGGAATAAAAACCGTATCGAATAAATTGTTTCTGAAGTGCTCGCAAAGAAAAGTTGCAAAAGTACGCTTACTAGCTTCGCTATGTCTGTCAGCATGTCCAATGCGAAAACTGCATGAAATTTGCTATTGGGAGCCGTACCAAAATCTTCCAAATTTCGGTAAAATCGGACAATATTAACACTACACGAGACGTACTTTTCTGCACATCTAAGCGTGACTTGCTAGATGTTTATTAGTATGTTTCGAAAAAGGGGGGGAAGATGAAAGACTGCACGAAATATGCAATTCATGCCCAATCAGTACGCTTCTTCCGTTAAGCCGTACAGGTTCGGAGCCGGGACAGCGTAGTTGGTACAGCGACTAGGTAACAGGCGTGTTGCGATTCCCGACAGGGCAACAGAATTCTCTGTAGTCCAAAGTCCAGATCGATTCTGGTGCCCACCCAGCCTCCTGTTCCAGTGGACACCGGGGGGCGTTCTGTTCCCCTGGTGTAAACCGGCCGGGGCGTGAGGCTGACCACTCACCTCCATCCAATGCCGAAATTATGAATGAGTGAAATTACACCTCTGCCCCCCCCCCCCCCACATGCCTGAATGGTGCGTACAGGGACAGTAACTTACCGTAATTAAATAAGTGAAAGCGAAACTGTCACGACTGTTACGCTGTACATACAGTTCCCGTAAGATCGCTACTGTAGCTCCACACAGGAGTGGGGACCATAAATTAGCTATCATTCCCAAAAGTGCCTCACATTATAATTGTCGACAGAGAATGAAACTAGCAAAGTGTTCGAAGCATTCGCAATGCAAATGTTTTGTCAGCTAACAAAGCGATGTAATCGTAAACAACTCGGCTTCAGACTGGAAAGGGGAAGGCTGAAAAGCAGGAGAGGGGAGAGGACAAATCGAAACGAAAACCGTACCCCTTCTCGCGTATGTTATACTACAACAGCCTGCCCATATTTCATCAGGTAATTATGTCAGAGTTTGTTGACACACTCCAACAGGAACTGAAATACGTGTTTGTTTTGCAAAATTCTGCAGCTGAAATGTATTGGAAACTTTATTATTATCTAACACTATAACCTATGAGGCGCTGGACCAGTGGTTAGGGAAATGTAAGCAACGATATCAGCAATAGAACGTACTGTACTGGATTGTTCTTATTTTGTTTTATATCAGCATGCAGTCAGTCTGCGGTCCGTTACAGTTTCAGTGTCTGTAGATGGCACAAGACTGCATCACACAAAATATTCAAGACATATGAGCCGGCGTCAAATCGATATACCTCGTTCATACCACAGAACGGGTCGGACAGGACTGCCGAACACGTTGCTGGGTCTGCGGGGCTTGCAGCAGGGACACAACGATTCTAGTTGCAGGTGCTACTGACTGGTTATCACCAGTCCTACCAGGATAAGACCGTCATATACCATAAAACAACCCACGACCACCATTCACAAACATCGTGCATCTCATTCGATGCCTTGTAACACCTGCTGTTGAAACAGTGACGTCAAATAACTTCCGAAGCAGTCATTTTAAGAGCGATGACACAGTGTTCTACCTCCAGGCAGCCAAGTGCTTCTTAAGATGCTAAACTGCTCTCGGCTAGTCATGGAAATCCTCTGACTTTGTGGAACTTCTGCGCTTCTGGGGTGTTACGCAGCGTCGAGTGGCAATCCTTTACGGACGTTTCGGGATAACGTATCGGTCCCATCTTCAAGGGTCAAGAAATCCAATGAAGCTTCACTAGACTTAGTGACCGTTGAAGATGGGACCGATACGTTTTCCCGGAACGTCGGTAAAGGATTACCACTCGACGCTGCGTAACACCCCGGAAGAGCGCAGATCTCATCAACATCGCAGCGGAAGCCTGAAATCAACTCGATGATTCATTACCGTGTTCACACAACACACCACCACTTGCCCTGATCCTGAGCCAGATGAATCCAGTCAATGCCACCCAACCCTGTTTCTTTAACACACATTTTAACGTTATCATCCCACATACCCCTACGTCTTCTAAGCGGTCTGTTTCCTTCAGGTTTTTCAAAAAAGTCTGTACACATTTCTCTTCTCGCCTATGCATTACAATGTCCTGCCCAACTTATTCTCCTTGACTCGATAACTCTAATAACAGTACGCAGTCTAGCAGTAACTAGCTACTAGTAACAGTTACTAGTAACTCCTCTTGTATTTATGCTGCGTGTAATGGCAAGTGTCTATTTTCCTAACCGCCTTTTGCCATGAAAGTGGCAGCAACTTTCAGGTGAGATTCCTTTCCATATCCGAAAACAAGTAAAAACGTAAATCAAATACAACTACACTTTGTGCACCCCGACCAAACAACACACATGTCCGCTTAAAACAAGATGGTCCAAGCTGAGTGTACAACTAACATCTGTAGAAGTAACTTACCAAATTTATTACCCGAGCCAGAACACCAATTTTTCTTGCAGTGCGCAGCCCATTAAACCTTTATTAATTAGGAAACCTTTTCAATTCTACTTGCTCTAATTACTAACAAGTACAGCCAATTTGATATCTCCTAACTTGCTCGTGTGGTGCTCCCACTTACAAGTAAACTTGTATAAAAATAAGCCTAAATTTGACAGTTCGATGGTTTTGGTGTGTCCAACGGTTTCTGTGAATTTTTATCGCAACTACTTCTTGTTCACATATTTTTACCTTCACCTTTGCGTTTCTGGGCAATTAAAAAGCACATGAATGACATCCTCCTCACCTCGGCATAACAGACATGTTGAGAGGAATTTATCGATACTTCCTCTGAAGAGGCCTGCAGAACTTATAAACTGAAGAACTACAGGAAGCAGATTCCTGCTTGAGATGACATTCGTTCAGCTGGTCCAGAAGTTTCGTACATTAGCTTAACCCCAGTATTCATTACCGTGTTTACGAACACACGCCCATGGGCCTTATCCTGAGCCAGTTGCATACAGTCGACACACTCGCGACCTACGAACACCTTTATGATACACTCTAGTGCTACACTGCCACCTCGGCCTGTATCTCCTATACGGTCGCTTCCATTCGTTTCACTACTGTTACTCAGATCTCAGTGTACTATATAATATTCATTTTCGCCATGCGTGTTACACGTCCAGCCCATTTTAGCCTCACAGTAATAATATTTTGTGACAGGTACATAAATTAATAACCCAACACATTTTGTTATCAGATTGTTGAGTATTTGTGCAGCCATGATTTTACCTGCCCTAAAATCTGAGGTGCTCCTGTGCTTAATTAAGCACCATTACGAAAGCATATAAGACGGCAAAGGTATAGCCCCAAGCATTCTTCAGCTCGGCAGTATGTGGAAGTGAGCAGTCACCTTCACATCCTGGCCGCTTTACCTCCGAGACAAGTTCCATTTACCCACTGCTGGAGTACGCGTCAGAAAAGAGGAAAATCTCTTTTCCTGTACCGGGAATTACACTGCGAATCTTCAGGGCGTAGCCTGGCAACTATTGCAACTGAGCTACGCCGGCTCCCAATTTATTTACCAGTGTTCACAGAAATAAAATTATATGAACTGTTGCCTCCGGGAGTGTCGTGAATACGTGTACATGCTACCAGCTGGGCGACCAGCGGATCCGTGTTCTTCACCACTGCGTCCAGACTAAAGCTGGGAGTACCGGGAGCGGCCAAGGCGTGGTGCTGAACACTCACTCACCTTGCACTGCAGAGTTTGAGAATGCGTAGAGCTACACTACCTCCGCCATCCCGTCTGAATGGAATAACGCTCCCTTAAGCAAACAGCCAACTTCACATATACACGTAGGCCTACTCTGTTAAAGCATACCTGTGTTCCAGGTTCCATGTGTAAACTCACACTAGTTTTGGGCCAACAAGTTCGCACCACAGCCACGTCGGTAGTGTTTAAAATAAATTATGGGCTTAAACTATCGTTATGAAAATCGCCCATGTGATTCAAAAGTGCTTGAAGAGTCAAGAGATGACGCCAGATGTTTAACCCATTAAAACTTAGTGGTTAGTACAGGCACCGCCAAGTTTAACGCCAAAATTTCTGCATTTTGCCCACGCAAGATATTTATAGGGTCTGTATAATTCTTACCACAAACACCGATAATACCCCTATACAACAGTGTGTTCTCTGTGAGTTACCGCCTGAATCTTTATATTAACATACAGATTAATTTCGCCTTACGCGAGTGGCAGTACCAGTCTCGCCCCCGCCTCAAATAGCTAGGTATAACTTTCAACTAGTGACTGCATTCAGCATTGTTGGCCGCAAATACTCGGGTTAAGGTTTCTTTGCAAGCTGAGGTTCTCATAGCGACAAGTATGACAATTGGGTCGTGACGCCTTGCAGTTTAGTGACACGTTCCAACATTTCTGATGGCACAGATGCTTCCATCCTCAAGGCAGAAAATTCATTCGTCTAACCTCAAAATACAAGCAGCAGATCCTTCCGAAACGTTGGTACCTACCGACCAAACCATGCGGCGTCACAACCCGAGAAACCATAATTTTGTTACATTTCACTATCCCTCGAATAATAATCCACGGCGTCAGTTATTCTGATTGACAAATTATCCGTCATGCACATCATACAAGACCGAAATCCGTTCAAATTTGTTATTAAATAAACAAGGAAGAAAAATCTTTGCGAGATATGTGTGACAAACACAATCGAATAATTTGCGGTGGGACTGCTGAGGCCTTGACGATGACCATTTAAGTCAACATGTGTTTTCTACTTAGGCTACACCGAGTGAATACGCAAAGTGTGGAAGGATTTTATATACCACTGCTCAATAAGAGGCACAGCAATGTAAACTGAACGTACTCAGGTTACATGATCAGGTTTGAAATCGTGCTACTTCAGTACCCAAGTCTTGCAATGGATGGCGCTAAGGCTGCAGTTGTGGAAAATGAATCTCAGGTGCAAGAAGCTAAGTGAATGGTTACTGTGCAAAGGTGATTTCGTAGGCAGATTCGTGGGAACCACCAGAAAAGGTCTTCTACAAGTGGCATTAAGTTGTTCAATGACACTAGTTGGATTTGCAAAGGGTCTAGTCCCGGTAACCGACCAGTAAGTAAAGCTATGTTGAATGAAGTTCGAGCAGCTTTGGTTCGATCGCAATCCAAGAAAATCAAAAACATAAGCTGCCCGCCAAGTACGCATGGCACAATCGACAGTGAAGAAGATTCTGCGCACACATTTGAGATTTAACAGTTACAGAAACCAAACACTGCAACTTGTAACAGCTCAAGATGAATGCCCTACACATTTTGTTGTGACGTTCTTTCAGTGCAAGATGATGAACCTTTACAGCCAAAATTGTGTTTAATGACAAGGACAATCCCATTTATCCGGGCAGGTTAATCGACATAACGTTACAGTGTGGGGGAGCAACAACCTGCATCAGTGATGACAGCTACAAGGGACAGTGCCAGTTCAATGCCTTCTGTGCTGATCTCTCTACACTACAGTGCTCGTTCGAGCCTTTCTTTTGCGCCAAACGCAATATGAACTGCGTAGGTACACTATCACGTTGGAGTAATTCCTCATGCCGATCTGATTCTGGAAGAAGTGTGTCCCAATGGCATGCTATTCTAGCAAGATGGGGCGGAGGGTCCAGCATTCGCAAATTGCAGATCACACGACACTGCTTGGATTTTTGCAAAATCTGTGCACCCCTGAAGTACAGGCTGTTAGCTGTTCAAAGATATGGATATTTTGCAGTAATACAAAAGCAGTCCAAGAAAACGTTTAATCAGGTTAACGTAGAGTTCGAAATTATTTATGTAACAAACGATACTGAAACTAGTGACAAAGTTTGAGAACGCAAGTCAAAGAGAAATGATAACGGGCATTTCCCAGTACCGACTATAAGGGTAGTGGGAAGACAAGGGCTGGTTCTGGTGCCCTAATACTTTGCTTTGAAGAAGAATAAGCGCTCAACGAAATATACCACTGATCTCTCCGTCCCGCGTCACACTGTGCATTGAGAAATGTCGGTCGGGGCCAAAGAATACATTCCTTGTTGGTAAACATGTCCTTATCTTCCAGCCTCGTGACGAAAGTATAAATCAGTACGTTAACTCCTAAATTTAACAGATCATACAGAAATATGGAGCCGGACTTGCTTCCTTACTTATCTGTGACATGATATAAAAGAAGCAAATGACCCTACTAATTCTGTTGCTCATTTCCACTTGTATTTCTCTCCGACTTGGTTATATGTACAGATATACTCCAATTGCTGGGGATTCAAATTTGTCCGTGTGCATGGCAAACCCTCCCAACACCTTTTTAAACAAAATAGCGCGGTGGCATGGATCTTGGTAACCTCGGCGCTACATTAATATAGCCGTAGGTACCTACTGCACGGTCCCAGCGTCCATCTGACAATCAGCAGCAAAAACTAAAATCACACCTCTGATGCTAGACGTTATGAGTTAGTCGTCAGCGGTGTCTCTATCGGCGATATTTATCTATCAGCATTTTTTAATAGCGTTCTGAGGAGGCGCCGATCAGGCGACCCGCCTGAACCTGGGGTACGGCTCCCCTGAGGTTTCCAGTAAGTCACTTTTTTTACCTAATTAGCTATTATACATGAACCAGCAGACTGCAAAAGAGTACCTGTGGGTTCCAAACTCATGCATTCTAAAAGATTAATCTAAACTGATCAATGACTAGCACTGAAACTATAACTGTGAAGAGTGGACGGAACTGTGTTTGTGGGCTACAAATACATATTTTTTACCCCTGACAGGCTATACGTCACAAAACGCTGTCAATAAAAAGAATTCACGCCACCCCCACACACGCTTGGATATCAGATCTTGTACTGCAGAAACCTGGACACCTCTAACGTATTCATTGCACGAGTGTGTGTGTGTGTGTGTGTGTGTGTGTGTGTGTGTGTGTGTGTGTGGTGAAGGGCCCTGCAGTAGATGCTACGGACGCAACGCAGCCTTGAGGCTGATTGTGCAACCCTGTGACGAAGATGATCAGTTTTTTTTCCCTTGTAATGGAGCACCGGTGGAATGCAATTGACAGGAGAAAACCGAAGTACTCGGTGGTAAAAATCTGTCCCAGTGCCACCTTTTCCACCACAACTGACCCACAACTGGTCTGACCCGGGATCGAACCCGGGCCTCCGCGGTGATAGGCCGGCGACTGACCGCCTGAGCCATGGCACGGCCCCTGTACAAGAGTTATGTACTTCTACGCAGCTGAGTCCATGCTAATCTCCTAGACTAGCACCCTATCAGAGAACATACTTAATGGTCTCCCAGTTCCAAATTTGATACAGTTCTCTTAACTTCCAATGTTTATGCTAAAAAACACTTCACCATGCACGTCTCTTGTCTCCAGAAACGAAACTGGGCATCCGCAAAGAATATAATCACTTTACTACGAAAATATAAGCTGATAAATACATAAAAATATGGAAAGATAGGAATGTGATGCAAGGGGAAACAAAAGCTGGCAGCTAGACACGAAACTGGTATCTGCATCATCCAGAACTTTCGAGTTGTGAATAAATGCGGCATTGGTTACAATAATGAGTGTTTGGGGTAAGTCGGGAAATGACATCCTTCAACCCCGAAGCCTTGCCGCATCTCAGTTCTGTCCAACAGAAATCACGATGCACTGCATCGCCGGATGTTTGTGTGTTCAAGAGTGGTCACATGAGGATTCATGTTACGTCTTGTGACAACGGCCACAGTACAAGGCAGTAACAGTTTCTCATACGGTACATAAGAACATTACTTGCAGGTCTATCATCATTTCACAAACATGGTTGAACGTTACATAAACATGTAAGTATGAGATCGGCACACTGGACACCAGACTATGTGTGTGAAACCGTATACTTCCAGCAAACAACTAGAAAGGTGTACTCTAGTGGGGTAACCAGGGCTGTGGAGTCGGAGTCGGAAGGAATTTTAAATGCAGTCGGAGTCGGTGAAAATGTACCGACTTCTACTCCGACCTCAATTTGAAATCTTAAGCAGATACTCCAAATTCAGAGCCCTGATAGCTACAATAACCATTAGACTTATACTTAAAAATAGGTTAAAAGTCAAAAAAGTAGCCTGATGATTAATGTGGTGGTGATGAAATGTCTTACAGGTTTACCATCATTAATATATATTGAGGTTTTACGAAGTAGCCGGAGTCGGGGTTTTAAAAATTGAGGAGTCGGAGTCGGAAGTTTTGTGTACGGACTCCACTGCCCTGAGAGTAACAAAAACTAGTCTAGTCCTTGCTTTGCGATTTTACGTAGGTCTGCTTCCTTGGCGTTCATTCTCACTTCCATGCAGTTGCAAACTTGTCAGTGCAGATGAAAAAATGTTAGTAACACTACACATGTCAGCAGTGCCGGCCTTAGGAAACGCGGGGTCCGACTGCGATCCTTGTGGCGGGCCGCTAGAAGTTACTGTGGAGAGCAAAACAAAAGACTAATGTTTTGACACAGTAACGTAAGTTACAAAATCAGTCCGAGAACTTTGTGTGGTATCATACTGCGTGCTTTTAAAAATTACTAACGCGCGAATCCCCCACAAGCGCGGGGCACTCGTAAGCGCGGGGCCCGATTACGTCAAATCGATCCAATAGGCCTAAGGCCGTTCCTGCATTGCCAGGCTGTTTCCCTTTGATGTTGACAAATATTCACCACGACAAATAACAGGTTCAGTTCCCAATAATATTTAAATTTTTTATGTTACAATTTCATATGATGATTTTTTTAAGAAAACAGAAGTTCCACTACAGCTTCGTGTAAACAACACAATAGCGCCAAAAACAAAACTGTCCCTCTACTTAATTAAGCAACATGCCATCGCGATTGAGTGATATGGGATATTAATCATACGTTAACCTCGACACGCGATGGAGTTTAGTGGTCACCTTCACTCTAAGACCACCTTATCCCCGTCACAAGCGTACTCAGTACTCACTGAACTGGATGGAGGCCGGACGGGCACCACAGCCGGTCTGGATTCGAGAAGAGAAGAGAAAAAGCCCGGGTCGTCCAGCCTGTAGCCTAGTTACTGCAATGACACAGCCATCGCAGTTACTTAACACAAACCACAGCAAATTCGTTCAGCTATTTTGGATATAGACTTCCCGTTACCACACCTCGTCAATAACCGTAGATACAGTAGTTTCGTAACACATACAGACGGAAAGACACGACCTCCCATCTCCCTCTCATCATTGCATTCCCTTCGTGCAAAGACAACTAACGATCCGGGGTTCGAATCCCGGCAAAGGCAACGAATTTTTTTCTTCTCCAAAACAGCCACACGGGCGAAAAAATGAATAGCGGGTCTCTTTTTCGGAGGCAAAGCACCCGCGGCGTGAACTTGACTACTCTTCTCCATCTAGTGCCGAGGTTAAGAATGAGTGGAGCTATAACTCTACTCCACTTACACGCCTTCATGTCGTGGGCAGGGACAGCTTCATCTATTATAGTACAAAGGCATCGTAATAAACTCAGCTTTGAAATTAAAGTACTTCGGAAGCTAACAGGCAAGTAGTACGACGGAGCTCAAAACAATTACCTACCTACCTGCCTACCTACCCTACCTACATTACAGGCTGTTAGTGTGATAGGCTACATGAAGTTCTCACAGCAGCGTCGATACTGTTTGAAGTCCTCTAGAATACGAAGCCGTGTTAGCTGAAGAATAGGTACTGACTTTTCGGAAATATTTGCTGCCTCCGTCTTCGGGAGCTAAGCAGCAGCGTTGGCCTACTTACAACCCGAATATTACAGACGTTTCGGAAAAACTTGTTGCCTTCATCTTCAGGGTTTAAACAGTCCTTAGTCCTTGAAGACAGCAGTGGCTAGTTGCGGGTGCAATTAGTCCAAGACTAATAAACAGACCCAGAAACTGTTATCCTTACACTCGAACATGAAGGCAACAAGCTCCTCCCAAACATCGGTAAACACCAACTGACACGGCTTCATATGACCTAACAGTTGAGTCTTCAGACACTCACAAACACACATACACATTCCAACACATACACGCTCACAAACACACATACCCACTCACTCTGTAATACACACAACCCAAGTGCACCTAAGGGTTGGACTGGTTTTATTCTTAAACCGAGCCGCGTACAATAACTTGCTGGTCTGAAGGAGCTGTGTTCATTCCCCATTCATTATCAGCCTGTCTGCTGACCATACAATGAAGGCAGGGTGCTCAAAATCCGGAACGCAGCAATAACAGGACAATAATCATTTATCACGTTTTAACAAAAAGACAGCAGTCAGCTCATATTTTGAACACAGCTTACAAAAGCAGCAAACGTCTCTTCAATAGCCGGTATGGGCACGTTCATTATCAGTGTGTCTTCAGCTCGTTACTCGTAATCCACAAACTAACGGCACGGGGTGCGGTCGTTTCCGAGAAATGGACAGTCGTTCAGATGGTCAAGAATTTCCCCACCTTTTCTGCAATGAATGTTGATTAGAATGCTCGTAAGAACTCGCCACTAGACCTCATCGTGGGCGACATGAAACCAGTCCACTGCATTAAATCCCATTTCTTTAGAATCCATTTCCTCAGTTCAGATTATGTCTTCAAACCAGTCTCTTTCCTTACGGATTTCCACTGGAATTGCGCAAGCATTTCTCATCTCCTTCTGCGTATGAAACGACAATGTTCGTTCGTGCGGTGAAAAATCTTATCTTTATACGGGGATGCGAAGTTCGAATCTCGGTCATGGCACTGAATATTCTAAATATTCGGTCGTTCTGCTCGGTTTCTCCAGGCAAATGCCGAATTGATGACTTAGATTAGGCCAGGACGCTTCATTCCACGCTTTCTAATTCGTTAACCCCCAAACATTCGACGCTGTAAATTGTTCTCCGAGTCATAGGCGTAACTTGGGGGGGGGATTTCCATCAATATTTTTTCAACCTAGGAATTTTTTTGGTTACGGAATTGAATAACGTAAAATAAAAAATAAACAAAAAATAAAATGAAAACTTGCATTTTATGGGACCAGTTTTCCCCTCTTTCAACCTGACTCCTTTGTAAAAGAAAGTTCCATGGTCAGTTTTGCCGGGGCCCCCCCCCCCCCAGTGTTATTAGCAAAGTTACGCTTATGCTCCGAGTTACAGACTGCGTTGTTAAACTACAAATAAATGCACCAAATAAAGTGGGTATTAATGTCCCGCCTAATTCTTCTTCCTACGTTAAACATCAACTGACTTTTGAAACGTGGTAAAACAATATTCATGCGTCATGACCACACCTTCGTCGTAAAAATGTTCCATGGTGGTTTTCAGTTCTTCCAGTGGTGTCAACCTCAATAACAGCGGTGAACACATTTTCCAAAAATCTAAGAGTCACCTCAAAATTCTACGAGCCAGAAGGGTGACATGAAGCAAGTTCCATAGTGAGGATCCAAGAATATTAAGCGCCACCGTAAAAAAATTTAGTCGCCAAGGCGCCCTGGCGCCCATTACGTGTGAACCCTTGCCCAATATGTACCATTTCCAACACTCCCGACACCACAGTCCTACAGATTTAGAACAAACAGCTCCTCTAAAGTGGGAGGGAGTCATTCTTTTCAGAATAATATATCTAACACACTTGATGGACTACAGAAGGAAAATGTATAAAGAAACAAGGCAATCACACTATTACGAAATAAATAAACCATACACGCAGAAAAGAACAGAGGTCACGAAAAAAGAAATGAGCTTCTAATTGTACTTTTGTTTTGCCTCGAAGAGTTGACATGGACGACAGCTATCGACATTCGTGCAACACCGTGTAAATTCGTCTTCAGTGAGCAAGGGAAATGAACGCAAGGCATACGAATGGCCTAAAGGAAGTGACGGGTTGGGAAACAACTGATAAGATGTTCTTTTTTCAGTACAAACAACGTTACTTTAGTGCACTAAAAAGCAATCTCGAGATAATGGCGTGCAGCACATGAAATGCTGCCAGAAACGGTTATCAGACAGCCTGTAACGGCCTTTTCGCTATGCGAAATCCACGGATAACTTGCAAGAACACAGGCAAGAAACGGTAAACAATAACGACATGCTTAAAATTGAGGGACCCAACGCAAAGTACATGGTTTAAGACCACAAAACAGATAAAACTGTTGTGATGATTCATTGCTTTTATAACTTACAAAGGCCAACTCCATTACCGAAGTAAAAATAACGATGTCCCAGAGCACGTCATGAAGGCATATACAGAAATGTAGGTATAACCCCACTCATTCTTAACCTCGGCACCAGATGACGTCCCGGCCGCTTTATGCCCACAGGAAGAGCCACCGTATTCATTAAGTACAGGCTAGGTGGGGCCTAAAACCGGCCTGGCAGTAGTGGAGAAGAGAAAAATCTGGGTTTACTGAGTACTGAACCCTGATTCCACGGTCGTCCAGCCAGTAACCCAGTCATTATACCAGATAAACAATCCCAGCTCTCAAACTAATGTGTCTGCCACTCCAAAAGTTCGCTTGATCGCTAAACTGCTATTTCTAATGGCAGAAAATTAGAACTGTATACATGTACGATGGAATCTAGGGGCGCGATGCTCACACCTCGGCACACGAACATTTGAAAACTGGTCCAAAATCAGAACGACAGCCCAAAAATGCCTCTTTCCATAACAGGGGCATCCCTTACATGACCCTTACTCGATGAAATGGCGTTCAAGAAAAACTGTTGTCGAATAAACGCCTCTGATGACTTGCTCTTTTCCATATAATAAAGCCCACTGGATGATGCCAAGCATGGGCACGGCATATAAGCTATGTATAGATGTGATTATATTGCAGACCCCTCAAACGAATACAAAGCCAAACGCATCCAGGCGAACAGTCTGGGGTGGGGGGTTGTACAGAAGCTTGTGGAGGGGGTACAGAGCGCGGACCCCGGAAGATAATCACGAACTGTCCTATAGATCCATAATGCTCGAATGAGAGTTTGTTCATTTCTGCCACCATCGCCATAGCTTGCTGTTAAAATCGATTGCGACCAAGCCAAGCAGAGTCCGTCCGTCAAGTCTTCCTAACCATTACGTCGAAGAGGGACGAGGAAGGGGCTGGGGGAACACAAGGGGAATAAGAGAAACGCCGAATAAAAAGAGAGAGTGAGAGAGGTGTAGAACACGTCATGTTGGAAGCATCACGTTATGTACAAAGCCAGCAATTCGATACACGAAAGCTTCTTTCAAGCATTAAGCCAATGCACAACATGTACTTACAGCGTTAACACAATGAACGAAGACTATTTCCTGCGCAGTGAAATTTTAGACACATTTCGGCCCTTCGGACTTGTCAGAACAAATTCACGGCTACCATACTCCGGCACTTTTCATCAAAACACGACTCTTCGCTGTTCCGATAAACGCCAAGACGCCCTGTATGAACAAAACAGTACGAACACAACGCATCATTTAACCAAATTTGTTTTACTTTTCTACTGTGCTAAGAATCAGAATAAATTTCCTGCATAGACAGGTTCCTGTTTAATCTACGCTGTCTTCTGATTGCCTTATTATATTTAAACTAAATTCTCTGTACCAAAGAAATAGCAAAGAATGAACTCCCAGTCTGGTATAGAATTAACCAGCTGGCACTTTCAGTTACCATGGGCATTCACTTACACCCTAGTTTCACTTATTCTGTTAACCCCACGAAGCACTCTAGTTACGTACGTACCACGTGCTCTACCACTAGAAAACTGCGGATTTCCCCCACTAGACCTAAAGAATAGAGCACTTCCTCACACAGCATACACGGTTGTTCTTCGTATAGTAATGGAGCCAAAAACAGGTACAAAGGTTTCGCACGAACATTATGCCTCCACGAGCAGGGCAGAAGAGGAAATCCGTTTCCTTCGAAACGCTGGTACTCCTCTACCAAGAATACATGTCGTCACATTTCAGAATACCGAGAACTTACCATTCACCGCCATAAGAACGTGTAATTCTTGTCTGAACTGTCGTTTTACATGAAGAAGAATTTCGACTTTCACATATTATTTAACTCACACGGATTTCAGTCTGCAAAGGGTAGCCTGTACTTTATCTCGTTACGCAATTAGCCACTGAGCAAGATATTGACACAGAATACCTGTAATTAGATACTGCAATCACGAAACATGTAGTTTCTTGTCTTAAGATGTGTTCTTTGAGTTGCGTATGATACGCTTCCTTTCTGAAGGTTGACGTCTGGGGATTGACATGCCAGCGTCTTATCAGAATTGGGTGAGCTGTGTATAAGTAAACAGCACAGCGCCTGGTGTCAGAATTTGTATGACAGATAACAGAAAGAAGGAAAGTTCTACCAATAGTTCGTGACGGCTACACATTTAAGACCTACGTCTGAACAGGGACAGCCAGCCAGACGGTTTTGGTTTAGGGACCGCTGCGTTCTGCACGACCCAGCATACATCACTCGCCTTGATGTCCATTTACCACATATTCAAGAATAACGCTGCAGAACCAATCGCACTATACGTTATAATGCACATGCAGAAGAAAATGTCCCTTGTATTTTGGTTACGTTTTCGCCAAGTCGACAAAAAATTCTAGACCTGCACTTTATAAGCTTCTTTGTATGATGAATATTTTGTTTGCGAAAAATGATTAGTTTGCGGGAGATGAGGTTCTCACAAAGGTGTAGCCGAAGATTCAAGTCTTCTGGGAAGTGGCACTGTGTCACTGAGCCTGTAGTTCCTGAGGCTTCGAAAGACCGTACCGCTTTCATCTCCAGCTTCAGGCAGTCCGAGAATGAAAGACGAACTTCTCGATCTGAATTTGATACAAGTTAAGTCTAGTAAGCAAAGACATGGACAAATCGTAATTTAGGCAAGGAATTTTCAGGTATAAAAAGGTAGAGCTGCCTCTGTTCATGCCATAAAGGCACACAGAGGGAGCAGACGTATAGATCCAATCATTCTTAATCTCGGCGCTCGATGGAGGTGAATAGTAAAAATAAAATTCTATCTAAACCTGCTGACTCAGTAGTTTTGGATCTGAAAACGGGCGGATGAATAGCAACACCATCACTTTTTGCCTTAACTATACGCGGTTCATGCAAAAGAACAATGAAAGTACAAACATATATACTAGGTAACCCCCCGAGGAAGAAGCGACCGGAGACGTGCAGCTGACCGGTCACCAAATACAGCCGACGTTAAATGCGTTCAGTGTATTTCCGGGGGGGGGGGGGGGGGGGGGGGGGGGGGGGGGGGGGGGGGGGGGGGGGGGGGGGGGGGGGGGGGGGGGGGTCGGTNTGGCCGTTCCATTTTCATTGCGTGGTACTTAAGCAAGAACAGGCTCAATCTTGTACAAAATCCGCCTTCTATATTAGTCCATTAGACAATAAATTCAAAACCTACCACCATCTTGACAGATTGCAGGCAGGTTCCCATAGTCGCGTTCAGCTTCGCCATGTCCGTCCCTTGTCCGCATGTTATCATCGTAGGCCCCACTGAAAGGACTTCCGTGAAATTTCATACTGGGGGCTTTTATGAAACTGCCCAGAAAATCCATATGCGGTTAAAATCAGGCAAAAATGTCCGGCACTTTGCGCGAAGACGTAAGTACGTTTTATTGTTGCCGGCAACATTAACTCGCCATAAAAGCGCTCTCCTCCAGTGAAATGGTATGAGGGCCGTTAGGACAGCCGAGGAGGTATAAACATTACGGGAACGCGCCAAATGTTACGTTATACGTACACTGCCTGTCCTGTCAACTTACTCTCACAACGCACCACAAAGATCTGTTCCTTGTAAGCCTCCTTGCATTCCTTACGGTCACAATGATAACATGGCCAGTTTCTTACAAACATTACTTCTAACGTTAATTTCAGGGCCTCACATCAAATGGCTTCAGTGCTTCTCAAACCTTACACACACTGCCTACAGTCACGTTACCATGATTGAAATGTGATTTCTACACCACGTTTCATAAACTCTGACTAATCATTTAAAACTACATTAAGGCAAGATAGACTTTAATATTATTTCTCATGTGAACAGGGTGATAAATTTCCATGAAAGGAGGGAATGTCGACTATCAGCTTATGAAGGAGGGCTCTACCTCTCCATTGAGTGGCGTACGAACATCGGCAGGCCGCAACATGCTTATACCCTTATATAAAACTGGTTTTCCTTACACAACAAGGAAAGCACGCTAAAATAAGCAAATGGGCTACCAATCCTTCGTGTCCGCACGCCAATTTTGACACCCGTACTGTACTGTACTGTACTGTACTGTACCCTCGCAGACCCGCTATCGTTTTTATACACATTCTCTCTCCTGCTATGGAAATTCAAATACAAATATTGGCACAGTATCTAAAAGACAATTTGGTGATTAAATGTGATAATGCAAGACCTATGCACCTGAAAGGTCGGTGCTTCATCACCACTGACGAACTGTCATCACTCGATTTTGTGCCTCTTCTTCGGGCACTCTCGCCATAATCCTTAAAACTGATCAAGCACATTCACTTACCGCTCAGGAGACATTACAAAGATCCTCACAGTCATGAATAATGAATCATTATAACCATGCAAAACCTGTCAATGCAGCTGATAACACAGTGGAAATAAACTATAAAATTTTAGGAATGCTTTCACGTAGATTTTACAACATAAAGATAGATACTAAATCCTTTGAAAGTGTGGAAGAATTCAAATATTTGGGAACAACCCTAACAAATCGAAACTCCATTCATGAAGAAATTCAGAGCAGACTGACGTCGGGGAATGCCTGCTATCATTCGGTGCAGAATCTTTTGTCTTCCAGGTTACTATCCAAAAACACAAAGGTTAGGGTACACAGAACTGTAGTTTTACCTGTCGTTTTGTATGGGTGTGAAACTTTGTCTCACACTGAGGGAGGAACAAAGACTGAGGGTGTTCGAGAATAGGGTGCTGAGGAGGATATTTGGGCCTAAGAGGGACGAGGCGACAGGGGAGTGGAGAAGACTACATAACGAGGAACTTAATGACCTGTACTCATCACCAAATATTATTTGGGTAACGAAATCGAGAAGAATGAGACAGGCGGGGCATGTAGCAGGTATAGGGAAAAAGACGGGTGCATACAGGATTTTGGTGGGGAGACCTGAGGGAAGGCGACCACTTGGGAGACCCAGGCGTAGATTGTAGGATAATATTAAAATGGACCTTCAAGAAGTGGGATGGGGCATGGACTGGATTGAGCTGGCTCAGGATAGGGACAGGTGGCGGTCTCTTGTGAATGCGGTAATGAACCTCCGGGTTCCATTAAATGCGGGGAATTTCTTGACTAGCTGAGGAACGGTTAGCTTCTCAAGAAGGCCTCTGCTCCATGGAGTTAGTTCACGTAGATTTTATCATTATATATTTTAGGACTTTTTACACCTTTCAGAAACTGCCTGTTTCCGAAACGTTGTGTGTTGTGACAATGGGAGGCGTCCTAATACATATAACTGATAAAACACAGTGAAAATTTAACATACGCTCCCGCCGGAACCAACTGTAGAATGTCAATACTAAATCAAGCAGCTCGGTGGCAATCGTGCATGAGACAATGCTCATGCAGAGCAGCCTCGACTTCCAGGCATTTAACGGGCTGTAAGCTGAAGAGGTACACAGTAATGAAGTTCTGCTTGACATGGAATCAATCTGTATGGTAAAGAGATACAAAATTATGTTTGTCCCCACACTTTCATGTGTCAACTAAACGTATACGTATTTCTCGAAAAGTACCTATAAGAATGATTTAGCAAGTGATGAAGTGATAAAATGTAGTAAAGATCCTATTTTATTCCACTATCTCTCCCTACTTCGACCCTTCTTATCACTATCACTAACATTAGTATCACTTTCTGCTGATACCAAACGAAGCATTCCAGAACTCAAAGCTTCATTGCTATCACCCGTCACGGCTGGAATGTTTCGCAGGCATATCCTACTGATCTAACATATCGCCTAAAAAACGCCCTCCTTCCACCCCGCATTTCTCGTTTGCACTAAACATGCGACACAGTCAACATTGCCTATGCAACTTCTGGGACCGGACAGCGTAGTCGGTATAACGACTAGCTATGGGGTGGCGGGTCCGGGGATCGGGGCGGGGGGGGGGGGGGGGGGCGAGATTTTCTGCTCCCGTCCAGACTGGCCCTGGGGCCCACCCAGCCTCCTGTACAATGAGTAACGGATTTCTTTCCTGAGGATAACGCGGCCCGGGCGTGGCGTTGACCACCCACCCTCATATGGCGCCGAGGTTAAAGAAAGAGTAGACCTATACGTCTACTCCCCTTCTGGGCCTTCACGGCCTGTTATTGGGTGAAATTTTTAACATTACTTTACCTTATGCAACTTGCCCTGTTCCTCTTGAAGCTTCTCCGCCCTTGGTCCTTACTACCCTACCTTCCTCTCCTAACAGTTTAAAGCCCAGTGGTTACTATAAATACCACCATGGTTAGCACTAAAAAACGCTCCTTTCTGCCCACACAGTGGGTTGTAGTTTTTGTATGGATCTCCAGAACAAACAGCGACTATTCCGCTATTCTGATCGGTTTATACAGTCTGTTTATGCTCGGAAGGAAATAATCTTGAAATATAATTACGATGCATTTTCACCTTCAAAATTTTAAAAATGAAAGTACGCTTTGAAAATCGCCATGCTGCGTAACCTAACATTTCAACTTTAAACCCTCTGATTTTCACAAAGCATCTGCACGTTACGCCAATGGAGTCTACCGGAGAGGGATACTTTTTAAATTTCTAAAATCAGTATTAACAACATGGCGGACACGCGACCTTGTGAGATGGACTAGTGTTACTTACTTCTAGAGTCCTGCAATAATAAACTGGTAATCGATCCTCGAAGGGAAGAACATGTAACTTATATTTGATGTTGTACATCTGATGTGAAGACACAAAAATTAATAGCGCCAAACAAAAAAAATTTCACTCGCTTTTTCCGCAATATAAAATAAGCTGATTTTGAATAATTCTAGTAAAGTGATGACAAAATTTTCCTCAAAGTTATAAAATGCACAATAGTTAAAGCATTTTTACTTGCATGAGAGATACAGGAATGTGCATACAATTTATTACGCAAATCTGAAACAATGGTGTTACTCAAATAATAATAATTCGCCAATAAAACATCGCATTCTCACATTTTCACGTGATTACAGTCTCCGCTCTCCGTTTCTCCCAGAATTCGCTAATGGATTATCAAATTTTGAGGTGTTCACAAAGGGTGACTATTAGCTTCGGTGTGTCTGTACCTCAGCCTGTCCGCATGGAGCAACTCGGCTCCCGCTACAAGGGTTTTCAAACAATTTTATATTACGGAATTTTAGTAACATGTGTCGAGAATATGTCGAGAAAATTCACGTTTGTTTAAAACCGTACAAAAATAATGGGCACTTTACACGAAACCCTACGTGGATTTGTGACTACTTAGGTTCTTTCCTTACATGGTTACCGTCGAGAATAATCGATTACAGGAGTAATCGATACTAATGCATAATGATCAAGAGTAACATTTACAATCCTGCCTTATTTCTTCATTCGATTTACGTGATGAATAATTCGGGAAAATAAAGAAAGTGCCATCATAATATTTCGTATTTATTGACCATGTCTATGAATATTAAATTTGGTATGTAAACAGGTTACAAATAGGCCTATGCGTACAAACTGTGAATTAAATACGGTTTTCAAGTCACCAATTACAAAATACTTCGATGAGGTAAAGATTTGAGACTGGGTACGGCTAATTTCACAAACTCAAAAGACACATATAAATTGTAAATTCTGAAAATAAATCTAATAACAGTCACCAATTATGGTAACTGCATTCTATAATATGCACACAACTGTGAACAATACCAACAAATGTGTCCACAGTGGATTAATGACACGGCTATCTGAGAAGGATCTAAAATGCTAAAATCGGAAGGCTATACAAACATTTTTCAACTTGTGTAAACGTAAGCATTTGAATGACAAATAATCATTACAGTTTTTATCAGAACTGTGATGTCGCGCACATTTCTTTAAAATCCAGATCTGGACTCAGCATATCACAAGTAACATGACAATGCGTGCAACTTCAAAGGCGTCTGTCATAGTCCTGACAAATTCTCGACACTGTCCACCGTCTCAAACTAGCAAATATTCTGCGTTCCGAATGCAGCTTCTGACTTCGTCTTCAAATGGCACAGAGAACGGGAAGAACCTACGGAAAGAACCAGTCTCAACACCCGTCCAAACCGCGCCCACCAGACTAGGTTAACTCGCTTCCCCGTTACACCGGAAGGCACAAGCATAAGCGGCGTCCGTAATCTTGTGTGGGTTTTAGCCTGAAATGGCGGTGATATTCAACATTTCAGGCACGGCTATAACACCAACACACTGTCTCTACAATACGAATACAAACGCTGTTTATGAAAATGGTGTCCCTTTTGAAAATAATTCGAAACTAAGAATCTTGCGGACAAAACGCAGACATTTTTAAATGCTGCATCAGAAGGCTCATTTTATAGTAACCAGTATAGTTTAAGGGGCTGATTTGGAATACGAAACTGCTGATCTTGGATGACCTTGTAGTAGGCCTCAACTGTTGGAAGTTTCATCCATAACACGCAAAGTCTGCAACACCAAGCATATCTTATGCTGTACTACAGTGCAACACGCTATTACACAACACGCATGTGATTTTTTACTTACATTCGTCTATATACGTTCGAGGTTTTATCGACATAAAACCAAGATATCTCTCTCTACAGCTTACAACACAGACACTAACCATGCATCCTTTCTCCTTGGTAAGAATATTTCAATGAAGCCCACTGTGTTACAGCTCGTATCGATGACACAGTACACAACATGGCAATGCAGTCCACAGCTACAGCCAGTTACGGACAAAGACATACAAATTACGGCCACTGTTTACTACATCTTGACCCCACCATATTGCCTGCCGTAAGTACGAACAGTCGCCAGGGCTACTTTCACGTCCAGGTATATCACGAACCATACACGGTCTTAGAACTGACTGCTTAAAAACTGTGGAAGCTCGTTACTTTATACTCTCAAATATTACAATAACGAAACAGTCGTATGTTTGAGAACACGTCAATTCACTTTACTCTGAAGGTGTAAGAAATATGTTCCTCAAAAAATTTGATACCCGCCTACCAGACCACACGGCGATAGGGCCTAGAAAACCATAATATGGATCTTCAACACCGAAAAATTCTCGAATATTATACTTTTAAATTATCATATCAAGAGTCGCGCAGCCACTGACTTCTTTATCACATGCAGTTACAACCTCTTAACTACCGACGGATAACAGCTCTTGCATAACATGCATCTACTTATACTTACTGTGTTAACACCAGACTGCTATTTGATACCCAGCCACTAATCACACTTTCTGTGTTAACGCCCGTCTATATTTGATACCCAGCCACTATTTACAAGTTCTATGTTAACACTCAACTACTATTTGATACCCAGCCACTATTTACAAGTTCTGTTTTAACACTCAACTACTATTTGATACCCAGCCACTATTTACAAGTTCTGTTTTAACACCCGACTACTACTTGATACCCAGCCACTATTTACAAGTTCTATGTTAACACTCAACTACTATATGATACCCAGCCACTATTTACAAGTTCTGTGTTAAACACCCAACTACTACTTGATACCCAGCCACTAGTTACAAGTTCTGTATTAAGACCCCACTACTATATGATACCCAGCCACTAATTACACTTTCTGTGTTAACACCCGACTATTACTTGATACCCAGCCACTATTTACAAATTCTGCGTTAACACTCAACTACTACTTGATACCCAGCCACTATTTACACTTTCTGTGTTAACATTAGACTATAATTTGACGCCCTGCCAAAATTTACACTTTCCGTGTTAAACCCCGCCTACCATTTCACACACCCGGTCAGCATTTCCAATTTCTGTGTTAATAACCGACTGCTATCCGAGATGCGGCTACAATTTATAAAACCGGTGTTAATACCAAGCTACTGTTTCACACCAGCCACCAGTATGTACAATATCTGCTACCATTTCAGTCCGAGTCACTATTCACAGTCGTTGTACTTAGTGTTCGGCCACTACTTCCGATTGCTGCTGTCATGCGACTACAATGGAACACAGGATACTACGACTATTTTAGATCCTGCGTTTAATCACTGCCTATAGGTCGAATATTACAATATTCAACAAGAAAAAGTAGTCCATCACGCGAATCATACCTTACGGGATAGCGTATGGCCTATGGTTCAGAACCCCCCCCCCCCCCCCCCCCGCGACCAGCTCACTAATTACCATTCGCTGTTAAGGCTAGACTGACTGCTGTTATGGCAACAGCATTGCAACCCTACATGAACTTCACTGCTGCCACTCGCGTACAGTGTTTGTCGTAAGTTACGCATCCGGGCATCTTAGAATGCATTTTATATCCGGAGTTTTTGGCATTACCTAAGAGGTCACTATCCTTTTTAAGTGACCGATGACCCTTGCGTTTAAAAAGTTGGAGCATCAGCCATCTCATATAGACAAACACTGACATTTTATGACGAGAAAGGATAAAGTCACATACAAGCACACGCAGCAGATGAACTTTTGCAGGACTCTGTATTTGTTTCACACACGTGGTCGTAACGAGGTGAAAGCCGTTACTTTAAGCGTACGCAACCCCCGAAAATTAAATGTGAATGTTGTTGCTAAGCAACATCGCAGCGTTTTGACAGTGCTCATGACCTACAAAACACTTACATCTAATTTATTTCATGCAAAAAGTTAACATTTTATATAACACACGTTGACAAAGGGTACCTAATTATCTAGGTACGTTTCATTAAAGTAAAAGACTACAAGAGTCAGTCTCATCTAAAATGCGAATTTCGAAAACCATTATAAAACCTCATGCAAGGGTGCTGCAGTGACGTCATACATGCTTCTATATACACGGAGTTAGTTGCAGGTCTAGGTAAAAATACATTACTCTCCCGTAATTCGCTTTCAGGACACGGTTTATAAATTATTTACTAAGCTAGCATGCGCAAGAGCATGTTCTGTAATTCAAATAGCTGTATAATTTGTAACTGTGCAGAGACTATAATGTTAATCGTGTGAAAAAAAAAGTGAACTTCTTGAGTCCGACTTACGTTCGTAAGCAGTATTGGAAGTTTTCTTATACAAAAACGTCTTAACTATGGAGTTATTTGATACATACATATATACACACATATATATAAAAATATATATGAAACAGTGATCTGAATCTCATGTACGGACTGAAGCAGGGACAGCAAAAATACATCATGAGGGACAAGACATCAATTCTCTTGCGGTGGCCCTTCATTAATTACTGCTTTCCCGTACTTGGTATAAGCAAAAGTTGGTGCTGTAATCAGAAACAAGTAATTAAATACTGATCCTAAAGAACACGGCAAAGTTTGGAATGCGTTCTAGGAACACGCCCTTTACTACTTGCTTTCCTATAGGCTTCAACTAGAAAAGGGTTAAAGTACACTGGGTCTAACGTGCGTGGAAACACAACGACAGTCAAGACTAACGTCTTCTGGCTGGCAGACACCAGCGTTTCGGGAAGAACGTGCTGCCTCCCTCTTCACGGTAAAGCACACGATTCTTGTCTCTTCTGTGCATCCGCTGTCTGTCTCCAGAGTACAAGCTAACGACAGCGTCATGTTTCACTCTGCTACCGTGAAATGGAAGCAGTACGCTCCTTCGAAATGCGTGCTATCTGCTACACGATATGGTAACCATATCTCAGAAGTCAGACCGGAAATGCCTCAAATTCCATACCAAAGAGCGTTGGATAACTTGTCCGAATTACTTGTTATATGTAGCGTCTTCAGTCCGTGCTAGCAGTATGTAACTACTTATGCAACATTTCAGCTTATGGTGAAACACTCGGCTCACGTACTGCTGTGTCTTTCATAGAATTTTCTCTAATACTAACCGTCAGATGGCCACGTACGAGAAAGTAAAGGTGCTTTACCTGGGTTATGTAGAGATAAAAGAACAGAGTGCAGTGTTCTTAAAAATAACACGATACAGCTCAAGCTTTGACGCTGTGCTGCTACAGCACCTGCGAACATAACTTCACAATGACCTACGAGTACAAATAACGCATAAAACAGTTGCATTTTTTTCATTGCTTGGACCTCAGAAGTTAAAATATTCGATGCCAATAGCAGCAGCAGTAGCTGAGTGATGCTTGTGCTCCTTAGTATTTGAGACTCCCCGAGGATAACGCCTCGGCGCCCAAATATGCAGGAGTTTTTACAACTTATGTACTGTACAATTTGTAAACCTATTATGTGCACTTGTTGGTCTATATTAATGACTGTATGAATAATGCACGGAATGAATAATATCAAATGGGTCATTAGTCATTTAACGAGATCGTTTCAAATGCAAACGTTAGTGGCTCGAATGAGATGGATGATCGTGGCCTGTTTAAAGTGCTGTTCCGGTATTTGCCTCAAGAATATGAAAGTGAAAAGAAAATATCATTCTGGACCAGCGATAGCACAGCCGAGATAAACCCGGATATTATCCGAATACAAGTATACAGCTACGAATAACTTGGCTTCACCAATAATGCTTCCCGGTGCCTGGTTCTAATATTGGCCGGAACACCGACTATCCCGACCCAGGTCTTTCGTGGCTACCCTCAGTCTCACCAGGCTAATACTGGAACAGCACCTTAACAACACCGTAACTTAAGACTGCATTTCCTTCCGATTCACTATTCACCATCATCCGATCATTCGGCACTATACGAGCATTACGATATGGGCAACTGATAGCTCCATTAAACTACAAATAAGTCACGACAAAAGAGTACCAAGTGTAAAAAACTGCATGTGGCTAAAGCAAAGATCTAGTCACAACCACGCAACATGGCGACAAAAATCTTTACAATGCGTGGCCTTCAAATGCAATCCCTGAAGTCACGGGTTGACAAATTTTCCAAAAATCTATGAGCTACCACAAAATTCTAGCTGCCAGAAGGGTGACACAAAGAAACTTCCATACTAAGGATCCACAAATACTAGGCACCATCGCACAAAACTCAGTCGCCGGGCGACATTGCGCCCGGGACTTGTGTACTGTTGCTTAAATTATAAATAAATTAAGGAAAATAAAAAACTCACATAAGCTCAGTATGCCATTAAAGTACCCACGGGGCTACTGCGTTGCTTAGCTACATATGCAGTAACCAAATGACCCATTATCACCGTTCGCTTGACTTATGAGCAAACACACTTCCATTTATCACAATGTTACACAGCACAACAAATTAGGAACAGTGCTATAAAAACAAGGCAAATTCTGGACTTTATTAGGCCAACAAATAAAGGTATTTTATAGAGTCCATAATGTCCCAATCGCATGCACTGAAATAGTGGTCACTCTCATTTTTTATTTCCGAGCAATGGGACCGTGTCGTAGTAGCATCGGATCGAATTCAAGGCAAAAAATTACACAAGAGTCTGAAAGAAAATTTGCCAACCAACATATAAATTTCTGACTGCACAGTAGCAAAACGAACAAGTCTAGGGACTTTACGTAAATCCCATACTTTACCGCCGATTTTCGATGAACTTGAAAATAATATTATACCTGACTACACAGTAAATTCCGAAATATTGTCACTATCCGTACAAACGTAAAGGCATTGTTAGATGTTAAACAATCCATACGATTAATCAGCAAGACACAGGAGTATACAGAAGTAAAATTTAACACATTGTACATTTCGGCATTATACCGTTGCACGCGATGAACTTCGCAGACCCACGGTTTGCTCTCTTACCGGTACCCACTGGACAGAGATTTGTCACAAGGCTGGATGTGAAGTGCGCATATCACAGAGCCCAATGCTAACACAGAATCTCGGACGTCCAGTCCTCGAGGTTAACCAGTCAGCTGCGTTCCGATATTTCCATTCTTCATATTGGTTATTTATTTATTTATTTATTTATTATCTATATATTTATTCGTTAATTTACTTGACAGCGCCGGGAGCCCGGACAACGTATTCGGTATAATGACTAGGCTACCGAGGAACTGTGGTTCGATTCCTGACACAGGTAAACGGTTTTCGCTTGTCTAAAGTGTCCAGGCCAGCTCCGAGACTCATCCAGTTTTCTGTTCTATGGCTAAAGGGGCCTCTTTCCAGGGGCAGTAATGTGTCCGGGGCGTTACACTGACCACTCACATCCTTCCAACGCTATGGTTAAAATGCGTGACGCTATACACCTACTCCCCACGTGCCTCCACTGCGCGTACTGGGACTTTACCTATTATCTTTATCTCAGCGAAAATACATTTCCTCCATTACAGGAATGAAGCGGATAATGATGTTTAGCTAATAACCGCCGCTTACCCTCGGAATCGTCTAAAAGACATGAACAGGCATTATGAAGAAAATACAAATCTTGCACTGTTACAACAGGTGGTCAATAAATTAAAATAACGAAGTAAATATATAAGTAACGGAAAATTAAAGTTTCAACCCACCGTGTTTTGAAAAGTCAAAACGGATTTTCAAGAAAATCGGTGTAAAAGTGGAGACTAGAAGAAACTCATTCACTTACGCACAAATGATGGACTTCTTTGCCAAAAACGACGCTGCACTTAATACTTCCTTAAATGCAGGAAATTTTCTTGACTGGGTGACGTGGAAAACGGTCATTTTCAACGAAACAGTAACAATGGCATGTTCATACACATTTTACTGGCCTTGTACCGCATCCTTTGATGGAACGTTCCACACTTACAAATCATTAACAAAAGCAAAAGTGGCGTATCCTTTTCAGACAGCATACAGTGATTTAAATGAACTTACGATTCCAGCTGGCAAACATCTAAGCTTTGCTATACTTAACGCAGCGGAATCTCCAGTGACCACGAATAATAAACTCGTTTTTTTCGGCGCATACGAGATAGTCAGAGGTTAGTAGGCCTGCAGTATAGTGCCTTGCAAACAAAGACAATTGTGCATGCTGTTATACAAACAAGTGTTGCCCTTAGTCAGGCACGGCTCGGATATCAGACGTTTAGCAATAAAACCTGGTAGTCATGCATATATGTTCTGGCACACTTCGAGATCGTAAAATGTCTGAAACTTACACTGTATTCGTGCTTTGAAAGGAACTTCGAATCGGTACTAGTCTTTAAGTGCCATAGAATCGAAATCTACCGAACCAAACCCTATTTATTTTTGCTTTCCGTCTCTGGCACACGTGAGATTCGTAGGGACAACTTAACAGTCTTACTCCGTTAGGTCTGGTTAATGTTCTCAGACCGAACAGAGGGTAACCGGTACGAATCTAGGCCTCACTAAAAGTTTTCTAGGTTGTTCTTAGTTCCTCCAGGCAAATTCTAGAAATGCCCCTCAAAGCGGACGACACCTTGCTTCCAAAGACTGTTCCAGTTTCCGTTAATTAATCACATCATTCGACGCTACACGTGTATAGTCGCAACTAGTGATAGCAACGTCAAATAAACAAATAATACCCTCAGTGTACCATAGCATTTTTCACTTGACGGCACACCGAAACAGTTAAATATCCCATGGCACAACAAATGGTTCAGTGTGTAGTTACAAACCGTGAGCGTAGCAGCCATGTAACATGCCCGTTCCAAATGCCGGAACTCATAAGCATTCACTTAGGCGAGTTCTACCTCGCAATAAATAAAATTAATGTTGGCGGATGTTCAGCAACCGTGCAATTGTTTGTAAACAGCTTCTAGTGTACCTGTAAGCCTTAATGTGCAACTGTTGTGTGAACGTCAGATGCAATCAAGAGAACACAAATACGTCTTTCTTACGTCATGGGCAAGTCTGCCATCAATACGGCTTACGTTTCTGCCAACTGTGACTACGTACAGAAGTCGGTAACACAGTGCTAGGCATCTAACACCTAATTACGTCTTTTTGCCATAATCAGTTACCAAAACAAGGCTTGTAACCTCCACACCAGCGTTCGGTTCAAATCCGGTCCACCGAAAATCACAGTCGTCTTGGTAGCACTCGTCCTTCGCACTCGCGACGTTCTGGGTTCCACTCTGGGACCGGAGACTGGCCATCCTAATCCTTCCTCTGGTTTTACTTAGTCATCCAGGAAAATAACGGGATAATATGGGCTTGGCCTTCCGTATTAATACTGATATACTCTACTGACTACGCTACAGGCTGTACGACCGATGGCGTTCAGACAGGTTCTGCGTCCCCTCAACCTTCTGCCCAGTACGCCCGGGGGCTCTTGCCCCAGAGGTAAAGTGGCCGAGGCGTGAAGCTAACCATCCACCTGCACCTAATTTTAAGGTTAACAATACGTGGATTTGTATCTCTACTCTCCTGCATGCCTTCATGGCATGGTAATTTCATCTTTATAGTATACTGCAACAGCCTCCATCTGCTCTCCGTCCATAATTACCTTTCCTTTGTCAACGGACTCAATAACCAATCATGAATCATTTGCACAAAATGTTCTGTACTGAGTTCCTGCATGCTGAAATCTGTCCTATTCCAGGCAATGATAAACGGCGGTATGCCTTCCTTCAATCACTGACCCTGCAAAATGAGTGGCAGTTGATGCAATTCCAAAATATAAACTGGACTTCGGAACAATACCTCTCATCTGGTTTTGGAACACTCGGGTCCATCTGTTATGTGCGAAGTGCAGACACCACCAAACTGTTCACAGTTGGCTCATCTCAACCGTGTACTTGGTATTAGCTGTTAAGACAAGGAGTGGATAACGAACACCGAGACTACACACGTTTAAATCTTAGTAAGAAGAGTACTGGATACGTTACAATAACCACGCACAAACTCACTTTATTCACTTTAGCATAATTTACACTCCCTAAGTGTTACGTAAAATATGAGCCTCTCTGATGTTTTGGAGGGTGTGAAACCGAATCCCCCCAAACGAGTACGCAGCTCTGACTCTGGGCGTCCGAAGACAATGTTGAGGGGAGTACGTGACCCTAAAGAGTATAACAAATGGATGGACCAAACTACACAACGAGTTTTCGTAACTTGTATGCCTATGACGGATTTCGTTCTTTTAGATATGACTCTGCATCAAAGGGTAATCGATTGCAGACGTTTGGAACAAACAGCGTGCCTTCATCTCCATCTAGATGTTAGGTGCCTATTCTTCATGAGCTATTTTTGGGGCGAGTACATCAAAAAGGACGAGGTGGTTTATACGAATAATATATACGGTACAATTATAACTTACGACAGCCAAACTTTTAGCAGGAAGAGGTAGGCAGAGAGGAGGATAACATGAAACAGGATGTGAAGGTGAGACAGTGGAAGTGCCCAGTGGCGTGCCTTCTTGAATAGTGTGGCCTCATGAGCCTTGCCTTTCCATGAAGGCAGGACACTTTTTGCTGGGTATCAGCTTTTGAAGGAAGATCCTGCCAGCAATATGATGTCAGTCACGAAGCATGAAGTCAGGCACGTTATTTGGCAGCTGTGCCGGGGAACGGCCTTTTTGCTACGTGCATTCATTGCGTGTGTTGCCGCTTTTCCTTCATGGTCAGCTGCGCTGATGAGTCTGCAGCAACTTAACAGGAGCGAACGTTTACTGGCCGACCAGCAGTAACTTCATACGTATCTCACAGTTAACTGTAACTGCACAAATTACAAATCCCGCATCTCCTCCCTAACAAGAAGCACAGTACAGTGGGGTAGCTAGGTGTTTTGGGGCCCAGGGCTAGTAATAAAAATGACAGACCCTTGAGATTATAAACTTTAAAAAAATCACAATAATTTACTGAATTTCCTTTTATTTGGCACAAAAAATCAAAATTTGTTGTGCATACAAAATCAATGTTTTCGTTTAAAATACTCATTTTGCTACCTATTACACCGCCCCTTGCATTCGGCCGCCCAGGGCGACCGCACCATTCCCCCCTACAGGTACGCCCCCCGTACCAAACACCACAACTTACACCATGAAGTGAAATGTAGTGATTCCCTGTGCTCGGTGCCTGTTAAGGTTGTTGTACCTGTGCATGTGATATAGGAATACGGGAAGTGAAGGTATAGCTCCACTCATTCTTAAACTCGACATCAGATGCAGGTGTGATCATCTTCACATCACGGTTGCTTTACACCCTCGGAAACAGTGTTTGCTACCACTGAATAGGAGACTGGGTGGGTTCCAAAGATGGTATCGATGCTTGGAATAAGACTTCCCCATACGGAATGGAACCAGGATTCTCAAACATCCAGGCCACAGCCTGGCCACTATACAGCCTACAGTATCACAGATCAGCGTTTGTTGTTTTCTAAATTCATGTATCGAAATGAAACCAAGCCAATGCAAATGAGCTGCAGCCCAGCCAGCCATGCACTACACCAGGGGTACACAAATTCCGAACGTCTCGTCGTACGGGAGAATACATTTTGTACGTACATCTCCAATATTTGCGGGTCCTCAATGCGGAACTTGTTTCATGTCACTCTCGACGCCTAGAATTTTGAGGCGCCCCCTAGATTTTTGGAAAATCTGTAGACCCCAGCACTACAACAAAAAGCTCACAAAACATGAAGAACGACGCAGGGCACAATGTGTCCAGCCACCTTTACACGACCGACAGACAGACATGTTGAATATCTCCGGATTCTTATGTCCGCATCTGATGACAGGTAATCAGACAACCAACAAGCAACTGCGCATATTGTTTTGGTTGTGAAGTATCGAGGAAAAACTCTAGAAAGTTATGGCACTTAAAACGGTAAGTGGAATATCGAAATGCATCTCACAACACAAATGGGAGCTACAAATGCGTGCACACTTATACTTGGTAAATCTGACTGGAAGGTAGCCAACTGCAAGACCTAGGCTTAAAGAAGACGACGTTGGATTGCATGTTATACTGGCAAGGTGCGAGTGCGAGGATGTGGAACTGACTGAAGAGACCCGACCGAGAGGCGACTTCTTATGGGAGCAGGTTCCGAAATTGACGATTTTTAGAAAATTCTAGAAGGGAAATTCTTGGCACTTTCAAGAGCTGTAGAGTGGCAGAGATCTGGCCAATATGCACCGACGTTTCTAAAGAACCTACTGCCTCCAGCATCAGTGTATATCCTGATAATGGAAGTAGAAGGCTTCCTTTAAATGTCATTATACACGTACATCTACCACAATGCGCGGCGTCACACTCAATAAAAGTGATCCTTTGGTTTGAATCCGGTAACGAACAAACCACTGGAACCAAAAGTGTCAAATTTGGTACAGATAGATCTCGAACGCACAGATGCATTATATCTGAAACATATGGCGCAAATGTAATATCGGTACACAGATTCTGTACTACAGTAGTAACAACAGAATGTACAAAAGTAACAATAATAAGAACAAATAATAAATCTACAAAGTGGCAAAGTAAGTTATGTTAGGAACACACTGTTAATATTCACTTCAATAATTTTAATTCGGCCTCCGACTTCGATACACGCTAGCCTCAACTCTTGTGGTGATCTCACTGCTTGGTCACGTATTTCATCTTGATCCACACTAAAACATTATTGCCCTTTGGGGACATTATACGATCACGATTTAAATGAATGTGCACATTAAAAAAAGACGTCTACATTTATCCTAACACGCTAATTAACTTGGCAGAATAATACATCATAAACGGTGCTGTTCTCTGGAGGCATGCTATAAACTTCTTCCGGCAAAGGTTACTGAACTTCCACTGTCGTTTACTGTTGACATCTTCTGCTCCTAATCGTAAGTACTTACAACCAAATGGTACTCCCAGCCTACACATTATTTTCTCTTCTTGTAACCAGATTGCTAATTAGGTATACACACACTAGCGTCCATCTTTCTGTTCGTCACTTAACATTTCTTTCGGGCTCTTCCACGTCTCAGAGCATATTTCCTGCAGCATTTTCTACTTCTCGCGTTGTAACAAATGTACCTGGCCTTTCTGATTCCCTACATGTTGGATACATCCTTGACGACGGGAGGCCGAGAAAAAAAGTCCTGAAAGAACGTGGCCTTAACATTTCGCCATATTGACCGAAACCTGGCATAAAAGTTATGGAATCAGAGACTGCTACGATGTCGTACCTCTTAATTTCCAACGAGCAGTAATAACATGGCAAAAACAGAGAATATTTATCTGTCGCTAGTGAGATTGCTCCAGAAGCAAATGCAAAGAAAACTAAGTATATGTTCATGTTTTGTGAACAGAATGCAGGACAGATTCGCAACGTACAGGTAAGAAATCCTTTGAAAGTGTGGGACAGTTCAAATATTTGGGAACAGCCCTAATAATCAAAACTGCATTCACGAAGAAATTTAGGGCAGACTGAGCTCAAGGAATGCCTGCTATCATTCGGGAAAGAATCTTTTGTCTTCTTGTCTGCTATTCAAAAATATCAAAATTAAAACGTAGAAAACTCTAATTTCCCCTAGGGTAGAACTTTGTCTCTAATATTCAGAGGGGAAAATAGGCTAAGAGTGTTAGAGAGCAGGATGCTAAGGAAGATATTTGGGCCTAAGAGGGACGAGGTAACAGGGGAGTGGAAAAGACTGCACAATGAAAACCTTCACGGTCTGTATTCCTCGCCAATTATTATTGCGGTAAGTATGAGATGGGCGGGGAATGTTGAACGTATGGGGAAAAGGAGAGGTGCATACAGGGTTTTGCTCGAGAAACCAGAGGACAAAAGACCACTGAGACGACCTAGCCGTAGATGGGAGGCTATATTAAAATAGATGTTCAACAAGTAAAATGGTGGGCATGGAGCGAATTATCTGGCTCAAGATAGGGACATGTGACTGGCTCTTGTTAATGCGGTAACAAACTTCCGGGATCCAAAAAATGTTGCGAATTTGTTGACTAGCTGAGAATGTATTAGCTTTTCAAGAAGGACTCTGCTCATGGAATTAGTAATGAAATTGTGGAGGTGCTAACATGGCAGCCAGAAGCAGAACTACTGCAGCTTAACAGAGCGTCTTGATATGGTAGCCTATGTAGTAACACACCTTCGAAAGCTACGTAACATTTGAGGCATCGTTTTGTGGCTGTAAAATAACATGGCATCCGAGTGAAAGTTACCTTCGGTTTCCGGAAAGATGACGCTTAATTACCGAACCACTGAAGCGAAGCACGAGAAATTTAGTGCAAAAAAAAACCATACACATACCTACTCAACAATCACAAACGCGGCGACGATGCAAATCTTTATGGCTATATCCGGCAAATTTAAGACTGAATTATTACTTCAGTTCTCCAAAATATGAAATAAAATAACTGTTAACTTTGGAAGTTGAAATCTATGCAACAAGGAAGTACGCTTTATGAATTGTGATTCGAAAAGTCTGTCCTTTTAAAGCGCACTGTGAAACGTTAATACCTATTCTCATCAGTTCTCTTCCACGTTTTCTTAAAAGGCAACAGACACTTGTCACTCATTTGTTAGATTCATGCCTCTCCATGCCCATACAAATCTGTATCAATTTTCTCTCCAGACAATTCATGTCCTCTATACAGTTAACGCAAAAAAGAGAAACTAAGCCAGTGCACTGAGGCCTACACCGTGTCCGAAAAACAAAAAGCACAAAAAAAAAAAGAAACAAAATAGTATGACACCTTGAACATTATCAAGAGATTCTGACGCGAATGATGAAACAAAACGTAATTTTAATTTTCCTTGCGTTTAAATAAGCACCCCTCTACAAAGACGTAGCGGGGAGTAACGGTACAGTTCCGCACATCATTAACATTGAAACCACACAGAGGTAAGTGGTCTTCATGCACCGGTCACATTACGTCCGGTAAAAAAGCCCCGGGCACCACTGAACTGCAGCCTGGGTCGGCCCACAGCAGGAAAAAAGTCTCTTGCTCCAGCCGCGCCACATAGCAATACTGAATAATGCCGAACATATATTGATCTATTTGTGCAAAGTTCCAAATCAGGAACATGAGTACAGAAAGTGTAACTGTCAAATGGTCGTTACAGCTTTCTGAATTGGCTACAATGCTTGTTCTAGATACTGCCTGATCGACTAAGCGACTCGGTTCTAACGCGATCGACACAGAGCCAGCGAAGACAAGTGTACACCACAAGTACACTTCAACAAATAAGAGAGTAGGTCACTACAAACCTAATGCCACTTACATATCCGTCTTTAACCTTATTTGATTGAAGACATCAACACATGCGTGTAGGTAGGCCTATTGACAAACCAGTTTGCTTAAAATGCATTCTAACTAGCATGACCAATTCAGGTCAACTCGTTTAGATAATAAACTTCTAAGGCGCTACATAAAGCTGATACCTTTACAAAACACGAATCTTTTACAAAAATATTTAGAAGAATGGTACACAACATGTCGACGGTGGGACATCCTTGTATTTCGAACTGATGAATCACTTCAACGTCGGTGGCGTATCCTGACCCGGAGCTCAGGTCTACAGAAAGGGTGCGTGAAAGGCACTACTGGGTATGCTCCCGCTGGAACTGACATCTGGATCGGGATTCGCCACTGTTCACTGTAACTTATCTGTATGATACCATGTAAGAAACAAGCACAGATACTGAACAAAATGCGCTTCTCTCAGTTTGTAACTCGGTGGTGATGTAAAATTATAAAGTTATGGAAAACTGAGAGCGGACTGGAGTTTAAACATGATCTCACATTGCTACTGAAAATAAACTTTCAGGTTCAATAGTGGTATTTTAAGGGATTAAATCGTAAATAATATAGTCTTCTTCATCCCACAAATTTTCGCAGCCCCTCGGACGTTCTGTCCATAACCAGCTATTTCCTTTCCACTCCTTGGTAGAACTTATCACCTTTACGAAAGACTGTGTGTAGCAGAACGTCTCCAACTGAATGAAAAATCCAAACAACACGAACCGAGAATATACGTCCGTCTTTCGTGAGGCGCTGAACTGCCATGGTGCTTCACTACCTGACCGTCCGTTGCATATTAAGTCAGTTTAACTTAATACATTTTAAGTTATGAAATATCTCATTCACAAAGTTCAGTCCTCGAGCTAACTGACTTCCTGTTATTTGAAGACCGTTATTTTCATTCACGAATTGCACAATTACTTTTCGAAACACGTAATCCACACTATTTTTGTGTTCCTTCGCGTCTATTAGTGTGATTTTATGACTGCACATTCCACTGCTTTACTCGGACGCTTACGACAGCATCACAAAATCACAAATGCAGACACATGCTTACTTTCTATAAACATCTGCGAACAACTTTTAAAGCTGCAACTCAAAATTATCCCTATAGCCTAAATAAGAACCTATTAAGATACTCAATAACAACACTGACATGCCGTAACATGCGGTTAGCCACCGGCTTTTCTCCGGACTTGTGGTGGACGAAGCAGCAGTGGTAAAACATTACTTCGCGGAGTTTTGCCCGTCAGTTTTCATTCCACCACTGACTCACACTCATTCAACTACCATGTAAATATCATCTATAGTCTATGCACTAATGCGTCGCTAAATGAGCCAAAAAAACGAGAACACTGAACAATCCATTTTGGAACACTTATATGGTATTAAAATGGTTTTCAATTAACGCAAGATTGCACTAAATATTGAAGATGTTCTGCTGTTGACACTCAGCAATTACGGTATTATTAGTGTTATTAATAATATTATCATTCGTGTTCACACATTGTTTTCATGACACACAATCTGTACATTACGCTTGGCGTCGTCCAGCAGTTGGCTGAAAAGATTATTGCTACACTGTGCTGCCAAAGAACACGGCCCAGCACAGGGGCCTTCTGTTACTGTACTGGGTTGTCACAAAGTAGGGGCCCAGAACAGGGGCCTCCTGTTACTGTACTATGTTGCCACAAAGTAAGAGGCCCAGCACAGGGACCTTCTGTTACTGCACTGTGTTGCCACAAAGCAGGGCCCAGCACAGGGACCTTCTGTTACTGCACTGTGTTGCCACAAAGCAGGGCCCAGTATGGAGGCCCTCTGTTACTGTACTGTATTGCCACAGATTAGGGCCCAGTACGGGGACCCTCTGATACTGTACTGTGTTACGACAGAATTGGTCCCACTACAGCGGCCTTCTGTTACATTCAAGCACATCCATGTTTCATCAGTCAACATCAAATATTTGTTAATAGTTTTGAGTTCCCCTTTTCGCTCCTCAATGCATGTTCAACATTCACCGTATCTCATTCGACGTAACTTAATCACGTTAACAAAAGCAGTTAAACAGTATAACATCAGGTTCCAACCCATTTGCAATGGGGTTTGAAACAACTCCGACCTCTTGTAAGTTTCCACGTTTTGGCGGTGGTGACAGCTCAGACTGCGATATCGTGTAGCCTATAAGTGGCTACAAACGCTGCTATATGCATATCAAACTACACAGTATTACAACCCAGAAGATCACAATCAGTTCCAGCGTCTGTGTTACCCCCAGGTACTTCGCACAGTCACTAATCAAAGGGCAAAGCATAACGGACACACCACCATCAAAAACGTTCACACTTAACTAATCAGTAGGTCAACACTTATTTTGAGTTTCATCTTTGCTTTTAGGATGAATGCACTGTATCTCACATTACTATGTTAATGTTGGGGATACGTTTCCTCTAACTCTTCTATTCTCAACTTATACATGCACTTAATTACAGGTGCGTTGGCACCCCTTCAAAGCACCTACTAAAATAAAGCTGTCCGTCCGTCCGCATGTGTGTGTGTGTCTGTCTACCTGCCTGCCTGTATGCATATAACACACGAGAACAGTAAACGAATTGTAACGAAATGTGGTATTTCAGAATTCTACGAAAAATTGTGGAGCCACTGAAACTTCCACTTAGACAGCACAATTTTACTGATCACTTTACGTAAAGGCGCACATGCGCTTCTGCGCACTTGTCGAGAGTCAGTCGCTAAACACTCGTATTTATCGCAGTGAACGAGGGTTGCATAAAAGAAACATTTTACATAAGTATATTTTTTCCCCGTAATTCTGAAGGTTGTCGAGATAAACAGAAGAACGTCCTGCGTACAATTTGGAACATTCATAGACCCACTAAATTAGAGAATCAACAATGCGAACACACCAATCCTCCTATTAGGAAAAGAAGTCTTTTGAGTGCCTTCAGATTTATTTTATTGTGTTGGTGTAGCACTTCATATTGGATTTTACACTTACACTTTAGCAAACATGCCAGACAAATATTTAATTTTCTTTATACGTTACAAATATTTTATTTTCGTTCAATATATTTAGTAGCAGTGGACACTGAATCCTTAAAATCAACCAATCACGATGGAGTTCTGACATCTCACCAATTTCAAGAGGCCTCAGTATGAACTGTTCAGTAAGGAAACAGTTGACTATGAATGTAATTTTTGTTTACTAAAAGCGAAAAGTTAATTGCAGTTAATTATTCAGTTCCGTGAAGACTTTTACATCGGTGAACATCTCAGAGCGAACACGTTCAGTTCTTTTTCTCACATCTACCGCATTTTCTTTCCTTACAATATGAAGAGCACGGATGTTCCGCTGAACGTGCCTGCACAGTGCATGTCGTATAATTATATGTACTGTACATGTCAATGATATGATCACTTATGTATCTGAAACACGGGAAATTACCAAATAATATTCTGAAAGAGCGCCAGTTTGCAAATGTAAATAAATAATGGCTACTTACATACGTTACAAAAATACATGTCGGTCTCGAGCACCGTATTACGATTGTGTTGCGCGGGACTCTCTGCTAGTTGTGAAATTAACGGCATAATGTGCAAATCCAGCTTCTCTTGTTTCGACCCGACATGTCGCAGGAGTGCCATAACGTGTTAAACTAGAGGGGCTAGGCCTAACGCTTTCTACTGGTCCCACCTGAGTAAATTCAGCCCTTTCCCCGTTCCACCTGAAGACGGGGACAGATCCAGCCTCCGAAACGTTGTCAGAAAAACGGAATATACCCAAAATAACAGTCACGACCATGACGACATACCATCGTCAAAATCTTTTAACTAACTAACTAACTAACTAACTAACTAACTCTACCGAGCAGAGTCCTTCTTGAGCAGCTAACAGGTCCTCAGCTAGCGAAGAAATTCCCCGAGTTTTGCGCAAACCGGAAGTTCATTAAGGCATTCACAAGAGCCCGCCTTTAAAGTTACATTTTAATTAATCGATTCAAAAGTTTACAAAACATGATTCGTCGGAATCTGGCTCCACTCTAAAAGAGGTTAAATGTAAAGTTGTCCACATATATGCCATAATGTCACATGGGGGAGTACAGGCATAGCTGCACTCACACTTAACATCCGAATTAGGTGGCGGTGAGTGATCAGCGTCACGTCCCGGCCGACTTGCCTCCGCGGAACGAGTAGCCGATACCTACGGAGTCCCCGCAGCAACTTGCGTGTTTATTTCTTACGGATATCCGTATCAGGAGCGCTCAACCTATTATAAGGTGCGGGCAACTTCAACAAACTTTGGTCTGCATGCGGCCAACACGGAATTCAACACACAGAATTAAGAATGAATAACTATACGTACAATTATATGTACAATTTTACACATGTATTTGTCTATACACGATGTGCAAAGAACATACTGATAATAGCACGGAAAATTTACAAAAAATGAAACTATGGTGTCACTGTATTAGGACTTTTTACAAAATACATTAGTAACAATGTTCCCTCTAAGCTGCACGGGTGCGCGGCCGTGCAGTACCTGAAACGCTCCCGCGCGCACTGAATTGTTGCCGCGTACCTGGAATTTTTCAACTTCCATTCTGAATATTATTACCCCTATTACAAAAAACTTTTAAAGTGCCGCGCAGTCGTCAGGTCGTGTAAAAATTTTCTGCTCAGAGCAGTAGCAAGTCCACGCTTCTGGAAACAAAAAGATTAGAGGGCACGCTGATTAGTAACGTAATGTACGATCGCACAAAGAAACAGCTCGTAACTTTTCAAAATCGCTTGGACGTTTTATTTCAGCTGTGCTACGGAAAGGATTAAAATACGCTTTCTCATTTCAAGTTTCTCTGCGGAAACACGTTGCCCGCGAGCTACGTGTTGAACCGGCCCGTCTGTATGATACATACGTAATGCAGTACACTTAATAGTTTTGAGTGAGTGAGTGAGTGAGTGAGTGAGTGAGTGAGTGAGTGAGCGAGCGAGTGAGTGAGCGAGCGAGCGAGCGAGCGAGCGTGCGTGCGTGTGTGGCGCGCGCGCGCGCGCGGACGCGCTATATCGTTGCTGCGATGTTTTCATGAACAGCTGCATCACAAATTTTATGTTCCTAGACGGGTGGCAGCTCCAGGTTCGGAACTCTTTCCCTCTGAAGGAAAACGGAGTGAAGGAGACAGAGAAGTACGACAGATATAAAGGACGAAAGGCAGAAATAAGAACAGAAAGAAAGAGGGAAAGAAAGGAAAGTAAAAAGGAAAAGAAAGAAAGCGATGAAGGATTAACACACAAACGAAATTATTCCCGCTGAAATTCAACGCATACTGTCTACTAGTTTAAGTGTTATGTAGACACGTCAGGTCATGTACAAGTATATCTGAAAACGATGGCTGGAAATTGTTAGTAGCATAATGGAACCCAGAAATGCTCAGGAAATAAAAACGACACACCACACTACATTTGGTGGGGAGCGGGACCTAATCCAATGTTTAGCACAATGAAGCCTGAAACCTAAAAATATTTCAAAATTCAGTCCTACCCTACGGAAAGAAACTTTGTCTCCATTACAAAATCCAACCGGTTATAAAAATCTTTAGGAAAATGATGGTTTATGCTCAGGATCGTCCAAAATACATAGCCTAACTACTCTAGCCAAAATGTAGCTGTTTAATGTCAAAGCACTGGATAAACTATTTCTTGTCCAAGAGAACCACGTATGACATTTTCGATTACACTTGTACGTGGTATGTCAAATCCTTATTAGAGTGTAGGAATATTATGTACTCTGATAAAAGCTGTGCTTAATTTATGTTTGTACTGCAATAAGAAATTTAATTTTTCCCATGAATTACTTGTTAGTAAACTACAGTAAATACTGTGATATTACCTACTGGCTAGCGTGCTACAGACAACTGGAAGAGTAAATGCACAAATATGTTACACCCATAACATGACTTCTATCCCCACCACCATTTCACAAGTCAATACTTAGTGGAACGCTTACTATTGGAATTAAATTGTGTTCCTTCTAAACTAGTCACGATTTCACGTGCAGTGAACATGTGCATGCACAGCTAACTAACTACACAGAGCACTGACTTTCTTGGAGAGCTACAAGTTTCTCAGCTAGTCAGGAAATTTCCCACATTTCACGGAAACAAAATGTTCATTACCATGTTCACAACAACCTGCCACTTGTCCCTATACAGAGCTAGATTAATCCCCTCCACACCCTCCCAGTCTCATTATTTAAGATACATTCCAGCACTATTCTCCCACCAATGCTCAGGTCTTCCAAGTGGTCTCTTCCTTTCAAGTTTCCCTACCAAAATAAAAACCTGTATGCATTTCTTCTCTCCACCACACGTGCCAGTGCCATGCCCCTTTCATCCTCCTTGACTTCATCATCAAAGTATTATCTACTGAAAAGTACAAATCATGAAGGCACTGATTATGCAATTTCTCCAGTCTCCTTTTACTTCCTACCTCTAAGGCCCAAATATGTTCCTCAGTACCCACGCTGAAGAAAAAAATTTCTGGAGTGAATGGTAGCAGGCATTTCCCGAATTTCACTGCTCTTAAATTCTTCATGCATGAGATTGGTATTAGTTACTGTCGTTCCGGTTCCAAGCATTTTAACTTCGGAACCTTTTAAGAACATTTCTCAGCCACTTTAACCTTGCGAATTTGTCGCACATACAGCGCACAAGACATCAACATATACTTGGTTTTCTCAGCATCTGCTTGCAACGATTAATAAAGCTTGTTTTTCCCTTTATATACATATATATGTCGGACAGTCAACTTCATTCAATTTGGTCTAATGTCGTCGACGATCTTACTTATTAAAGTTGCATAACAATCAATTACCTTAGGAATTCGCCACTACATTTATTTTAAACCGCTGATTTTTCAACACAAATCTCGAACACCACCGCAATAACAGCTACTGTACGAAGTGCGTAACGGACGCATGGAACTAATATGCAAAGGCTAATTAACGTATATTAACAAGTGCTAGAAATTTCGAATACTTTTCCTGAGGATTCAGGTCTTCTAGAATGTGACGCTGTGTCGCTGGGTCAGTGGTTCGCGACGTTTGGAAGGAACGTTCCCCGTCATCTACAGGGGTGAAGCACTACCATGATTAATACACGTACACAAGAAAATGTTGAGGTTCTCACAGCTGTAATTATGAAGATCTCAGCCTTCTGGTACAAGCAACAATGCTGGTTTCGGAGCAGCCTACTGCCTTCAACCTTGGGCTGTTCCAAAAAGAGCGGTCCACCCTGCAGAGGGACGCATCACACTCCTTAGAAACGTTGGGACCTCTATGCCAATCATGTCAAAGAAGTGTGGAACATTTATTAGCTTACAGTTTACAGTACAATGAAAGGATAATATGTGAAAACAGCAAGGGATCGATATCTTGGAAATGGATTGATTCTTCGTTCCCCTACAATAGCGCATTCACTGAACAGCAGACACAAACCGACTAATGCTAATCTTTTAATTAAACCAGAAATTATTTTTCTTTGAAATCCAGTAGGTATTCATCACACTTAACCAATCGTCGCGGTCGTCTCGGAATTTCCGGGTTCGAATCTCGACCCGAAGACTGGCTATCCTGACTGTAGCTTACTATGGTTCTCCTCAGTCCCTCCGGCCAAATTCTGGCACAGTTCGTCAAATTAAGACTTCCTTCCACATTCTTCCCAATTCATTATTCACTAACAATCGTACCATTCAACGCTACAAGGTCTTTACTACTGACAGGTGTTAAATAAAACGCAAGTAAACAGAACAAATAAGTTTCGCATAAACTTTATGCATATGAAGGCGATCTACATATACTGCAAACCATTTCCTTTTTTTTCTCTCTCTCTTTTTAATGAGCTGGCTTTGAACAATCTGACAAAGTTCAATTTGGACTTCATGCAAAGTCGCAGTTGTAAAACCAGTACATACAAGAATTAAAATTCACTCCACAAATTCTCTCTCATACCTCCACAAAACAACATGCGGATCGACAGACCCCTTTACTGTGCTATGATTTTATGCGCACCGTGGAATTAAAAATTTGTAACAGAAGAGTATTATAAAATAGAACAGTAAATTCACATTTCCACTTATATTTGGGTGCTTATTAATTTGTGTTCACCTTGAAGCAGGTCAATAATCACACGCTTACTTACAGCTGTATAGTTGGTATGAATGGTTACAATTTCAAACATGGCTGTAAGTTAATTAGGGAGACATAAGACGCAGAGAGAGAAAAAAAGAAACATGGCCGACATTATATGTGGCAGCTGCAATTGTTTCATATTCGTTGTGGAAACGCACAGCCTGGTTTCGTTATATAATGTGCCACTGCGTCACACAGATACATGCACTGCATCCATCTTTTAGGTGTGGAAGAAAGCAGCAACGGTATCAACACGTCGATTTCTCCAGGCTGGCAGAACAGTTAGAACTGATGAAATCTGTAACTTTGACCGTTAACACGTAACCCACTAACGCCATTTGTCGAAACGATATAAGCACCCAATGTCTGCCACAAATATATTATCTCAATATTAAACGCCATTCCCAGTTCTGACTCGTACAACTTTGAAGCAAATAATGGCTTTCTGCGGTTTATATCACTCTTTTCACTACATACGCTAAAGGTTCAAAACTCGTATTTACATTTATACAGAAGGGTTTTAAACAATCAGAAAGAAAAGAAGAAATGAAATGCCACTCACCTCAAATTCCTGTTCCTGAACTCCAGCGCAAGAAAACGAAACGAATAATCGTCACTTCATTCACACAAGAAAATAAACACTATTTTCAACCTTTACACACTTTATGGCCCTATTTCGGTCACAAACAATTTTTACGACTTCTAAAACATAACTAAATACTCACACACATCAATAGCACAAAGAAACAAAAACACAAACACGTCAGGTTATATACTCCTTCACGATTTTGATTTACGATTTTCTCTCCGGCCGTTTAACAGATGATTTCAATGTCAAGGGCACATCAGACCACGTGCTTCCGACCAAAAATCCATTTGAAAGTAGCTAATTTTCATAGCTCGTTTCCCTCCGGTTTTAACTTCAGTTTTCTTCTCCACACAAAGGCTTTCGTTGCTCTCAATCCAAGCTCCTATCGTTAGCTGGGAAGTAGGTACGTCTGCGAGCGAGCTGGTCGGCTGGTTGGTTTGCAAGATGTCTGCCCTACGTTTGTGAGGCAGCAGGGACGAAGAGAGAGAGGAACCTGGGTGTCATGCAGTCCATAGAGCATCAGAATTTCAACGTTAGAACTGCTGCCTGCCTTGCTAGGCTTGGCTAGGGTTCGGGCAAGCAAGCAAGCTAGATTATGGAACACTCCAAGTCAATAATCATATCCCTCTCTCCGCCTGTACTCCCCTACCTTCCTCTCTCGGCTCTCTTCGTTTCAGTGCGTGTACGGTACTCTCGGCAAATGTTACCTCTCCGCGTCTCTCTCTAGAATGTGTATGTCCAAGAGCAGAAACGGTGTAAATGACTCCGGAAGTTAAATATAAGCATCCACACTAACAGCAGAAAGCTTTTTGTAGATTAGTAAATTGTTTTATCTCTAGCAATCCCTTCATACGAAGTACTATGCGAACAATAACACACAGAATGACGCTTTACTAGTACTGTTAGCATTTCAAAGTAAAACATTACGAAGCGTCAAAATGTAACAGCGAAAGATGTTAAATTGAAACGCTTTCAAACGAATAAAGTTGAAACATGTCTACAGTCAGGACGAACTGTTGTGTTTGCCAAATTAATCGTGCTGTGTAATACCACCTACGGTAACTTGAACATTTCCTTTCTGCTTGCTACTTCCGTGAATTTGTCGGACTGGACCTGACATCCAGACAACCGTCCAGTCTCTGAACAGAAATAAATTCAGAAGACAAATATTGCTCACATCCGCATCATTTAATTTCAGGATACGCGTGTTTTAGCATAAAATTCAAGTGACTTAATTAAAATACCCTTATTACACTCATGACGCAGTTCTTATTAACACACACATTTCGATATTTATTATCATTGCACTGGCATACGCACTTCACCAGTTCGAAGGAAAAACCTACCTTACTTATCAAAAGAGATAGATTATTTAAGAGAATATCATACCGTCTGTGTACCGACTTTTCAGAGGACCTGCTACCTCTACAAACAGGACACTGATGATGGAGGCAGCATCTTCCTCTCAAACGCCGGCACACACCTACAAGACTACACGATGTCAAATCCCAGAAGATGGTAATTATTCATAATTTTTATGAGCTCTGCCTGGAACTGCTCTGTGCACATTCCTAACAATCTTATGGCTGCTTGGGACGCAACACATACGTAGGATACAAACGAAAAACAGGGCGGCTAGTGTTCACTGTTCATCGTGTTTATTTCGTAACAATTTTTCAAAACCTAGGTGTGTTTTCGTCTTCAGGTGGAAACTGGGGAGACGGAACCTTAACTGGAGAGCCTGTCGGAAACAGCTCGTCTCCACACACAGTTTATTTCAACCTGAAGATGAAAACAGACCCAGCTGTCGAAACATTGTGGTGTAATAAACGTACGATATAAATACCCATGTTTTCCTTAACCTTCCCACTTACGCCTAACGTACAGGCCAACAAAAAATCTGAAACTTACCACGTTTAGGTCCTGAAGTAACACCTAACTACTCCTAAAACACGAACAAGACAAATTTTAAACCTGTGAAGTTAAAAGGTACTTTCACCTACTCATATAATTCAAACGTACATAAACACAAAAAGTGCCACTTCTCATCGTTCCGCATATAAAGTAACATATAAAACCCTACAAATCATTCTGCAGTAATTCTACAAAAATTGGAAATAAATTTGCTAATATACAGGACAGCCTGTCGCGAGGCTGGTCTTCGAACGCGGTACCTCTCGCACATGAAACTGGTGCGACCATCACCAAGAAGTTGGGTAAGAAGATGCATATGCGATGTTAAATGCAGAACTGAAAGCGTGGCCATGCTGTGCCTGAGCACGCCGTGTCGTGTAGGCAAGGACAGTGCCTACCTGACACCAGACGAAATGAAGAAGTTCAGTTTCATGCTCCGGCAGCTTTACCGCTGTGGAAACAGTCCCCTGCACTCACTTAACAGAATATCTGTGAGGACGAAGAAAACTATTTTTACCATGCCAAGAACCGAACTCTGGCCTCCAAACCATTTCACCGCATATAGATTATAAAATTAAAATAATGAGACGGACCACTGAGCTCTTTGTTTATTCACAATATATCATATGCTCTCTGCCAATGGCCATTTTCTGAAGGCAGCCACTGACCTGTTAACATCAAACAATTAAACAACTGAGAACCTTTTCAGCCACAAATCTTTTGGCCATTCACTGCATTTACTTTCCCGCCAGCTGATTTCCCACAGAAATTGACGCACTTCTGCAGGCCTACAGCAGGTCATCCTATATTCATTTCAAGATACTGAGCGCTGAAGTCTGTCCGCTACTGGATATCCCACACGCAGCTATGTCAGAAAACTGTTCCGAGGCTGATGTCATTGTATGCGAACAGAACCACCACGTCACAGCTTGCTGCCCACCACAAAGCAGACAGGATAGGATCTCTTACCTAGTACGACTGCGCGACCCTGAACAAGAGACGGAGGAGTGTTTTATTTAACACCGTCAATTGCAAAGATTATACGGAGTTGCTGGTACGTAAACGAAACATCAGTACAGAGAATTCGTGGAATGATACTGTCAGGGCAGACCATAATTACTTGGCAGAAAACCTGTCCCAGTGCCACTTGCCCACAAGTCCCTCACAGACTGGACAGTAGGACCGGGATAGCAAGTCTAGATTAACGTACTCCGAAAATTACAGTTAACTGAATTCTTTGCCCTTAGATATACGGCAATGCCTGACAAACTACTGCTATTTTCGTTGCAAAGCCGATCGTTACTCAACTCAGTTACGTTTTTCAATGTATCGAGGAGGTGAGCAATTAAAGTCATCACAAAAAGCTACCTCTAGACCACGAGTTTCCAACATTTTTCGCAAAGGGCCACAACTGTTTTTGTGAACTGGCTCGCGGGCCGCACGTGTAAAAATCACAGTATATGGTACATCTATCCGCCTAAATTGAAAAATTATACATATTAATGGAGTTTTATTACAAAAATGCAACATTATTATAAAACGTTAACTGCCTTAATAAGAGGAAATATTATCTTGATAAAAATCTTAAACACAAAACCATTTCTCTCTCTCGTTGCTCTCTGTCAAGGTCACGCTGTACTTCAAAGTGCATAGGTCGCGTGGACTTCTTGTAACTAAAGAAAACTGCATTTTTGTTTAATTTTTATAGTGCATGTATAATTTACAAATGTGGCCGCGGGCCGCGGGCCGCGTGTTGGAGACCCATGCTCTATACCTTACAATGTACAAACCGAGTTCAGCTCCTACCTTCACAATTCATTTCAGGCCCAGGTTAACAACATCCTATTATCTACGCCTAAACAGACGAGCACGTATGGGAGAAAGGAGAGGTGCATACAGGGTTTTGGTAGGGAGACCTGACGGAAGATCACTTGGGAGACCCAGGCGTAGACGGGAGGATAATAATAAAATGGATCTTCAGGAAGTGGGATAGGCATATAGACTGGATTGAGCTGGATCAGGATAGGGACAGGTGGCGGGCTCTTGTAAATGCGGTAATGAACCTTTGGGTTCCATAAAATGCGGAGGATTTCTTGACTAGCTGCGCACCTGTCAGCTTCTCAAGAAGGACTCTGCTCCATGGAGTTAGCCAAGGAGACAAAGTTTTACAATTAAATTTGCCTCCATCGTGCTACATATCGTGCAAATCTCGTCCTCTATTTGCGTCATCACGCATAACAATACCGGGAGAATAACGCAAAGTATGAATACCCTCCACTCGTAATTTCCACCGTTTCCGTGTACTTTCCTCTTAGTTACAGACACTTTCCTCAGAACTCTGCCCTGAATTCCGTCATACTGTACGAGATGTGTGGTCTTTCACCACGGTGAGGCTTTAGTAAAACCGCCCCAGTTTCATGACGCATCACAACTCCCGTTACGACATTCTCAAACTCGTCATGGAATTTGGTAGCCATCTTCAGGAAGCGCCCACGCAACTTCGCAAACCACCTACGGATATCAGCTGATGTGACAAAACTCGAAAGACAACAATTTAAATCCTTCAATATGTTCTTCCATGGAGGGACAAACCAAGCTCATATCCAAATAAAAATAACTGCATGGTGCAGTGTCATTCAGGAACACGAAGATTTATAACCGTGTTCACAAAAGCCCGTCCATGAACCATTTCTTGAACCAGCAGCATTCAGTTTACTCGCTCTCACCACACTTCTTAAGATCCACTGTAATCGTACTGTCCCGTCTACACCTAGGTGTTACAAGTAGTTTCTCTCCTTTAGAGTTTCCGACTAAAGGTCACAACGGGCTTCGGTCTTGGACGAATTCCTTGGTCTGAAAGACGACCGAGTAAAGGTCTGCCTTCATTAGAGATGTTTGATAATACAAGATTCCGAACAAATACTTACATAAGATTTCACGAATTTAACCTGTCATTCAATCATCATGGATATAACGTACATTTTCATCTGTAGTTAAGACAGCTGGGTACCTTCATGTACAAAGTCAGGTGTAAGTGGAAGCACTATACAAAACAACCAGAAGTTGCGGAGGAAGTATTATGAAATGTGTAAATTCTAATAGACATGCGAGTAGGTTAGTAGTATCCTTTGTAACTAAGTTGGAACGGGCTGCGCACTGCGAAAAACCTGGTGTTAGCAGGGGCAATACACATAAACTTCACCTGTCGTTACCACAACCCGGCGGTTTGAGAGCCTGTGGTGGACGCAGCATCAAATATTCACGTGGCACTCTATCAGGAAAACGATTTCATACAGGTATGCTTTGGCAAGTATGTTCAGGTATCAATCTTGTGTTTTTGTAAATCAAATTATGTCTATGCTTCTGTCTCATCAACAAAATGTCAGACAAAATCTCAACATAAACACAGCTGACACAGCCCTTTTAAAATGATGCAAAGTTCAGATGTTTGGTAACGACACTAACAAATCAAAATTGTATGCATGAAGAAATTAAGAGCAGACTGAATTCGAGGAATGCCTGCTACCAACTGCCACAGAGAGACTCAAATGGAAGAGCTTTATGATGGCCCTATGTTCCACACAGGGACAACACGACAGAAGAAGAGGAAGAAGAATGCCTCCTAACATTCAGTCCATAATGTTCTGCCTTCCGCCTGCTGTCTAAATACTTAAACATGACGATACACAGAACTACAATTTTGTTTCTTGTTTTATACTGGTGTGAAATTTGGTCTATCACATGAAAAACATAGGCTCAGGGTCTTAGAGAATACGGTGTTTAGAAGGGTGTTTGGGCCTAAACGGAAGAAAGAACAGGTGACTGGAGAAAACTGCGTAATGAGAAGCTTGACGATTTGTATTCCTCATGAAGTATTATTCACGTATTTTAGATGAAGGAACATGAGGTGAGCAGGACACGTGGCACGTATGAGGGAGAACAGGAATGCGTGTGGAAACCTGAAGGAAGGAGACAACTTGGAAAAGGCAGACAAAAATGGGAAGATAATACACGAATGGATCGTCAAGAAATTGTAAGGCGTTAGACTGGACTCAGGCTCAGGATAGGGACAAGTGGCGGGCTCTTGCGAAGACGGTATTGACTAGCTGAAAAACTACTAGCTTCTCAGAGACTGTGCTCCAAAAATTAGTAGCACAGTGCCTGTGAATCGCAAATGAATCAAAGAATTCACTCTACCATCGCTTCCCTGCCGGATCAGCGCCCTGTCACCGACACTGACAACGATCTTCCTACTTTCGCAGTATAGCTAAAATTTCCTCCGCCACTACACATAAAGCCAGAAAGGAACACAACCGAGTGGAGGCAAAGGTCCGTGTAATAGTTGTATTGGCATTACATAATAGACTCTTTCATGCTTTTTGTGCACCAGTGTTATACGGAACCAAAACTCTAATCAACACAAACATCTACAATAACTACAACAACAAACCGAATTATACAGGCGGTGCTGCAGCCTAACTTCTGCTTCAAATTTCCTTTATTTCAGGCTGTTACAGTTATGCAGATCAAACGCAGTTACACAATCTTTATGTCCGTCCAGAAGGGAAATAATTTGCAACACGGTCGTAACGATTCAGGTCAATAGGATGTTGTTTGAAGGGAGAAAAAGAACACGTACAGAAGCAATTCCTAGCAGAATACAACTTCAAATTACAACTTACGTATTTTGACCTTCTACTGACGGAGTTCGTGGTGTGACAAAGACTGGAAACCTCCGACAGCTACTTGCGCTCAGGACAGGTTACAAAATTTACATAATTACTAATATTTATTAACATTAACCGATAACAGCAAGTCTTACATATTATTGTGATTATTGGCATTATTTTATTATTACTTATAACGCGGAATGGCTTTACGGGTACTAGGCCGGGATTTGTTTCCAGGTACGAGACATTCTTTCTTCCCACGCCGTCCAGATCCGCAGTGGCTGCCACCCAGCCGCGTGCCCTATATGAACATAACTAGCGTTCTTCTCCCGGGCATAAGGCGACCGGGGCAAGAAACTGACCACTTACGTCCAGCTCGTACCTTCATTCCCCATGCGTCCCTATCGCTTGATACACAACGACAGACAAAACATTACCTATATTAGACCTATTATTAGTATTATTATTACCACCACCACCACAATTGGTGATCATGATGATAATGATAATTTCGAGAAGGCAGCCTTCCTGCTTCAGAAGACCCAAATTCCAAAGTCTCGAATAGACTTTCCGCGGTAATCGTTAGCCTCACCATGCACAAACCGGAACACGTGGAGCACCTGACACTATCCAACAATCCAGCACTACATACTGAGCTACACACACCGACACTGAGTGAACCATAAACACACAAACTAGGCACAGGAGTAGCATAACGTAACTATTAATACCTCCTAGTACCGTTTATCTTGTTGCTACTGCTTGACAATAGCTTATGCCGTAAATACCTTCCCTTCTGCCAGTGCTCAAACTGTTAGTCAAGAAATGAAGTGAATCCCTGTCAAACTTAAAGAACAATCTCTGCGAGCAGTATAATATTAAAACACCATTAACAACAAAAAAACACGCACAGACAAGAGGTTAGAAATTATCAAGAAAGTTTTGGCGCTTTCGCTCTTTTGTTTAATGAACTCGAAACCCGGGAAAAGTAAAAAAAAAGGTGTATTCAGCCCATTCGTGAAACAGGCTTTTCGTTTTTCTCTGCAATTTCTGTTTCAAACATTTTTCGCTCTGATAAATATTTTGAGAGCTATGCGACAGTTAAGCTACAGGTTCGCGAATAAACGCATGCCAATCCTTACGTGAAGATTTAGTTGTTGTGGATTTTAATGACACAATGGTTCAAAAAAATTAGCTGAACTTCTGAATATCGCAATAATCTCACGAAGATGCGTTCAGTGGTTTTCGAGTTTTTGTGTGTGTACGAACGGACACAGGCAGGAGATGAGGAAGCGATTTTATTAAGTGCGTCACAAGGATGGCACTGAAATGAAAATATTCAATTATTTCCAAATACGTAATTATGTAAAATGAAACTATGTGTTTAGATCAAAACTCATATTTTAGTACCTACCAAACGACATATCTTAAGAAACTATGATGCAGACAAGATAAAGTAAATCTAGGAATGTGTTGGCTGATAAAGAGAACTTCAAAAGGCGTGTAAGGAACAAAAATGGAGCAACAATTCGAGCGTTTTATACTCTAATGAAGTGAAACTCGGATCAAGATAAACACAACTAACCCTATAATGCAGCAAATTCCATCACAAGTCTAAGGTTACAATTAGCGACGAAATTCCCTTTGTTTATAGAACTCCAAGGTTCAGTATCGAATTCACACGTGTTTGCCATTTACGACAATCCTGCATCCATACTAGCCCCTGCAACGCAAAGTATTTCCACCCAGAACAATTTTAATACCGTGCTCTAACCTAAGCCTAGCTCTCCTAAACGGTTACCCTCTTCAGGGCCTCAGCCAAAATATTTTTTATGAGTTTTTAATTTCCCCTCGGGTGCTACGTCTCTCGTTCATCCGATCCTAAAAAGATAAACGAAAGGAGGAAGGTACAGTTGCCCTCGCAGTCTAATTAATACGCCCGTGTGGGGCATGCAGGTACAGCACAACCCATTCTTACCCACGATATTCGCTCTTTTGGGATATTATCCAGCATATACTGTAGTGCCGATCCCAGTGGCCGCGCGGTCTGAGGCGTAGGTCTGCGGCCGAGCGCTTGCTGGGATCGTGGGTTCGAATCCCACCGGTGGCATGGATGTTTGGCTCTTGTGAGTGTGTTGTCAGGCAGCGGTATCTGCGACGGGCCGATCCCTCTTCCAGAGGAGTCCTACTGACTGCGCTGTGTGTCTGAGTGTGATCAAGTGAAAATAAACAACCTCAACACCTACTGCGAGTAGGCAGAAGAGGTAACGACTACGACGACCTATAGTGTAGTTTGCCACCGACGTTTCGGGACAAATTGTCGGTCCCATGACCCTTTAAGGCGGGACCGTTCGGTTACCCCGAAACATCGGTAACTGACTACACAACCTCTCTGTCCCGTCTTCAAGGGTGAAGCAATCTTCTTGGACTGCGTGACCCTTGAAAATAGGGCCGATAGGTTGCCCCGAAACGTCGTAAGTAAGTACCAATATACGCTGCGAAGATTCCAACTACACCGCGGCGGAAGCTTGAAATCACGCATTCTTAAGTATATGGAGATCAGCGGACAGCTCCACGCACTAGCCGCTTTATCCTCGGCAAAAGTCCCCAGGCACGGACTGGATAGGAAACTGGGTGGGCCCCCTGGGTCGGAAAGGGCTCAGTGGAGACAATAAAAAACTATGTCTGTGCTGAGAATCTACCCCATTTTCCCAGTTCGTCCACTCCGTAGCCTATGAACTATTTGATTCTCATCCATTGGCGTTTCACAGCCCACAAGGTAGTCACTGTCCCATCAAATTAATAGACGTCCCGCAGCAATTCAAGAACGTCAGCGGGATTAAAACGGCGTCTAAGCATCAACCAAACTCTTACTACGAAGTACGTGGTAGAACTCCTCCTGGTATAGTTCCAATGTCTTAAAGCTGGGAAGTGGACAGGATGTGTGTTTTTAAGACCACTTCTTCTACTAGATTCGCCTGACGAAATCTCTTGTACATATTCGTAAAGACGTATTTTATTCATCCCAGTGCTGCTAAAAGAGCTGTTATAATATTCTTATCTGAAATGTCCTCTGATTTTATGGACAGTTCATGTGCGTGCACACAACTGACAACGCCTTATCTTGCACCACAATTGATAACACTGCCTTCCTCACAGAACTGCAAAACAGCATTTACAACTTCACGCATACAGGCGTTACTGAATTATTCAGCAAGAGATGGCATGACAAATTGCTCTCACAATTTTTTTTCAGAGGGCAAACTGCAAATGTCTTACCGACTCGCGCAAGGGCCTCATGTTCAGGTAACAGAATTCGAATCTTTGTTCTAGAAAGGTAGTATGCCCACAGCACCTCTGACGTAGCTTGTATGTACGTGTGTGTGTGTGTGTGTGTGTGTGTGTGTGGTGTGTGTGTGTGTGTGTGTGTGTATGTATGTATGTACGTATGTATGTATGCATGCATTCATGTATGTATCTGTGTGTGTATGTATGTATATATGTATGTATGTATGTATGTATGTATGTATTAAACAATAGGCAGGTCATAACTGACACTTCGGTTCTTTTCATTAATTAGTCACTTAAACTAGAAACACTGGCATGTGTCGTCCGGGAGGATAAGGTCTCTCAGCCTGTATGAAAACACACAGTCTTTACTGGCACCTTCAGACTAAATGCCGTGTCCACAACAGCCCGACACCCTGGACCCTATCCTAAATCAGCTGAACCCAGAGCACACTTTAAAACCTATTTCCTTAACAAGAATCATCGTTCGACTCACAACAAGAGCACCACACTTCTCTTTTCTCCAGAGTCAATTCAACCTCCTATTCGGTGCTTACTGAAGGCTTCTTCCACGAGGATAAAGTGGCCGGCAACGTGAAGCTGACAACTCGCCTCCATATGCTGTAGAAATTAAGAATGCACGGAACTATACCTTCACTTCCCCGCACGCCTTCATGACGTGGTGTTTAAGCACAGGAAAAACTTCAACTTTTTAGGTGTGTTTGTAAAACGGTTACGAAAATCGAATACTAGCCTCGTCACGTCCGTCCGTCCTTCTGTTCGCATGGAACGTGGTGACTCCCACCAGACAAATTTCTACACTTCATATTCAGAATTTTTACGAAAATTTCCCGACAAACCAGATTTTAGTTGAAATCGGAAAAAAATAAGAAGCTTTACACGACGACCTACGTGCATTTATAACAACTCGCCCTTACTGTTGTTTATAATTGGAATAAAATGTGCTCTCTACGCGGCAGGAGCTTAGGCCCAGCAAGCAGTTAAACAATCTACACATACCAGATCAAGATCATTTGTAAATCTCTCTGTTTCCAATATCTCGACGTATACGAGATAACGAAAATGATCAACCGTAAATCTATTGACACGGCATGGAGTGTATGTTGTGTAAAACATGGAAAGGCACATTTTAAATGCTCGCATTTTCGGTGCTTTCCTTAAAATTATTCACGAATTTAAAGTCTAGAAAAAATATCAGAGCAAATACACCAGAAGTGTTATGCCGTGTGGACACTTCATAAATTCTTTACCTTACCACTTATTATTATTATTATTATTATTATTATTATTATTATTTGCACGCGGTCCCTCAGACGATCTCTTCTCCACCGGTTTTACGACTACAATACTACACGCATTCCCCGCCAATCATGCACTGTTAATGCCCCGACTATTTCTTCCTTCTTCGTTTAATGTTAAGTGAGCAACGACTACACAAAATGTGACTGTACAAAATTTCTACAACACAAGGCATTGACCTACAGATTACACCGACAACGGTCCAACAACGCACAAATTTCATTAAAATCATTAATGATGCCTAGAATTTAAATGTGATTTTGTTCATGTGGTAATAGGCCTACACAGTTTAACGTGACACAGACAAAGTTCTGCTAAAATATTCACTACAACCGTGTACGGGGAGATAACAGCCTTCTTGCTTCAAATAATCGTTACGAACAACAGTTTCGATAATCACGTGGGCTGTGGCGTAAATTAGCCATGTTCTACGGCACAGTTTGCAGTTTTGTTAACCCTTTAACCCACTCGCATACTTCAGCGACTGCAGGTCGTTCATCTAGTTACGGTGACACCGACTACTTCAACGGCTGCAAAAATGACACCACATGAAAGCGAAGTAGTTCACCTATTGGATAACAGACACTGCATATCTACCTGGAAGTTTCGTAATCATGGTGAAATATTTATATTGAACCATTCGAATTTTGGCGGATGGGACAGCGTTCTCAATACAGAACCTCGCTCCGGCCTGGACGGTCCAGGGTTCGAACCCCGGTGCAGACAAGATTTTCCGTACCCATACAGACAGACCCCGTGGCCCGCCCAGCCTCCTGTACAATCTGCACCTGGCGTCTCTCCTGGGGGGGGGGGGGGGTAAAACGGCCGAGGCGTGGCGCTGATCACGCACCCCTCATAGCCTGGGGTCGAGTATGAGTAAACCTATACCTGCACCGCCCCCTCAGTGCCTGCCTGGAATGTAACAGGACGGCTTTTCACGTCTGAATTTTACAGATTTATGGGAATTTTACGTAGCAATATGAAACAGTATGCTAGCGTGTCATCTCGTCCTAAGTCCATTTCTTCATCAAAATACTCTGTCGTCTGGCCTACTGTAAGTGTGACATATAACAAAAAATTGTCAGTAACTTACAAAGAAAATGTTCTCAGCCTTTCACTGTCTTTAAACTAGTAGTCAGCCAGCTATTGGTAAAAGAAATCGAAGCCTACCTTCACACCCCTTTATTCAGAAATCCCTCGTCAACCGCGGGGTGTAGGTTGCTGAGACATACTTACCGTCACTCAGACCACGTCCTTAACGTGAAATTGAGGTCCGGGGAACCTCCGCGGCTAAGAACAATCAACACAACTTGTTTTCCCCTTTATTTAACACAAAAATTACGCAACACCAATAACGCATTTACACACAAATTGGCATAAAAATTATCACAAAAAGATGCAATGCGATCGTAATGCAGAAGCTATAAATCAGGTTTCGGATATGACTAGGCCTTCCCCCAACAAATGCGGAGTTCTTAGTACCACAGCCACCCATTTTCTCCGTGTGTACAAGGATTAAAAGTCAAGGACATACCGAATCAAATATTACGGCTGTCAGAACTGGATACAAAAGGGCACCCGGGAACACGAGGCAAGGGACAGCTGCACTTCTGCACATTTCGCACTGAATGAAACAGTCCACTTCAGCCGACAATGTACGTGGTTTGTATGTTGCACAGAACGCTTATGTGTGCACCGTAGGTCGACTTCTGTCTTCCTTTACCTAGTGTCTAGGCTGAAAACGCCAGAAGCGTTATCTCCACACCCCAGTATATTTTCCGGTTACATATGTACATCACCACCAAGGATGAAACTGAAAAATCTGTAACTTATAAAAAGCCAAAGTCCCTCAGCAGAAGTTCTGCCATCAATTCATGAGTCCATTTATCTACTTATTTATTACTTACTGACTGACGTACGCGCTTCGCTACTTTTGTGTGCGTCACGACATACATATGAGCATCGAAAGACGTATGTCAGTCAAATAATTGAAAAACAAATGACAAAGAGTGTATGAAGGCAGTTGGGTTATTTAATAAATTACTAGGCAACGCGGTGTACTAGGGATATAGTACAACTTTGCCTTTATAAATGAAGTTCCATTCCAAATTTTATTCTTTGGTTTATATAACGGGTACTGTACATCAACTAACATTCCGCCAGTTCGCAGACATGAACGGTAACAAGAACATGGGCTTCTGTGTGTATCATCTTGCGCAATTTAATACTGATATTAGAGTGGTGTATCGATCATGTAACTGGAATTTAAGGGACTGTTTATGGCCGTCATACTTCATCCTTTTGTCAATGTATTCATAACTTCATTTAAAACGTGAATATTTTCTCTAGCGAGTTATGGCGTGACCATCTCGGTGGTCACGCGGTCTAAGGCGTAGGTCGGCGGCCGTTCGCTTGCTGGTATTGCGGGTTCGGATCCCGCCGGGGTCATGGATGTCTCTTACGATGTTGTGTGTTGTGCAGGTAGGGGTCTCTGCGACGGGCAGATCCTTCGTCCGGAGGAGTTCTACCGAGTGTGTACTTGTCAATGAGTGTGATCAGTGCAACCACAACCCTCGACACTTCCACTGAGTAGGTAGAAGAAGTAAGACTAAGAAAGAAAGAATGAAAAAGTTACGGCGTGGCGTAACTGTGGGCTCAAGTAGTTACTAACAACGCATCGCTAGGCAGTCGTTACATCATGTACGATATGTGATGTGCCTACGAATTAATTTCATTCAAGAGACTGCTATACAAATTACAATAACAATCATTCATCAGCAATGTTCATAAGAAATATGAATACCTCCAGGTGTACAGTTGTCCTTCACCCGAAATCTTACTGATCAAAAAACAAAGAAATGTTTCATTCAAAGACGACGTCAACTGCTAAGACTGTACGTGTATCGTCAACGGTTGATGAATAAAAATTGAGTATGCAGCAGGGATGGAATGATCCTGACAGGCAAAACAGAAGTACTTGGGAAACATTCTGTCGCACAGCCGCTTTCTCCACCTCAAGTCACACACAAACTGCCCTGGGATCGAACTTGGACCGAAGTTTATGAAATAAAGGGTATCAAGAACTTCAGAAAATAAGCATTTCATGAAGATAACTCACGAAAATACCTTTTCTCTAGTAATACACAGGAGGCCCAGAAATGTACTGTCTGTTGTCACAACTACAACGTTGTACTCATTCCGAAAGCCAACACATGTCAATACTAACAGATGTTCTGGGATTTTTCCAACTTCTGTCAGCATGTTAACCGGGACGATATACGTGGGTGGACAGAAGCATAAACAGAATCGGTTAAAACTGTATGTTAGACTAGACCTCATGGTTACGAAGCCTTTGCGGAAGGTGGAATGCTTCACTCCCCACACCACGCAGACATAAAGAAGGTATATCACATTGAGGCCACCCCTGCGTTACTGTTACTTCCTATTGGGTTCCATATGACACCCTTCAACCACTGTAGTTAAGCAGGTGAATTTCGATACTGGAGTATGTTAGAAAGGCAATAGCTACATCAAGAAGACATGGGGAGAACAGAGGTAAAGTTTCACTTATTCTTGACTGAGCGATGCACGCAGGTCAGTGGTGAGCTTCACGCTCTGGCCAATACTGGTTGGCCCCTGAGCCAATTGGGATTTGGCAGCGAGGAAAAAGGTCAAATCCATGCGGGAAAGTGAACCCAGGTTTCCAGCCAGTCACTCTAATGACTATGCAATACAAATCAGTTATTTTACACACTAAGTAATGCCGGCTCAATCTTTCGTATATGACTGAGAAAATAACGTAATGTAGAACCAGCGACATGTTTGTTACCTTTCGGTTTAATGACGTAGCAACCATTCTCAGGCCAACGAAGGAAGTCCACGGCGGCGGAGATGGCAGCGATCGAGACTTCCGTTGTCGTAACTCAGTTTTTATACTCGTATGTTTGTCAAATTCAATTCGTGCTTGAAACAGAAGTAAGTTTTTCACAACTTCCTGACGTTTTCAACTGTAATGCGTTCCATACAATGTGAAAGATAATATAATTATCAGGAGAATGAAGATGGTGGCATGAAGAGGCAGTTACGATGCGACAGCGGTGCTACCGGGCAGTCAAGTCTTCTGGGTTGCGACTCTGCTGCCGCTAAGTAGGTCCTTCGAAAAACCAACGACAAAACGCCACATCCCACAATACATAAACCCTCAAAACTTATAAACTCATATTCTTCACCGAATACTATCAGGCCGTCAATCAAAGAACATGGACAGAACATGTAGCATGAATAAAGCAAATGTTAAAAGAACATAAGATTTTAGACTGTGAAATTAATGGGGAGACCACTTGTTAGACAGGCGTAGTTGCATGGACACTGATAAAATGGATTTCCAAGAATTTGGGTAGGAAGATGTCGACTGGATTCATCTGTTTACGGACAGAATCCTCCGGGCCCTTGTGAATGCAGCAATGGGCCCTCAGGTTCCACGAAAGGCAGAGTACATCTTGCCAGCTGAAGGACCACCAGTTTACCACGGATGAATCTGCTCCATGGCGTTAGTTATGTTTGCTCTAAATAGGCCGCAGTTTTCTATTTGACACCTCTTGATCCGTTATCTAGAACCGTTCGAGGTACCATCTCAACAGTCATGAGGTATAACTGTTGCATTACCTCTCTTATTGTTCAATAGATAATGGAGTCTGGAGGTTTAAATACAGGAACGACAGCCGCGTGATTCGCGTTCTATAATGCACACCAACAATTCTGCGGTACATCTGAACATTCTACAACAAGAGTAACGCATGAGAGTAGTCCCCGACATAGTTTACACTACTTATACGAGTATACGCTTATTTAATGTCGATTCGAAAATACAGTTGTCAGAGAAGCTGTAAAATGTATAGGCCTAGTAGCTTCAGCATTAACTCAAAAACTCGTCTCTCAAATTTCACCGAAGACAATGCCACTGTTATAAATCGATTTCATCAAGGAATAGAGTATTAACGGGACGACAAATTGCAACTCAATACAGTCTGCATATATAAATAATAACACTTAATTCGATCCTCTAAGCACTGTAGGTTTATAACTACATAGGCAAGCCTTTTGTCCTTAAATTTATATTGCCACAATGTATTAAAACAACTTCATCATCGGCAATCATTCAGCAGACAAGCGGTGATTCGTCCCTCTAACATAAATAGGTATGAGAGCGGAATATCATTACACCAAAGCTGCATACTCATATTTCATTCATCTCCCACCGGTATCATGTCACCTTAGCAGTTGACAGCGTCGAAAAAGTAAAACCAAAATCACGGAAGTAAACAGAAACACGTAGTGTGCTTGAAGTGTATGAACATGCGCAGTAATGACAACTACGATGCATATGTTTTTATTTTATGTTCTGTTATAGTTTATTCCACAAAAATAAACGACAGTGTTATTTACGACATGCGCAGTTATTGATCAAAGCTTTGTTCACCTAACGACATGGAGGCACTGTATCGACTTTCAATAAAAAGAGACAGAAATGGAATGCATTATCAAGTAGATAATCTCTCACATTTCCCACAGCCAAGCTAATTCACGAATTTATAAACCCGTAGCAAGACACTTTTACAGCCGAAAAGATAACTTTTTCAAGGCTCCACTAAGTGTGCGTAACTCCACTTTATGTGCAGTTATAATCCTGTTTCTCAAAAACTGACCGCATGACACATTCTATAGTACGTCAGCCTTGTGAAGTACTGTAAACGGTTTCCAAATAACCACCAATAAGCTCATCGGCAAAATCTCTTTGCGAAGGTGAAAAGAAAGAAAAGACAAGTTGTTCCTGTGGGTAATTAACACCACACGGTGAAGATGTGCCGGGAATTACATGCACTTAACTCGGCGCCTGAGGAGGTGAGTTGGTCAGTTTCATGTCCGAGCCGCTTTAACCCCCCCCCCCCACCAAAAAAGCCCTCGGTGCCAATTGGGTACGAGGCTGGGCCAAAGCACAGTACTTGAAAATGAAACTCAACTGCCTCTACCGCGAATCGAAACCTGGTAGCCCAGCCCACCGCCATAGCTATACTGACTAAGTCATCCGGGCTCCTGAGATTCCGAATAAAATACAAAAAACACTGAGCTATAATACGATACTCAGCTCATCGCCCTTAAAGACTGTATTAAAGGTACTGATCATGGCTGGCAGCATGTGACAACAGACTAGGATTTAAAAATTTTGAAAATAAAAGCGGTCTGTAATGATTCGCGCTACGATACAAAAAGTGTTATCTTCCAATCCACACTCATAATGTGCTTTACTCTCAGTGCAAACAATATGGATTTTATCGGATGATGAAACACCTGGAAAACACTGCATCAGCAAACTAGTTGTTTCAGCTTGAACCAATTGCAGTCTACGGCTACACCATGTATTCTTTACAGCACAGATTTTTCAATTTAGTCACATCACGTGTATTTCAGAAAAGGTGTATGTAGAGGCCCACACTTTGAAATGCAGGATCAAAGAACAGGAACAGACCCAAATAACGTGGGTTTGTGAAGCACTGGTATTGGTTTGCCACTGACTAAGCATCATTTCAATATCACAGCAAACTACGAATGACTGGTAACTAACCGTATTTTGCAGAATATTTCTTGCAAAATGAAGAATTCATCATCACCATTGGCGCAACAGCCCTCCACGGGTTACGGCTTTCCTTAGTCGCTTATCCCAGGTTTCCCGATTCACGGCAACACTCTCCCAGTTCAGTATTCCGATGACCTTGCTATCATCATCACTCCGTCCTCCCATCTAATCTTCGGTCTTCCTCTCCCCCTTGCAACTCCTGGATTACTAATGTGAATTCCCTTCGCAGGTCTATCGTCCAAAATGAAGAATTGCAACATTCAAAAAATTCCCTGCTTACACAGAATATGAAAGCCTTGCACCGGCTGCACAAAATCCCGCAATTTGACAAGCTGATCAGCCGAACCCCGTCCATACTCTATACCCTACTGTAACACTGTCCTTCAGTATACGTACTCGAAAGTCTGTAACTTCCAAGCAGTCTCTTCCACGACGGCTTCCGACCAACATTACTGCCCCAGTACATTTTTCGTTTCTCCCTCGCGTGTTACATGACCCGCCTACCTCATCTGCAACATGTAGCCTAATTTACAATAAATTTATAATATATATTCTACTAGTTGCGAAGACTGTTGTCGCATTTCCCATTGTTATAACCTGTCTCGCATCGGTATGCACAATATGAAGAAGAACCTCACAACATCTGATGAAGAGTACGTATGCTAGGAACCTGAACCGTCACCATTTAATTTTTTTCGTGACTTATTTAACTACAATGCCAACACCTGAAACTACTGCGTCGAATATTACAATATTTAGTAAATAATAAACTGGAAAGAACAAATAAGCCGCCGCGGCCTAATTTTAAATAAGTCTACTATCCAGAAGCTTTCTGGAGAAACCCAGCCATAGCCGGACGCCGGGTTTGAACAGAGAACATTTCAAATAAGAAGCATGAATGCTAAAGGTCGGCACATCAACTGTTGTTTGTAAAGTACATACGGTGCACCAATCTTCTCTTGCTGAATTGTATATTGTTCGTTCCGTGCATGATCGTCGTTCAGCTAGAACACTTTTCCAACTATTGCTGTTTTCGTATCTCTGTACTACAACTTTTACAACGTTGCTATAATTTTGCCCCAGAGGTTTCGATCGTTATTAGATCATCTTCAGGGTCTTACAATTTTCAAGGTTATAAATTAATGTTAAGAGCTACACACACACACACACAGCGTATTTCAATACATGTTTTCAGTTGGACGTTGTGTGTGGATCGTTTTATATACTGGGTATTATGAACTAGACACATCTGGTAGAAGACGGAAGCAGTACATACTGGAATAAGCTGTGTGTGTAGCTCTTAACATTAATTTATAACCTTGAAAATTGTAAGCCCCTGAAGATGGTCTAATAACGATCGAAACGTGTCGGGCAAAATTATAACAACGTTGTAGAAATTGTAATACAGAGATATTAAAACAGTGCATTAGTTGGAAAGGTGTTATAATTGAACTTCTCTTATTGCTTCTACCATAACACTTCACCAGACATTCGCACGAAAGTTAAACGAATCCAGTATTTCGCAGGCGGTGCGTGTAACGGTGGCATGACCCACACTCCACAGAACACTTACACGAAGTCTTTCAAAAAGTAATAGGAACACTACAGTCGATGAAAGGAAACGAGCGTGGAAAGGTGAACTCGAAACTGTCGCAAAGCCAATCACATATTAGACGTCACTTAACAGAGCAAGACTGCTGAACTAGTAAGCTCAGCGGGCCGACATGAGGAAGTTCACAGACCGAACGCGCCAGCAACTATGGTTCAGGGTTTTTGTTACACCAACAAAATTCTTGACGTGTAAAGTCAGACAAAACCAGTTCATGATATCCGCGTATATGAATATTAAACATTCAGTGAAACCAAATAAACCAAGCTTCACGGCTCTGCAGTTTTTTGTTCACTCAAGGACGGATTTCAGTTGCGGGTTGCTAATTGAATAACCTTGTCACCGTCTTAAATAACCGTCCTTTATTTTCACTAAATGCCCATCTTAAATAGTTGACCAAAGATCTGCAGATCCCACCTACGTATATAAGCCTATTTTCTTTAATACCCAAATAACTACGCGGTCTTTGCACATGTGTGTAACAAAGGCGCAATGGAATGGCGGTGAATGCCGCTCTTATCGGCATGCTTCATTTCCGAAACTACAGAACAGATAACAATTATAGTTACCACGCAAAGTAAATTTCAGTTCGTACCGATTAAATATAAACTCCACTCCACACATAGCTTAGATCGAAATTAGGTCCCTCTATTTTCTCAGAAGCGACAAATATTAGTTTTGACATCCTTCCTCCAGTAACTAAGACAAAGCTATCAGCAGTTTTTCTACATGGCAAAAGCGACCGGAAGGAACGGCACCTCTCCCACACGCATCAATGGGTTTGCACACACGGCATAAAAGGCACCAAGTTCCGCACCTGGATCCATTAAAGGCACACAGCTTAAAAATAAAATTGTTATCAATCATCTTGACACATCTTGTGATAACCTCACATCAAAATCAAACTTTTACGTCGTCAAGAAGTGCACTTTTTAGTCGCGATGGCAACCTTACATTCCAAGTATATGACACATGTCAAGTAACACAATTTGCTGATTAGAAAGGTTTCCTTATTGCCTGCAAGTTTCACAATCAACGTTATTTTTATCACACAGGAAACGTATTCCGCACATACTACACAGATTACCAACGTACGTATGCGCACACTCTGTAACAACGTCCCAAACCTTACTGGTGATGTAAGCGAAGGGCGACCGTCGTTAAAGCCAGTCATTTATAATTTCCTCGTATTTGTCACTGTGAGAATTTTCTCTCCCTTCCATTCATCACAGACGTTTACGCCACTTATATATTAAACAAAGGCACCAATATGTCTGCTTAATTTGAAGATAAACCTCGATTAATATTCATTAATTTTCCGCAGCAAAGCGTAAATAAAGACTTCAACTTCCGTATCACTCGCTGCCGAGCGGACAAAGCACGACACTATTATGGTTCGGGAACCATAATATGCTACTTTGAGCCTTCGTCTCGATTGTGTTTTGTTTGTTTCACTCTTTATGCATAAACACTAGTTTCAACTACGCAATCATACCACTTAACCGTACGCTTCAAAGTTATTTACAGTCCACTGGCGAGGCTAGTACAGCGGGTGAAGGGGATATCGCTATCTTACATTTCCGTAGTCTGTTCTTTGCTGATATTCTGGTTCAAAGCGCCCACGTTCTAATTTGAATGCGGACATACACCTTTATTTGCAAAACACATACAAACTTTTGTTTCTTGAAGCATATCAGTTACTTTTACAAAATGCGAATTAACAGGCCTATGTCAGCCCTTAAACAGGCTCTTTTGAAGGTCTGGCTTCTTTGATAAGATGTTCACAGAAACTTCGTACACAGACAAGTAAAGGGATACTATAAACTACGGTTATTATGATGGCATATGTAGGCTTACAGCACTTAGGGTTTGGGATACAGAAAATTTTTGGCTTTTGGTTCTCGTTGCCCGAAGTGTACTGCACAGAGTCAATATTTGAGATCGTGGAGACAAGCAGGCCTACAATCAGACAGCCACCTGGGTGGAATATATAGGGGGTATATTGCTCTACGCTGATCCCGGTGACCGGGCCGTTTAAGACGTGGATCTGCGTCCGCTCGCTTGCTAAGATTGCGGGTTCGAATCCCATCGGGCGCATGGAAGTCTGCCTCTTGTGTTGCGTGTTGTCAGGTAGACGTCTATGCGACAGGGCCTTAACCCGTCCAGGTGTGCTACCGAGTGCGGTGTGTCTGAGTGTGTTCTCGAAACCTCGACAAAGAGGAGGCCTAGGCCCACTACGGCTGTCAAGCCATGAGAAAAATATTGCCCTATATTTTAAATTACATGCTAAGGATGAATAAATTATGTACTTTTCTTGAACCTAACATTTACAACTTTGTCGTACACAATTATGTATTTCCATAGCCTAACTGCATAGATAATACGTCTGCAAATGTGGGTATGCAGAATGTCCAGCCGAAAGCAGAGTCCGCTCATGGTATCTGCTCGTACAACCCCGATCACAGTTGTACTGCTGCACAGCGATGACACCACCCGCTCTGCAATACTCCTCAGTCCCACGAACCCCACGTTAAGGCGGGAATGCGATACGTAGAGTGGATAGCAATTAACCGCCGCACAACGACCGACAACGGCCTCCGTCCTGCCGTACTCGGTTCCGCGTTTTAAAAAAATCTACCAGTCCTACTCACTAGCCAGAGGGTCCTTACTTGTCCTTGGATTTTCTAAAGAAAAACACTAATTGCATAACATGATGGCGTCTTGATGATGACAACGTTACGAACGTACGCATATATCGCTCATGAAACAATATGTTGTAACCCACTACACACAAAATCTTACGGGAGACAGAAAAAACATGATATCTTCAATAGAACAACACTTAAGTATGTCACGTTTTTACGAAAATATAAAGTGACACAATTTTTTTGTGGACACAACATTTTGAGAGAAGGTGCGTTTGTAACACTACTGTCTAGTCATGTGGGAATATCAGTTTAACGAATTGTGGGTTACGACAAACTGCCGTTTCGTGTGCGACATATCCCCGCTCACAAAACAATACTGATATCGAAAGCTTATGAACAAATAAGCAGATATTCCTATTCACCTGAACCACCCATAGGCCGTAAATGAAATATCTATCTTGCTTATGCGTTACGGCAGTTTTACGAATCGGCTTAGACACTTGAAAGTCCCGCTTATGAAGAAAGTTAATGGAAGTGTACGTGAACGGTACACAATAATATACGGGGACAGCCGTTGACAAACGTTCTGTTGAAAACTGCTGTCTTCTAAGTTGTGAGGCCGTGAAAGCTGACAGTTCCTCATCAACAATTCGAAGGAACCTGCTGGATTACAAGGTGACAAATCCAATAAGACATCACCATCGCCGTGAAAACAGCAATTTCACAACGTTCGTTTATTTACTGCCGTAGTTCCAGCGATCACTTCATGAATTTAACGCTTGCAAAACAACGAAACAGGGATGAAAGCAGTTCTCACCATTTTAAAACCAGTTATGGACGCCCGGTATACAATGAGGCGAAATGGAAATCACCAAAGGAAAACATTTTATAAGTTAAAGACTTACTAAAAGTAATGTTCACTGGGACACGAACATTAACCGAGAAACCATTACGACGTTCAATCTACCTTATTTATTACACTGAAATATCATTACTTTTCAACGTAATACCCGAGCACATTCATGCACTGTCACATTTCTGCAAAAGTTTGAAAATTCCCTCGCCCAGAAATCGGATCTTGCATACGCAACCCGTCATGAACAGCCACTTCAACTTCCTTCACTGTAGAATCGGCTTCAGCAGCCTGAATATGAGTCCGACGGGGTGCAGAGGTTCCCAGTGAAACAACCACAACAATTCTTGTGTCCGACGTGTACTGTGTGGGGTTTATTACCTTGCTGCGGGATCAAACCTCACGACATGTCCAGGTCTCTTCCTACGAATATCCTCACGTAGTTGTAGCAGCGTCTCCCACGAGGCGTTCACGTTGACTGATGTGCATCGAGGCATGAATTCAACGTGGATGACGCTTTCTGCATAGCAGAATACGGATACTGTCGGAGAAGCTGACTGTTTCCACCAAATTCCAGGTTGCTTTCTTTGAGGAGTGAACTGGTGCACCCATGTAACAACCTTGTCACTATGGATCAAGAAATTCATGTCGATCTTCTTGAAATCGCAGAAGATTTGAACAGGAATCTTCAAAAGTCTATTTTTGCGCTCTTCCATCAGGTATCTTGGTAACTTGGTACACAGCGTGCACACACTTTGCGGTATCCTAGTTCTTCATGGACAACTACAATGAGACCATAAATCTCAAATTGTGGCTTGTCGGTTTTCATCCAACCATGGTGCTTTCACGTCCGTCCTTGCATGCTGGGCCAACCGGTGCAATCATCACTACGGACGTCCGACCATTTTCGAAATCGCTGCACCACTTTCTTGCACGCGCTCCCATTACGCGGTCACCATACACCCATATCAAGTGGCGATGGATTCCTATGGGGAAAAATGTTTCTCCCACAGAAACCACATCACACTAGGAAATTCTTCGCGGGACTAACTTTCCAATATCTCTGCCACTGCATATTTAACTTGACCTACAAACAGCATCTGACTTGACACTTGCGTCATATGATGCATGTTACCCCTACTACAAGTGCTACCTCCTACTGGAAAACAAAATGTTTGAAGAACACAACATTTACAAACTAGGGAACCTTGCATTTTGAACACGACTCGCAGGTCTCTGTAAGTTTCTTCCAGACGGAACTGTCCTTTGCTTCCGGCCAACAGAATACGGGCTTTTATTTTTCGGACACAAAAAGGACGCTCACGTGGCCTTGCCTTCGAATGTGTCACTACAAACTTCCAAGAATTATCAGGATAAACTGAAACTGAATGCAATACATAAGCCTTTTGTTCACGCTGAAGGCAATACATTGTGTCAGAACATAAAAACCACAAACAAAAAACATATACTCGCAGAGGAAGATCGGTAATATTTCAGGTTTCCTGGGATGTGGCGTTGTGTCGTTGGGTGAGTGGTTTCCGAAGTTACGTCGTTTCACAGGACCTTCAGGAACCACTCACCCAATGACAAAGCGTTACAACCCCGAAGACCTGAGTCCTGAGAAATACTGCTGTGACCTCAAATCTCGCAAATATCAACTAACTAACTAACTAACTAACTAACTAACTAACTAACTAACTAACTAACTAACTAACGCCATGGAGCAGAGGCCTTCTTGAGAAGCTAACAGTTTCTCAGCTAGTCAAGAAATTCCCCGCATTTTATGGAACCCGAAGGTTCATTACCGCATTCACAAGAGCCCGCCACCTGTCCCTATCCTGAGCCAGATCAACAGGCTACGTTTATATTCATGTCTCGTCACCAGACTGCAACACACTATCATAGCTAATATGCTTTAAAACGCGACGAAGTTCAGATTTTGGAACGACAGTACCAGTTCAGTACAACAGACAGATTCATCTACGGAATAACTGCCCTCACCATCCAGTTCGCCGATCCCAGTGGCCCCGCCGTCTAAGGCGTAGGTCTGCGGCCAAGCGCTTGCTGAGATCGTGGGTTCGAATCCCACCGGGTGCATGGATGTTTGTCTCTTGCGAGTGTTTGTGTTGTCAGGTAGAGGTCTCTGCGACGGGCCGCTCCCTCGTCCAGAGGAGTCCTACCGACTGTGGTGTGTGTCTGAGTGTGATCAAGTGAAAAATAAACAACCTCGACACCTACTGTGCGCAGGTAGAAGCGGTCAGGATTACGAAACGAAGCCATTCAGTTCTGAATCTTTTGTCTTCCCACCTACAAATGTAAAACTTAAAGTAGGCCTGTACACACTGATTTAATTTGCCGTTATGCATCAGAATTAAACTTGGGGAGATTTGATAAATCACAGAATAAGGAGCTACTCTTCACCAAATATTATTAGGGTGATCAAATCAAACTGGTTAGGGTGAGTGGATAATAGTGCATGCTTGAGGGAGGTGAGAAATATACGTATAGGCTTATGTAGGCCTATAACAGCGAAATGCGAAGGGGCCTATGTGTAAATCCGAAGATTTGATAAGGTTAAAAGTTTGAAAGCCCCGTGGTAACTCCATGTACCACATTCTGTAACATTTAAAAACTCCGAATTTCATAAACTGTTTTGTACGATTCTCACAAGCAAAACCATTTAATTCCTTAAACAGCATCAGCTGATTCGTCGATCTAGCGGACACGGAGTTCGTTCTTGGAGGGGTGGGAGATGAACTTTTACGTATAACTTAGATGAATCACGTCACCGCCCTAATTTAGCTTTCTGGCTGGTTTTCAGTCTTCAAGTCTGCAGACCTGATTAATCTGGCTCTGGATATGGACCAGTATTGGGACCTGACAAATGCAGTAATAAAACTTCCAGATTTCATTCAAGGCGAAGAAAAATTACTAAATAAACGACTACTATCTGCTGAAGAATGGACTGGCTCAACAGAGTTATCTACTGCAACACACGTGACACGATATGCCCTTTGAAACTAAAAGATCACTTTTATCATTCTACCATGAAATGACTGATACACATATAACGCCCTTGGCTTTCCTACAATGAACTGGATTAGTAAATAAACTTTCTTTCCTACTGCATAGTCGTAGTCTTACAAATTGACCACTATTCTTGTTATTCCAGCAAATTTTTGGAAAGCGTTTATTACGTAAGGACATTTAACATTTAATTAGTCGGATACATCAAACCTTCACACCGTCACCATTATTTGTAATTTCTGACCTACAAACAATCTTTCGTACAAAAACTGTAGGTATGGTTATGATCCACCTCCTTACCACAAGTCACACGCCTAGCTCTAATGATCGCCGTCAAAGACAATCCGTACGAAAACTTTCTCCCGGCAGTTGGAATACTACCTATTTTACATTCTTCCTAATGAAGGTCTTTTACAAACGCTGTACATTTTTCATATTTACCATGCACCACCTAAAGACCGTAAATTAAACGTTACTCCGACTTCACACGTCCAGGCGTCTGCCGTGTTATTATTACTGACTGCAGGAAATAATTACAGGACCTTCCCTGAAAAGACGACAAGTCTCTTAAGCAGACAAGAAACGGTACCCTAAGATTTGTCACTGTGATTACAAAAATACGTCAGTGGGCTCCGAGCCAGAAGAATCCAGTCTCTTCCTCGTTTATCATCATCATAACCACGTTAGGTAGATGGTACTATTATGAAAGAATATCCTGATTTTAAGAGTCGTTATCCCCCCGTTACTTCATCTGCCTTGTGTCCAGACAGATACAAAGTTTTTTCCACAAAAAACGTCAACCTACAGACAAGACAGCACTTACTAAAATACACAGTGATCACATGAAATGTATGCCATTTTTAAAAAATATTTCTCAAGAAGCAAGAGGTGCAGGAATGACAACTAAACGTATTTTGGTACGTTATGCATCAAGTTTTTGTGCCTTATACTGAACAGCCCCCCCCCCCCCCGATGGTATCACTGCTTTGACGTAGTGGTGGGGTTTGCGTGGTCAAAGGATCCTGAGAACCACGCCGGACAGGTCAAACATGATGACCCAGAGGAAAAGGGATACCCTGGTCCTCTAGGTTGGGGGTTGGGCGTGAGACCGACAACTTCACCCCGTAAAAACGTTCATGTCGAGAAAACGTTAACGATGTCTCGGATGGGACCGATAAATAGAAGACTATATTACAGATACAAGGAGTACGAGGATGGAGGAAACCAGCTGAACACAGGGAAAAATGGAGGCCCTTTTTGAGGGTGGCCAGGGTCCAGAAAGGGCTGTAGCGCTATACATGGACGGACGGATGGATGGATGGATACTAACAGTTTACAAATGTTCAGCGAGCGTACCATGAGCAGTTCGGCACAAATCATGTCTGTAATCTAGTTCAGTCCTCACATTTGTAAGCGTGGTGGGTTAAAACTGTAGCAGCATCAACAGCATCATATCCTCCCGAGAAGTACTGGCGAAGTGGCAGGCAACGTTGGAACTAAGCATCATCTTTACGTGCTCCAAGAAAAACACATCACGTAGTTGCAAGACCACGGGAAAAAGGTGGCCATGTGTCAGGGCCGCCTTTATCAATCCATTTCCCTTGAAACTTCCGATCCAAGAAGTCCCGCCGGAACTGCGAAGTGAAATGAGCAGGCGATCCGCTCCAAGCTGCTTGAGTTGCATAATATTTGGACCCTCTTCTCGCAGATTTATTTCGGTACGGGGAATTCCCCCAACATGCCTAAGTACACTACACCAGCCACAGTACGTTGGCACAAAACAAGTCTCGAACACTTTAATGTGGAAAGAGAAAAAACGGCACTGAACTGGGACTGTATCTTGTAACTGTCACCACTGCATGCAGATTGTAGCTCCCAAAAATTCTAAAGTCACGTCGATTAACAAGCCCGGAAAAATGGGAAGTGGCTTCGTCGCTAAACACAATTTTGGTTGTAAAGATTCGTCCGTATCGTCTTAAACTCTTGAAAGAACGTCACAGCGAAATGTGCAGGAAACTCCGTCTTGTGCTGTTATACGTTGCAACATTTCGTATCTGTAAGTTCGAAATCACAAACGAGTTCACAAAATGTTGTGCCCTGTTGACTGCGCAAATTCAAATATCGGACAGCTTGTTTTGTTGAATTTATTGGGCTGCGGGCGAAAAAAGCCTCGAACTTTATTCAGCTTAGCTTCACTGACTGGTTGTTTACCAGGACCTTTTCCTTCACAAATGCAGGTAGCCTCATTATCAACTTACATAACTTGTAGACGGACATTTTTTTATGGTTACCTCCGGAATTCCCTAAGAAATCTCCTTTGCAATGTACCCACAGATTTCGATACGTGATACCGGAGCACGCGTGGGCCGGGATAGCGTAATCGGTATAGCGACTCGCAATGCACTGGATGGTCCGGGAATGGAATGCCTGTGGGGGCGAAATTTTCCGCACCCGTCCAGACCTGCCCTGGTGGCCAACCAGCCTCCTATGCAATGGGTACTGGGGGTCATTCTGGGGGCTAAAGTGGCCGCGGCGTGGCGTTAACCACCCTCCGCCATCTAGCACCGAGGTTAACGAAAGAGTGCAGCAGTACCTCCACTCCCCCTCTGTGCCTTCATGACAGATTATAGAATCATACTGAAGCACACAATTCAGGTTCCATTCTCCACACCTGCGGTGTTGGCGCCAATGCTGGCAAAACTTGGAAATTCACGTAGTGCGATTTTGAAACATGATTTTTTTATTTTCCCGCCCGATTACGTTCACTTTCCCTTCCTGTGAATTTCAGTTCGGAGGCAAGATTACATTAAAACTGTCTACACTTAATGCCTTCAATCTGTATCGATAAAGTTGCACATACCCATAATCCCCGGGGGTGGTAGCTACACTCACAGGTGAGAGACGTTTGCTTCTTATCAATACCGTATATTGTTTGCGTTCTGTTCTCTTAATCATCACCAACACGTATTAATTTGTTCTGCAACATGGCAACACATGAACCGTATAGTGTATTATTACTTCATAATTTCAAGCGGAGATGCAAATTATTTTACCGTAAAATTACACACACGAATTAAATAAAATGCTAGTTCTTTACACTGCGTAATTACCGGTACTATTCATCATGAACTGACAGTACAGTGACTTGTCACATTACATTCACCCTCCACATTCGAATTTTTGGATAGTACGCACCCGCATGCAATATTGAATTTACGCATATTCTACGGCTTATAATCATCCGTTTCTAACCAGCTCACAGAGAAATCTGTCAACAATAAAATACCGAAGTCAAAATTATGTAGTAGTTAGAATCAAACCGCCTAAACGCAAAAAGTAACAGCCCAATTAGCCTACAAATTTCAGTTCAAATAAAGTCCGATGAAACAAATTAGAACGGCCTCCCATATCAGGATATAGCCTAAAAATTAAGTTTATGACTGGCTATGGGTTTGATGAAAGAGGTTACACTTTCTGTCAGGAAAGTTCTCTGCGCCACCACGACCCCAGATACTTCGCATTCAAGGCGTAATGCTCATTAGATTCAGCGGCGAAGTTACGTATCTTTATCTACTAAAATGGTTTTCAGAAATTCGACGTCTATGATAATAGACCTAAATAGTTCTGAGTAACATTTACAAATATTGCAACAATTTAACAAAAGTTGTATGCTTAACTGATACATTAATCCCGGATAAGTACACGCAATTTCAGCAATGTCTACCTATGACACAATTAAATCTCACTCATTAGTTACTCTAAAACCTGATAAAATCTAATAATACTTAATTATGTTAATTAGGTATAACAGAAATTTTCAACCTTTCTAACTGTAGGACCGAAGCCTAGAGTCAGCGACTAGTGACTGGTGGTTAATCAAATTATCAGGGTAGGCTCTTTATAATAAATGTGCCCATACTGATGTAATAAAATTTCAGACAGCGAAATCAGCCCCCCCACACACACACACACACACGCACGCGCACACGCGCGCGCGCACACACACACACACACACAAAGAATACAATTCACTCAGAACACAAAACATGCTGGGCATTCCACAAGAACTACTCACTGGATCGTCAATTTATCTCATAAACAACAGAACAAGGTTTCGTATTTGACAAAGAAAAGCAGAAAACCAAACAGAAAATTTAATTTGCAGTCATTGTTTACAGTAACGGCTACTCGTGGGCAGAACGTAACACGCAGGAAGGAGTTGCCAACTCTACTCCTGCACGAGCACGTAGACTGTTGCCAGACTGTTTCCCACCCCATCAGATCAGGCTACTTTCTTGCTGCACTGATACGTAGTCCTACATAGCTAACGGCATTATTACTAATGTTTTAATTTTTGTGAAGAATTTCTTACTGACTAACAGATTTTGTATATGTTATATTTGTCGAATCTAACCTCAAAGTTTCGTAAAGACACCATGCTCGTGATTGCTAACTTACAAACTATATTTCATTGCATAGCTACGTCTGTGTATTATCAGTTACCGCGACGAATACTTACGCACGGCCATGAAGTTTCCAGTTTACATTCTCCATACTATCAACAGAATGTGTATATTTTTCCAAGATCTATGACCTCACATCCTTTCACAGTCCTAGAATAACTTCTGCTAGGGTCGGTTCGGTCTTAAAAGTTCAGGCGTTCGCCATTACTAACTGCATAAAATTGAAAGTAAGGTGGTGTCGGCGCCCTCCAGTGATACAAGTGGTTCCAGTTGTAATGGAGGGACACGCATGCATGTATTATATCCTGTATCCTACACACAGCCATAGACACAGAGAGTCACAGTATGCCTACTTCTTGCGCTACATTCCCTCCCAGTAAGCAAAAGGACTTACATATCACCATGCTTTCTCTCACTGTGTGCGTATGTCCAACACTCAACCGTTTAAATTTTGACCGATTTTCACGAAACCTGGTACGAACGTTATTCCACTGGGGGGACACCGGCACGCCGTCCCACAATCAGTAATAAAAACACCGCGGGCGCAGGAATGACATACGAAAAGACGCAACTTTTAATAAACTAATATTTTCTTAAAATGTAAAATGACAAGCTGCGGCCATGCAACGTTTTCCTTATCTCTTCGCTCGATAGAAATAACTAACAAACGATTAGAACTGGTACAAGAAATTGGTACGGGAATAAACCACAAAGACAAGAGAGACTGCTTACGAAATACAGCTTGAAAGTCAACAATTGCAAACATGGCAACGATGCGACATATTTCACGCACACAAAACTGTTACTTTTGCTTACGCAATAAGTTGTCCGCACCACTGAGACAACAGGAGCACTAATGTGGTCGGTCTAGTAGCTAGGCCACAGGCTGGACGCCCAAGAAATCGTGGTTTGATTGCCGGCAAGGACATGACATTTTGTTCTTCCTGAAAGTGTTCAGACTGGTTCTGGAGCGCACCCTGCATCCTATCAAACGGTAACCAGGAGCTCCGGGGATGAAGCTAACCACCACCGCCCCCCCCCCGCCCCCGCCCCTATCTAGTGCCGAGGTCAAGAATGACTCCAGCCATACCTACACTTCCCCTTATGCCTTCTTGTCGTGCACACAGACACAGACCGTTATAATAACACTAATAGACGCGTAAAATCAGAAATCTATGCTACAGGAAACTGTGTTTTGAGTAAGCCAAGAATCGCGAATTTGCCTTCCACTACGCTGCACACAGCAACGCAGGGGGCACACATAGCATTTGCGATTTTCCTGCAGACGATTTAATAAAACATGATTACCTATTTTATAATCATGATCCATGCAAGATGGCCTCGTGACAACCACTGAACTCTTCAGAGCACAGTGGATGCATGTAGCACCTGATTTATAATTTAAACAAATGCTTTTCGCTTACAGAAGGTATCATGATTTTCATATTATCTCGCATTAACAGGGTCTATTTCCCTAACAGCACCACCTGATTAGTCTTTGGAATTAAAACGCAGTGCTTTCTGTCAGAATTGAATTTTTAAAGTCGAAATACAAGTTTCAAAGGGTTAAAATTCAATACATGTACAGTAGACCTGTTTTCTGCATGACTAATACTTGAGAAACAGTTCTACAAATGGATGAAGATGAACTAAAGGAGTCTGATGACCTGTGTACGACCTGACGAGGGCATGTATGGAAATGTCTGTCGGAACCATCAGCCTCGCGTTCTTTCACTGTATATTCCAATTATTCTCACGTTTTATTGACGAGAACCTAACTGTGGAACGTCTTACGCGCAGGACATTGCCCTCTGTCTGTGACCTTGTATAAGCAGCGCTCCATATTAGCAAATCAAGATATTTTCAGCACGGCTATTACAAAAGCCCGTCGCTGGACACGATCCCCAGCCAACACCGCCCCCCCCCCCCCCCCCGTAACCAGACCCCTATGGCAACCTACATCTTAATGTGATCGTCGCATTTCCCCTTCGGTTTTCGTAGTACACACCTTCGAAGAGGTTTGCACACCAAAATTCTGCACACAATTCTTACATCCCACAGCCGCTGCGTCATCGCTATCGTGACGTCTTACAGTTCAGTATGCAAAGTACATTAAATGACATTACAGGTCACACCTTGGCAGTACCACAGTTTGGGCGGTCAGTCGCTGGCTGCTATCTGCGGGAGCCTGGGTTCAGTTCTATGCCAGTCCATGTGATATTGGACGCGGACAGAGTGTCGGTGGCAGTGGCTCAGAACACGCACCGTCGAATGATGGGATGGTCGTGAACAATGAAGTATAAGGGATCCAGAAGGATGCGGCCAGTTCCACCATGTGCAACTACTATCACGGCATTTGCCTGGAGGACCTGAGGGTAAACACATGAAACTTCGGTCAGGGTAGCTGGTACCCCGAACGGGATTCGAACAGGTGGCCCGAATGCAAGTCAGGACCAACTTGCTGGGTGCCCACCACCTTCATCATGTTCTCTTCTATTTAATGTTCTGTACTTTTCAACTACAACTTATGGTCTGTGTCCTTTTACTCTAAGATCGTGAATAACATTCCTGATGCGAGAGTTCAGGTTCCCAAAGCGGTGCTGTCGAACGTTCAAGTCTTCTCGAAAGTCACGCTGTTTCGACTGGTAAACAGTCATCCACATTCCGAAGGATCGTACTGCCTTCATCTTCAGAGCCAAGCAATCCCAGAAGCCTTCCACCCTACTTAAAATGTCGGTAGCTTTGCAGTTACCAGTCAATATGGCGCTGACATCCCAGAAAACTTGAACCTTCAACATACCTGATACTTCACTGTCATTAATTGCATTTCACGGCCGATTTCAGCAGCTATGTTGCCAGTTACGCACAAGTTAATGTCATATGAAATCAAGTACATCGACATTTTATTCAGGGGTCAGTACGTTTTGTTCTTGTGTGAGATATCCAGACTAAAACGTCTTTCTTTTCTGTAAGTCTTTCCCTCTGCGTCTAACAAACACGAGATATCTGCTACAAAGATCTATAGCTACTTCATAGCACGTTGCATTATACGACACAATTACATCTAAAATACTGAGTACAAATAACTTTAAAACATAAGTGCATTTAACGTATTATAATATACATCAATTATACATTCACACCCGGAAGTTATGTTGTAAGTGGCTCTGACACCGCTAACGTTAGCCGAGACACATTTCCCCCTAAACGCAATGCTAAATTGGGAGGGGGGGGGGGCGTTCCGGACAATCTATTTTGACAAAAAAATGCACACGTATGAAAAATTTACAAAAAATATGAATATTACAAATAAAAGACAATTCAAGGAGAAGACATTTCCTCGAACTGTAGGCGAGTCATCTGGATCATCACCTCTACTGCCAAACAACAGGCCTACAGGTGGCGATGCGTGAGACCCTGAAGATGACTTGAAGAAATTAAGCACTGACGTCCGGCGACAAAAAAGCTTCTTCACCTTCAGGATCTCCTCATAGCAAGCAAGTATCATCATAAATGCCTTGTCTAGTTTCTGCTGCTCGCCGCTCGTTTCTATCAATAATGTCACACACCATGATGCCAGCTTCAATTTGTCCAAGCACCTCAGACAACTCTGATATCATGGTCTCCTCCTCAGACTCAGTCTCAGGTTCCTCACCTTCTTCAAGGGCGCTTTGTATCCGAATTTCAACGCGATGGTCGAGCGTCAGATCCTATCATGTGAGTTGCGCAACTCGAAGACATCGTCGGCATCCTACGTACGAATTTGGGCATTTGGCTTAACACAGTCGGTCTGGGAGGAAACGACGTAAGTAGGAAAATGACTGTACGTCACTGCATTAATAAACTATGTGAGAAATCACTATTTACGTGCTATGAAACCGCTATTAATGCAAACTTTACATGACGACACCGTAAAATAAATTATCGTAACAGGGCTTACCATCACCATCAACACTACCACCAATGAAAACAACAAACGACAGCTCAATAATGGGTGCGTTTTGTGATTCATTTCCCCACGCTGTCAATACCGACACGTACAGAGCACGGGCCCTAGCTCTTGCTTCTCGCGGCACACTTTGGATATTATCTCTTTTATATTATAATTACAAAATAATTAAAATTTATACAGTACACATATTTTACGTAATGCCAGTGATTGTATAAAAATATAAAATCACGGGGAATTGTTTCCAAGAAAGGGCAAAGCACTCACGCAACCTACGGGAGGATTCAGCTCACAGATCTTTGCTTACACAAAGGCAGATATTTACCGTTCGTGGAAACTGTCAACACACGAAGTGGGGTGAGACAGCTTCATAGCCATTGTTGTAACATCACTTCCAACAGCAACTGCTACTACTATTGTTGCTAAGTTTCAAACACAGGTTTACTATTACGCTTTAACTCGTTACTACATACACACTTACGGACAAGAATGTGACACTAACAATTATTTGACGTTTAATTCGCACATTTAATTTTACATAATCATTCTTATACTCAAAGCCTCGGGGCACACCGGTCGAGAACGACAGCCATATAGAGTCTGCTTTCAGCTGTGTTGCTTAACGAGGTTGCGCCCTGCCAAGATTACGCAGTGTCGGTTACAAGTGAACGAACGAATGAATGAATGAATGAATGAATGAATGAATGAACGAACGAACGAACGAATAAACGACTATGGAGTATTACTGAAATGATACTGTCAGAAGAAAAGCAAAGCACTCGGACAAAACCCCGTCGCGGTGCTACTTGGTCCATGACAAATCTCACATGGAGTTGAAGGGAAGTGAACCCGAGCCTCTGCGACGAGAGGCTGGCCAGTAATTGGCTGATCCATTGCACGGCACAATACTCTCAATGGTAGGATGACTGATGAACTGTAAACGACGTATAAGGAAGCAGCGTAGCCTGATCCACGTACTAACCCACAATTGCGTCGGCTGACTGAGAAAAACCGCGAAAAGTCTCGATGATAGCAGGTGTCTTGGCCGTGACTCAAACCGAGCACCCCTCGAACACAAGTCTTAGCGTTACTGTTAAGCTAACCTTTTCGCGGAATCGGACTTTTATCTGTGCCTCCAACAAGGTAACCAAGAATAAATAACTGCCGTCTAGTGCCAAGTCAGACCGCGTCATGTAAGGCAGCGTTTCACAACACTCTCCTCCTAAATCAACCCGACATGGTTCAAAGCACTCGTGGCAGGAATTGGAATGTATTGCAAATGATTGCAGGAAGCACCACTTACACGTTATACTATGTATCTGAGCACTTTTGTCCGAAGGGTGTCTTTCATTACTGGATCAACAACGTTCCTGGAACAACGACCCACACAACAGTTACAGTCTAGACCCTCAGGTCGCTTTTGCTCTAAGTCTCCCATTCGCTATCCTTATCGCACATGCATTTGCTTTGTCTTGTGAGACAACTGTATTATGCATACCATAATCCGTGATTAAAAACAAATTCCCAAACAGACTGAAAGGCAAAAGTAATATTCACAAGAGAACACAAAGGAAAAAAGCAAACATTCTGACACCATGGCATCATATTACAAATAAATAATGTCACGTGTTCGCACCATTGCTACAGTAAACGATGTGACACCCATTACAAGATTCATTACACACAGAACACAGCTATGGCGCTCGCGAATAGGAACCTACAATGTACGTGGTAGGCAGCATTGCGAGCTGCAAGTTAATACAACCTAAGATGTATACGACGAGATTACGTTTAATGTTTGAACAAATAAATTCCTACCACTTCGAACAAAATATATATAGGCTTTTATTGCATGTAATAAGTAACAAAGAGATGTTAAACAGTTAAATGCGAGGGGAAAAAACCGTAGCAGAGCGGAACAGCAGCGCCGAACAAGCAGCGAACGGAATTTAGGTAGGCAACACAATAGTTCTGCGATACGTTACAACAAGAAGGGCATATACTACATCGAATGTTTTTGATAATATGAGCAAAGTGCAATTTAGACGTAAAGAAACAAGTACGCAATGAAGCCAACATCGACAGACTGCAACTAATTAATGCTTGTCCGTCTCCTATTCCGAAATACGCCATTAATAAGACGGTTAAGTGAATTTAAAGATGTCTCAGGTCACTTACCATACACAAATCCTTCGCAAATTACTCCCTCAGGTGAACGAACAAGTTTCTTAGAGATAAATGCTCACGCGGACACCAACACTACCACAGATCACAACTTTCGGATAAGCAAACTCAATTTTGTATTAATTTCTTGAAGGTCTGGCACAAATGGCTTCACAGGACGACCAAACCAACACCTAACAGACGCCAAGCTTGCACTCTGGTCTCAATACTCAACTACAAACCCAGCACAGCCCAGTTTGAGTTTGCCGGCTACAGGGGGGAGGGGAGAAAGAGATGCGGGAGGGGTAGATGGCATGGAGGACAGTGGGGAGATGGAAGGGAAAATAATCACCTGCTGTCTGTGTATGTGTCCTATACCAGCGCTGTTTCCATGGCGGAGGGGCCTGGCGGGGGTATAAGCGCAGCATAGATGTAACAGGCCAGATGGAAGGGGGCCGGGGGTACAAAAAATTGAAAGGCATACGCGATGGGGAATGAGTGAGGTATACAGAGAGAAGAACACTGGCATATGGACTACGGAGCGCCACGTTGTACGCGCGGTAGTGAATGCGGAGAACAAACACCTAGCAGCCGCAGATATCTTGCAGGATAAGAATTACGAACCTTTCACAGCACAACGTGAAACAAATGAGCGTAGCACAGTTTTGTGATCAGTGATTGTTTGTGATCAGGGAGTGTTTGTGATCAGTGTGGATTACTTAATGACCGCGAAACTTTACGCAAATATATCTCCCTTGTGTGCAAGTGAAAAATCTACAGTGGAGCAATGTTTTCAACGAACGTTAAACTGGATATGAGTGGTTGTGAATAATTTAGCCGGTTCATAATAATAATATGGTATGTCATTTTTAAAAGCGAATTATAAAGTTTGCAAGTGATTTTTATAGAGGATTTAGTGAAAACTTGTCACTTTCAATTGCTTCCCAAAGAAACAATTTCGCGGTTTTTTAAACTTCGCAAACGAACGTTTAGGCAGTACGAAGAGCAAATTAGAAATACATATAAAAGTAATGTAAGTCTTCCGGAGCGAAGTAAGTGACTCGTAGAACATGATAAATTATGGTAGAGGTGGCTGAGTCGGTCATTCAGTTTCCTGTTTACTTGTTTTATCCCCGCTGTTTAGGCACCTTACACAAACTGAACACAATAATGTGAACATATGCGCTGGGGATCTAGTATCAGAGGCAGCGTCGGTGAAGGGAATTTGATGAAGACATTTTATCTGAAGGCAAACAACTTACGAATACGAACACCATATTTCAGCCTCTTTAGTACGAAACCACATGAAGTCATCGACAACCAAACTTCGCGTAAAATTCATGTTTTGTTTGTGCTTACGAGATTAAACAGAAATATACAAACAAGTATATAAACGAATCAATCTAAAGTACCCGTATCCAAAACGAATGGGAATTTGGATTTGTTGGATGAATAATGAAGATAGAAGTAGGCCTATGTTCAAATTCAAGACAAACTTAGCTAGTACTAGGTTTCACACGTCTGTCCGAAAATCTGTAACTATGGCAGCGTAATGAATTTGGAAATGTTAATTAGAAAGTGTATACATAATGCATCCAAAAAGTCACTTCACACTTTTTAATGTTCCATATGACTGAATACAAACATTAGCACGTTTCTTAAACTTCACTTAAGCTCAGTGAAACAATCTTCTTTTGGTCTTCGTCCATTTTCTAAATAAGTCCAAAAGACGAAATTGTTTCACCAAGGCGTGCACCATCGTCAGAGCCCTATAGAATTTATTCAATGAATCACATATTGTTACAAAGCATAATTAAACGTTGACCTATTCTCCAGTATTTTTCACTTAATTTTTATAAACTTACAAGTGTATTTTTGGAAGACTTTTATTCAGGAGGTCACTCTCCACTTTCACCAAGAACACCTCTAACGACAAACGTGACCTTGAGTTCTTTAGTTTTCGAACGATATTGGCACACGTGTGAATCTTATTGGCGTTTGCAATAACACGTTTCATTGCAATGCACTGCATTGTCTTGATGACAGTTATGTGCGAATACAAATCGATTGTTAGCAGAAGCATTACACGTATGTAGGCATGGATTTTATTGTGGTAACTGGCACAGGAAAGGTATTACAATACACAGAAACGTGCACTTTTGGCGTGTTCTTTCGTTCGCTATTTACCAGATCGAAGAAGGCAATCCACGCTGCAGTTACAGAACCAAGAAAACAGATCAATGTTTTATTATCCCCTAAAGTTACTTATTTCTTGAAAAGTTTCATGAAGTCTAAAATGAGCGTTATGTAAATACAAGGTTGTAACTACATACTATAGGGTGTTCCCTGAAACGCTGATAGCTAGTCAACTGATCAAGAAAATCCTGTGCACCGAACTCCAACGTTTATTGCCGTCTAAATAAAAGTCCTCTAACGGACCCTCTTCTGAGTCAGATGAAGCCAATTCTCATGTTCATAACCTATTTACGACAGTCAATTCTAATACCCTCCCACTTAAAACTACACCTCCCAATTGCTTTTGTATGCAAATCTCATGTTCTCCACAAAACAGAAGTTATGTTCTGGTGTGTGTATATACCGTATAAAGAAACTTTAAATCCCTCTGACGACATAGTATTGGCTTTCTATACAAAGGTTAATTAAAATCCATTAAGCAGTTTGGCAAACGTACTGATGGACTGACCTCCCCGTCACTGTATTTCGTGCAAGACATGCACAGACTGGAGTAAGAGCTCCTACATGTGTTTGAGAAAGTTATAATTTGGAGTAGTTCAAATAGTGAGTACGAATTTAACATCAAAGTAGACTTACTTCCTATTCAACAATTTAACTTTACAAATAGGCCTGTTTTTGTACATAAATTTCAAATTAGCTGCTTAGAAGCTGTGCCTCACTGCTACTGACGTTGCCGACACACTGAATATGTATGTACGAAATTTAAGTTTCAGAATAATGTATTTTTTTAGTGCAGAAAAAATAAACTCTTTTCTTTCCACGCCAAGACTTGCATGAGGTTAGCTCAATCCAAGTCAAATGTCCGAACACTCAAGTACAAATATGCAGCACTTCCTTCAGCCTTTCGAAAAGCATGTGACGGAATAATGCCAGATTTCCCGCTTTGTATTCGGGTGTCCCTTATTTAAATTTCGAATAGGAAACCTAAACTGATTATGTCTTTCTTTTACTCAGCCTATTTCTGAAACTCTTTTGTCAGCACCGTAAAATAGGCTACCACCACTTCCTATATATCTCTTTCAACTCACTGGCAAGAGGCCTTCAAAGTTATGCATAACCGGCTCTTTAGAGGTAATTAGTTCAATGCAGCGCCACTTTCGCCCTATGCACTGGTGACGCTCTTACCCCAATTAGATCCTTACAAAATCAGCTGACATGTCAATGATTTATTTTCTACGAACAAAGACGCAGTGTCCAGATGTGAGAAAGCAGCTGGGAACCTGCGATACTTGATAGGTTCTGAGCAAAAACTGACCAGCATGTAACTGGTCGGGAGCAAACCGTGCTTTCTGCCTCTCACAGTCTTGCCAGTAACGGGAGAGGCAAACTGAGGTACTGTGCAAACCAAGAACACTACCGTCACTGAGCTGAGACACGACGCTTAATGCTGCATTAATTCTGGGAAACAGTGTTTATATTTTGGGCAGTGTGTACTTTCTACTTACTGCCAGCCCCACTCCTCTAAACCCCTTACACTTTAATTCTGACGGACTTCGAAGGCACGGTTTGGTCCCGACCACTATGCATAAATTAAAAGAACCATTATCACTTTTTACCTCGTTACTCACTTCTTATTCTTCATCTGTCAGGTCTGTTCCTACTCAAAATTGCGTATAAAACCGGCTGTCTTTCAGAGAACTATCTCCCGTTTGTTAATTTAAGTACACAATACCATATTTTGCCTGTCGCATTGTATAGTGTCGAAGTTTGCCTTTCAAATTAAGGGAGGAACACAGGCCAAGTATGTCCGGAAATGGGACGCCGAGGAAAATATTTCAGTTTAAGAAGGAAGAAGTAAGAGGAGGGTGGAGAAAATTGCACGACGAGGGGTCCCATGGTTTTTACTCCGTGCCAAATATTATTCGGCTGATGAAACAAAGGAACACGATGTGCTAGAAGAGAAATGCTTAGAGGGGGTTTTTTTTTCGAAAACTTAGAAAGTGACTGCTTGGAAGGCCGAGGAGTAGATGAGAATAACATTTAGTCAGCTTTAGTTACCTGTCATTACAGAGACTCACAAACTAACCAACCAACCAACCAATCAACCTCTAATTTTTCGTAATTTTATTTTTCAAAGATATCACAGAAAAAAATAATTTTTTTATTCCACAACCCGAAGTTGCTCCTTTTTCGGAAGTGTTTTGCACATACCAACTCTCAGGCAGGAACTAGCACTTAGTAGGGCGACGGCCGCTCCAACCTCCCAAGTTTGGAAGTCTGGTATTTCCTAACATAAATTTACTGCGATACGTGTGAAGACACGATAAAAGAAGACATTTTCGGAATTAATTTGAGGTGCGTGAATATTCCTTGCGCTTGCTGCCTGTCGACTCTCCACTTGCGTTTGTTAAATTCTATGTAGAAATGCAATCTAAACATTATGTAGCCTACTGTGTACCCGAAGTCGGGCCAGTGATTTTTTCATGACCATAGCGGCCACACAATAAGGAGTGTGTTCACTGCGGAGTACGGAATGAATCTGTAAGTATAACTGAAGTTATTTTTTGTCTTCAAAGACCGTGCCATGGCTCAGACAGTTAGTCGCCGGCCTCTCACCGTGGAGGTTCGGATTCGATTTCAGATCTCTCAATGTAATATTTGTGGTGGAACAAGTGGCACTGGGAGAGGTCTTACTCCGAGCGCTTCGGTTTTCCCCTGTCAGTATCATTCCATCAATGCTCCGTACTTATCTTGACCGACTTGCTGCTCTTAACAGAAGGACAAGTAGGCTAAGTCTGGGAACCTTCCAAAAAGCAATGCTCTTTCGGAAATCCGGGATTATGGGATACAAAAATATTTTCATATGTATTGTCCTCAAAATGTCAACTGATCTTCACTGAGCCGTAACAAAACACTCTATACCCAAGGTCACAAATGAACTTTTACATGTAGGACATCATAAACTGTTAATCATATTTATGTGAAATTCGATGTTAATGATTCGGTCGTTTTATTTTTCAGTCACGATGACCGATTACGGGGTCTACTTTGCACATGAGCATAGATGAAATTCTGTACGTAGGTCATAAATCGTTGAACAGATCTTAGAGAATATCGATACGACGGAGCATGTGTGACGCTAGTCTGCGAATTTGATTTTAAGCCGTATGGATCAGATACAAAGTCTACATTATATAGGGTCATCAATGCACTCCGTGCAAACCACAAAACATTCCACAGATTTCGTTAAATTCTATGTGACTGGCTTAACCTAAAAGATACTGGTAAAATCTGAGCTTCAGTCGTAGTGATTACTAGGGAAGGCCACTTTACTTGCAATAAAGAATAATTCTGTAAATGCAACATAAAACGTTAGATATGTAGGTGAAATTCCATATGAAAATCTTTGCACTAATTTAGTGATCATTTTGATTTTTACCCACATTGAGTGCTTACAAAGCCTATTTTATATAAGACCATACATTGACATTTCCATTTACCCGATTTTGTTTAAACTTCAGATGGGAGGCTTCCACTGAAAATTTCTGGGAAATTCTGGCTCACCCCGACGCCAGGTTGGTAACTGCCTTATAAACAACAAGAGACATTTTTGGTGATTTATCAGCGTACTGTTCGAAATTATGTTACGGTACGTCAATTTGTGTTCCTATTTTAAGCAGCGCTACTGTCATTTTTATCTTTTCACATGTTTCTCCGTCTGCCATGTTACTATCAATCACGAATTTAAACAGTATGAGGCTGGGTAATCTTCAAGGGCGGAAATATTCATACACGTTTTGAGAAATCCCTTCACTTCTTTCGAAATTTGGAAGGAAAACACACCCAGACAACTTAGTGGACTCAAAAAGCCTACTTTCTTTATGTACTAAACGAAAGGAGGTTAAAAATTACAAGCCGAGGAACATTAGATTTACATACATAATCAAGATTCGAGACACTTTGACGCATTAGGCATATATGAGAGCAAAATATTTCAATGTATGTTAGATGTATGAGATTTGGTTTGGTTTAAAACATGAGTCTATGACAGGATTTCGTAAGCTTTTTTTTTTTTAATAAATACAAGGAATACTGGATCAGATGAGTACCTGTCAGTACTGTATTACAACGACATCTTTTGTTACCATGCAGTGTAATTCAAAGCAAAGTTGGCCCTGTTCACGCCATACGTGGTAGTGGAAGTAAGTTGGCTCCACGTATTCTGAAATTCAACCTTTGACGGAATTGTATTCACTTCATATTCGGGTCTCATCCCGGGTAAATCCAGCACACATGGTATAGATGACTGGTTGGGCTCCATAGGGTGCCTGAGAAATATTTCTTCTCCTGCCGCATATCGAAATTCTACTCCTTTGTCGTGTGGCCCCTAACGTCGTAATTAGGTCTCTGTTGACAGAGTTGTTAGTTTGAGTTATTGCTTTACTAAGACTAAAAAATATAAGACAGTGATTTTATGTGCGTTTGGGTACTAAAACAGAGAATGTTAATCAGAAACGATGTTTGCAATATGGTACGGGTACTTCATACTACAGCGGTCCCCAGCTATACGAGCTTCAACAGCCGCATTATAGACGTGAACTTAGGCAAAAACAATGCATTAATAAAATGAAACATATTTGCCTCATTTTTATGGCTTCTTGTTTCTATTCAAACAGGTACAGTAAGTTCGTTTTATTTAGTTATGAGCCTCCCTTCTTTAGAAAATCGTTTGAAACGCCGTTAACAGTCAGCCGCGTGTACGTGTGGGCTACCTGAATGTTATTTGCTTACAGGCAACTTGCGCGAGCCGCACCAGTGACGCGCGCTAGCCGCGTTGTTGTCACGCGATATGTTATCACATATGGGCCTAATGTGATATGCCTCGTATTTCGATGCATCCAACACATTTACGTATTCGAAATTCAATGTTGTCCCTTGCTCCGAGCAAGACTTTATTCACATTATTCTAAAACCTCGCAATCTCGTCGTCTAATTATTAAAATATCTTGTAGAAGATCTACTTTCGTAAACTTCACAAGTATAATTCACACGGTGTCAAGTCCGGACATCTTCTTGCTATTCCGTTGGTACTTGAGGACAAAGCCATTTCCCTGCTAATGTTCGTCCGCCCACTGATGGACTGGTAATACAAAGTGATATGAAGTACCATTCTACACGACCTGTTCCGTGTGTTCCCTCGTTCCGTGTCAGCCATCCGATCTGTGATTGGCGGAATATGTCTGCTGGAAATGTACGAAAAAGAGAAACAAATGCACGTGGATATGTGGAGTTGTGAGGTAGCACCTTAAATGGTATAAAACACAGTTCCATATTCTAGACAGTCTTTCGTTTTCTTGCCATTCTTGTACTCTTATAAGCAAATGAAATTATTGACCTACATTTGAAACATCCTGTATCAGTCAGACACTGTTTGGCTGAATCGATGGTTGAGCAGATTCTTAGAATTGCAATTATAGCAGCGGCACATTTCACAATAATTTCCACAAACTGCACCACAAACAGAGTGTGCACATATTTGTGTACCAGCTTATATATCAACACTCTGCGGACTATATACCAAGACCGTGTAATGGCATTGCAAAAACAAGTATAGCGCTGTCATTATCATCATTTCTGCAATATGTGGAATGTGAAGCAATACTAAATAATGAAGACTGCTCCCTGGAAAGCGTTCAATTACAGTGGAATTTTATTACCAGTGACATATTATGATAAACCCATGAATGTTTCAGAATACTGCACCGTGTATTTCGCACATTCGCTGGTGCACAATGACCCCTCTTGCTTGTGTGTTGATTGAATTCACTTTGCTTCAGAAAAAGAAAAAGCATTCTTATACAGCGACTGACAGGAACATTACAAATGTGAGTACCGAATGTCGTGGCGCGAATCGTTATTAGCTTATTGCACTGAACTAACCCATAAACCTTAAGAACAGAAATGTACGACAAATTCTGGACAAGGACACACTGCCCCAACGATTCTTTAACTTCAGTTCTCTTTTCAAGAAAATTAGACTGTCAAGTACACGAGGTACAGTGTACACTTACAGGCGCATTAGGCCGGAGAAATAATCTCATATTCTATGCTCATCAGATTACTTAACAGAACGAAACGTAGCTAATGCACCTTATTTTACAAAAGGAAGAAAAGTTGAAAATATGAGCATAAAATGACTGCTGACCATCAAGTTAACTTAAACATTATTGTATCATACTAGCTTTGACAAGGACACAACTAACGTTGCGGTCCTGTGGGTAGTACGGGAGACTTTGGGTTCAAAATTCGGCCAAAAAATCAGCTGTTTAAATCACGGTGGGTTACGTAAAAGAAGAAAATGAAGAGGGTACGCAAGAACTGGTCATAAACATAAAGCGTACAATATAAAACTCAACAACAGTAGGGATTTTGCGTTAAGGAACAATGAATCATATTCAATGGGAGAAAAATATTACAAAAATCACGTATCAATTAATTGAATCTACGAGCAACGAAAACACAAAATTTGAGTTTGTAATGACGATGAAAATTCATACAGTGGTCTGCTGTGTGACCAAGTGCAACTAAACGCCATGTTCAAGTATGCCAGTAGCACGCCTGCTTGATATTCCTGNTTGAATCTACGAGCAACGAAAACACAAAATTTGAGTTTGTAATGACGATGAAAATTCATACAGTGGTCTGCTGTGTGACCAAGTGCAACTAAACGCCATGTTCAAGTATGCCAGTAGCACGCCTGCTTGATATTCCTGCAATCTAGGGTTCGTATCTCGACCTGAGTCCTAACTGAGAGTGTTGTGGGTCTTCCTCATTCTCTCTAGGAAACTGTAGGGACACCATCTGTACCAAAAATGTGTGTATGTGCGGGGACAGTATCGATACCAAAAGTGTATGTGTGTGTTTGTGTGTGTGTGTGTGGGGGGGGGGGGCGGTATCGGTACCTAAAACTAGGTCGCGACCCTTTCCTTCCACGTCCTTTCCTATTTATTATTCACTTATCATCCCAACATTCGTCCGTCCTGACAGAAACCAGAAACATAAACAAACAATGCACATGTAAAGCCTTATTTACATTTGGTTAATAAAGAGAAAGAACACACATAAATGCCTAGTTGTGTTCACACAGTTGTGCTACTTATGACTCGGTTCGCACTGACACTGCCATCATACCGGTTAAAAGCTAATGATGTCTTACCTTTCATTACGCCTACAGATATACGAACAGTACTGAACGAACATAAAACTTGTTCACGCTGAGAAGGCTGAAAAGCTCTGCACTAAACTGAATAGTTAACACTCCTTCCCTACAATTAACAAATGTTAAACTCAAGCCAATTGTTCACTGTTGCTTCATACTATTCACGTAGGCTAGGTAAGCAATCAAAATCATAACACGCATGAGTATACAGTTAACAGTAATTCAGTGTACAATATTGTTTATACATTGAAATAAAATAAAACACTTAAATGTCTTGTTTAATAAAGAGTCTTTTTTTTATCTGACCAATATTGTAGATTTCTTCCTGTCCGTTCACTATTACATAAAATGCAACCGACTCAGCGGTGTGTTTTTTGTGTCTGAAGGTTCCAAAGTCAGTTATCAGTCGCAACAGGGATTCCTTTGTAGCGTCGCATGTTTATATAGGATGCGTGTGATGAACACAGATCCTACGATTCAGGCGAAATTTCCTAATGCGCCTGTTCTAACACGACAACGCCTTACAAATATGTGAAAAGGTTTCGAAGAACAGATTTTGTAGGCAGTTCTCCACATAGTTGTTGTTCCTACAGCGAAACCAAGGACACCACGACAGGCTGGTATTAGGATAGGAGTGGGGAGAAAACAAATGCGCACAAAATTTTGGAGGGCAATACTGTTCCAAATATGCAACTAAATAAGGAGGAAATGATAGGACAAAGTTGAGATGGGCTGTCAGAAGGGAAGAAACTGGACGCAGATTGTGCACAATGGCTTTGTATTTGTACTGTTGACCTCCCAGATTCTGCTCCCAGTGTTCGTGACCAACGTTCCCTCTAATTTTTTACAGCTGCGTGGACCTGTTACCGCTCGGGGCAGAAAATTTTTACACGACCTGATGACTGCGCGGCGCTTTACAGGTTGTTTGTAATATGCATAATACGAATATTTAGAGTGAAAGCTGAAAAATTCCAGCTGCGCGGCAAAAATTCAGTTTGCGCGGAAGCGTTTCACCACGTACCCGCGCAGCTTAGAGGGAACATTGTTCGTAACCGATACTACCACCGGGCAACCCTTGCAGCAATGCAATGTTAGACGGAACTGTCGAAGGCCCGACAAAGTTCGATACCAAACATCCGTTTGGGATCAAAATAAGTTACATTTTACAAATTTAAGCTTACGGATCTATGTCTCATTTCGTCGACTGCCTTAAGGTGATACGGAACATGAATATAAGACGGAATAACAGGCAAATAAACAGATATAACCACCAGGACTGTGGAGTCGGTACACAAAACTTCCGACTTCGACTCCTCAGTTTTTAAAACTCCCGACTCCGACTCCTTCATGAAAGCTCAATATGTATTAATAACGGTAAACCTATAAGACATTTCATCACCACCACGTTAATCATCAGGCTACTTTTTAGACTTATAACCTACATTTAATATAAGTCTAGTGGTTATTGTAGCTCCCAGGGCTGTGGAATTGGAGTATCTAGTTAAGATACTAGACTGAGGTCGGAGTCGGTACATTTTTGCCGACTCCGAGTTCGCCTAAAATTCCTTCCGACTCCGATTCCAACGCCACAGCCCTGATGACCACCCAACTGAGCCACTACTTTATGTGCTGAGTATAAAATTAAGATATGGACGAAAGTATACGGCGGAACAAACATTACACATCTATACCTGTAGTAAGTCAAAGTAACCGAAGTGTGCAATTAGCCTTTTAAAACCTAGAGGTTACTTTATCACTGGCTTTAATGTTCAAAATTTGTATGTCCTGCCCATAGTGCGTTTGTGAGTTTTGTATGGTTCTCATAACAAGCGGCGATCACTTCTGTATACAGCACTGACTAATGTTTATAACCGAGGACTGTGTTTAACGCGCGATGCGAACTGGATCTTTAAATATGATATTTCAAGGGTAGCATTTTTTACATGTCGGCCTCCGTGGCGCCATCGGTTAGCGAGTTCAGCTGTTAACCGACCAGCTGGTGGTTCCAGCGAGGGCTGTATCTTTTTAAAGCGACTAGCCTTCGTCGGATTTTCCCGTCTGTATCATTCGCCTATTTCTACCTTGTCATTCTTATCTATATATTTTACGAGAAGGACAGACGGGCCAAGCCTGGGAACCTTTCAAAAAGAGATGCACTTCGGAAATGGGGAAGCGTTTGATATTTAAGCACTCTTCCCATTGTTTTAACCAGACATTAATTTCATACGATACTTAAAACCGGAAATTCCGTGTCCTGCTACCTAATGAGAATCACTGTAACTAGCGATTTTCAACTGACAGCTCCCGTCGCAGATGGCATCAGTAGTTGAACCACTGCCATCTATTGTGGACATGTGTATACACGCTCCATGGATACAGAGTGACCAGAACACAGATTAACTTTTTAAAGACTAGCGGTAACTTTACATACCGCCAGGTTTAATATTAAAAAATTCCACGTGGTGCCCACATTGCGTTTATGTGTTTTGTACGGATCTCGCAACAAACAGCAACTTTTGCCTTATAAAACATTAAGAGACTGGTTTTTATAACCGAAGTGGAGAGTGTTTACAGCGCGGTACGCACTGAGTCCTTATATAGCACAGACAACGTTTCGTCTTTAAAGGGTTAATACATTTCACAGATTGGAAACTTCGTTGAAACTTATAATGCAAAGCAATAAAGTATAATTACTGCCTAATATGTTGTAACCAGCCAGGGTCTGTAGTTCAAGTCTCAGACTGAGCTTCAAAAACATGAGGCGATAAACTGCTTGTTTGGCTGTTAACCATTTCATCTAATGACACTAAATTAAATCATAATTGCACTATTCAAATTGTGGAATGCACTGAGGGGTTTAGCAGTTCAAATCTCTCAGTACTGTCCACACTTAAGATTTGTAGGTGATTAAGATGGGTAGAGATCTAACATGCCCCATTCCCATTAAAGGCCTTATAGCACAGGTAGCTGTATGCGCCTCCCGAAGGTATCCCCACTTTGACGTAGTTGTGAGGCTTGCGTGGTCAAGTGATCCTAAGAGCTATGCAGGCGGTAGCGTAGCTACTGTTAGGGTCTCCCATGTTGGACAGGTCGTGGGGGATGATCCAGAATAAGAGAGATACCCTGGCTGACCAGTTTGGGGGTTTGGTGATAGGCTAACAACGTGCCACCTCTAAAACAAAAATTGTTACAGAAACCAAAGTGAAGATCAGCTGGAAGATCTTACCTAAGACGACTTTTGGCCCAAAACAGGTTACAAAAACCGGATGTTGGAAGGTAAGATCAGTATGGGTAACTGGATGTCTTAATCAAGTAGTTGAAGAAATGGACCTTATTTGGAGAACACTGGACACAAGGTGTTATTATATTCAGGGAGAGAAGATGAACAGCATAAGGAAGGTGTGGGGATCTTCTTGTGTAAACAAGTTAGTAAAAGCCTGATTGAATGGTATCCAGCATCTGCTAGAATTATTGTAGCAAGATTGTAAACCAGATCTCAAAATATCACAATCATACAGAGCTACGTACCTACTGGGAAGGCGGACCCAGAGGTTAAAGATAAATATCAAGATGACCTCAGCAATACTTTGGCAAATGTTAAGAAACAAGATGTACATATCCTTATGAGCAGTATGAATGCCCAGGTAGGAAAGGATAACGTAGGAATAGAGAAGATAATGGGAAAGCATGGAAAAGGTACACTGAATGATAACGGAGAATGATTTATAGATTCATGTTCAATCTTTGGATTAAAGATTGGTGGTACAATATTGGCACATAGAAGATGTCAGAAGGTAACTTGATATTCCCAGATTATTGTATCTAAAATCAAATAGGTCACATCACCATTAGCAGTGTTTGGAAAAGATCCCTGCTGCACATTAAGAATACGAGAGGAGCAGATGTGGGCAGTGGTCATCATTTGGTTACTGTAAAAATTAAATTAAAAATTGCATCAAATAGGAAAAACAAAATTGACATGAAAAGTAAAAGAATAAATGTTCAGAAATTGAACATACCCAAAATTAAAGAAGAATTTGAATTGGAGTTGAGGAACAGATTTAGAATATTAGAAAGAGTTACAGACATGGAAAATACAAATTAAGAAGGGACTCAGGTGATAGATGTATTTATAGTGACCGGTGAGAAGATTTTAGTGTTTGAAGAAAGAAATAGAAAAGTATGGATAACAGAAGAGACATGGGAAATGATCCAAGAAAGACAGAAAGCTAAAGGAAAATTAAATGGATGTCAGGAAAATGACAGGGATAGACTTGTGAAGGAAAATTAGAAGAAGGTACAACCAGAATGTTCCTCCAAAACATTCATAACCATGTACTAGACTATACGGTGCCCTAACCCAGACCTATTATGAACCATTACCACTTTGAGCACCTCAATTCCTGTATCAAAAAATATTGAGACTAACTGAAGTGTGGAGGGAAATGTTATGTTCGGAAAACTGAGTTACAGAACAGCAGCATATTTTTTACGGACATGGCATTTACTATTACATAGAAGTGTGACTGCACTATGTTGTATAAAATCAAGACCCTCCTTGGAGGTATCTCTGCAGTGGAAGACTATAAAAAACACAAGAATTCTGCGAACTCATAAGAGTGCACACGGTGCCCAGAAGAGCATACACAAGAGAAACCCTGAATGAAAGCTGCATAAATAACTGTAAGTCAGAAATTGTTGCCCGCTACTCTAATTTAATTGCTTAATTATTTTAACCAATCTGAATTCATTATTTTAGTGAAACGGTCCATTTTTATGTATAACCCCACGTTAGATATATGTTATTTCCATATAGGAAATAATAGAAACTGTATATTTTATAATTTTATAACCACAGCTTTACACATAATAAAAAAAACTCCTACAGTATGCTTTGGCAACTTCTTCTTTTATATTGAATGTATTTTTGCCTGATGATGGTCGCTCAGTAACTGAAACATGTAGGATTACAGCAATAAAGACCCATGAGTAGTGGTACTTTTGTTGTGCTTGTCTGAAAGCAGAAATTAGAAACTGTACTATTACATACTATTTCCACCAATTGTGTACACAGTGTTTCATATTTTGCCTCTCAAACAAACTAAGGAATCAAGACCTGGAACACTTCATGGTTACAGATATTATCAGCATAAATACACATAATAGGGTCAGAACCACATATAATGAATTTCAAAGTTCTACTAAAATGATACTGCAAGGACAATCACACTTTCATAAGTACTCACACTATTAAAAGTTTGCGAAGCAGAAACACCTGCCTCAATTATATGCAACTGTCACCACATGAAATAAATAAAATATGTATGCTGTACCTCTGAAACACATTAACACCATTGCTGATAATATTATGTGTGATTCTACTTCACAGTGTAGTTGTCCTTAACTACTGTGACCAGCATGTTGATATCTACTCATAACTTGGGCAGCCAAACTCACTTCCGTCATACTCTGTCAATCAGGGTTCAGGAGTCCATGTATCACACTGGGCAGCAGGTGATAAAGCACTTTCTGTTTGTCAATTTCATACAGCTGCAATGTGCACTCCAACTTACCAGTAAGTTGCTCGCCGTTTGCAGTAATCCCACACCAAGGATTCAGTGCACTGCAGGGCATGCCCAGTCCATCTCCCCACAGCTGAGCCCTGTGTAAAAGTGAAACCAGAAAATACAGAAATGAAACTGTCATTCATATGGTTAATGCCCTATGTTACATTTTCAGTGCAAGGTGACCTCCACTAATGACACCAATTATTCACAATGTTGGTCGACTGTTGATAATTTCTTCTGAGTTCAACATAAGAGGGTTGATACAACTTTGGAGATTAGTGAGTTTGGAAGTTACAACACAACTTCAAAATTCAGAATGTGAAATTTAATATATATCTTGTGCACCATACACAGTTGATGCAAGTTACTATAATGTAACATATTTTAATTTCACAACAGAATGTTTTGTGAACAATGAGATATGATTTTGTAATAACGTTAACATTAATAACCAATAAGACATAGGGTACTTCATGTCAAGGATTCTTAGGAATCTGAAGAATTTCAAATTGTCATTCATGCTGCTTTCATAACACCCTCTGACATGGCAGACCTAATTCTAATGGCAATATTATGAAACCACATAGTATTCGTACACCTTAGCCAACAAAATAATCACTATAGACCAACAATTATCTTCACACACTTGCTGTTTCAATCACATTAATCACACCTCACATTTCATCAATACCACAATATTATTATTATTACTACTACATAAAATATTCACACATTTGCAGTAACGATAAAAGCCTCTTACGTTGTGTTAACAACACACTGGAACCACTTTAATAATTCAGAAATATAACAATTCCCGCACCAAAACCTGAAACTAATATCACACGAAACACGTTAACTTTGAAATGCCATACCCAGTCCCGTCATGCTATACAACTTGACCGCAAAAATGCCTTTCTCTGCCATCTATACGGCTCTACGTACAGCCACCGACTGCCGGCTGCAGTAACGCACAATGATGCCACTATGGCGCTGTAAGCCCTTGTTCGCAAAAGTCTGTTGAATTTTCACTACGGTGCGCCGGAAAGTGTTGTTCACTGCGTCGCGGAATCAGATAAAAGAAAATCAGTTTCTAGAGAGGCGTGAAAAGACTAGAATATCCAACAACACTGCTGTGAGAACCTAACTATTTGGGTAACCTAGTGCCTCCAGCTTCAAGGAGAAGCAACCCAAGAAGCATCTTGGATTGCTTGATCCCGAAGATGGGGACACAGCACTTTAATCATCAGCACTGTTGTAATAACCTAAAACCTTGCAATTTAATTTACGTAATCGTCCAAATGAGACTGTAATGTATTAATGCGCCACAGTCTATCCAGACAAATGGCGGGATCTCACCTCAAATTAGGTCACGGCATTCTTGCCAATACCCTATTCATTAATATCTCTATAACTCTATTTTTTAAGGGCTGAGTTAATGAAGACCCCGTTAAATATGCAACACATAAATACTTTACGTGGAATAACGATTCTGCACCATGGAATTCGCTCAATAATCTGTGCAGCACTACACATCGGAATCATACATGAGTTCTGTTTGCTGCTGCCACCTAGGCAGCACCCATACAAATACTCAGCAACTATAATTGTTCCCTTGCCGTTAGATGACAGGGCAATGGGCACATGCCCTATCAACGTACATTCGCCATGCACATACGCAGCGATGTTTAATCATTTGTTGGGTAATGGTGCTGTGTGTAGCACCTGCTTGAACATTTCGAAGTCGCGTATTTTGTCACATGATTCAAAACGATTTTTTTTTGTAATCAGGAGTAAGGATTTGGCGTTCCCTTCTCTGTGAGGTATGAAATGAATTTTTGGATGTTCATTTGTACGTTTTATGCTTAAAAGGGTTAATGTTAGCACGATTGTTGGCTAAGGTTAGAATTTCAATAAAGCTAATTATGTGTATGCTGCTGCCGGTAACATCGTGATGGCCTGAACGGAGAGCCCCATTGTTTGCAGAAACCTCATAGCTCCAAGTTAGACCTAGACGGAAACAGTAATAAAAGAACCGCAGTTAATATCAGGTTTTTAGTGTGGCCTTTAGATTGTCAGGTGTAATGGCGGAAGGGGGTTGGTGGTAGGTTGTGTCGGAAAAGCCGAAACGTCGTTTGTTCGGGGTCTGCATGCTCGCCTAGAGCCTATCCTAGGGATGGGAAGTAACGAAGACAAGGAATAGAATCCAGACAATATTTGAGCACAAAACAACGTATATGTATACAATACATTTTGATACAGAGAAAGGAAATAAGTCATATATAGCACATTTTAAGGCCTAAATGTCTGTCGGTAGCTTCCGTCAGTTTACGAAGTTTGACTTGAGTAGCCCAGGCCTAACTAGACTAGGCTAGCCTAAGCGTTGTTTCTGTGTATATGCTGTAGTCCTCTACGTTACATTACTGGCTCCAAACAAATATGCAGTAAAACTGAATACTCTTCTTCGGTGGCGGAAGTGATGGCATGCTTGATCCCGACTGGGACGCAGCAGACATCAGCGGCACTGGAGAAGGGACAGACTTGAAATAAGGATGGATCTTTTTGTGTGTGTGTGTGACATTTTTGCTATACCGAAGAATAATCATGTCAAAGAAAGTCTGAAAGTGTGGGCCGCTAATGCTGGGGTCAGTTGAGCGAACGGTCGCTGCACTCACGATATTTAACAGATGTGTTGGAGATGTTTGCCTTTGGCTGACAGATATGCGTGACGTCCTGCATTTACACGCAGCGGTTCTGTAGGTGAAAATAAAAACACTGTATTCTGAGTGCTTTCTTCCAGGTCGTGTTCAGTGGGAGCGTTACAAATTGACTGTGCCGTTCGACACGCCTCGCAAGTATGAAATTAGGAAAGGTGCGTATAAAGTAGCAATGAGCAGCATTCAGAGCTACGCGTGCTGGATACGTCGCAGATAGCCACGTCGTTTGATCCATTGTGGTCACACTTTTTTTGTTGTTAATCACAATTATGCGTATATTATAAAATGTTTTGCTATTATTAGTGTCTACTGTTACGTTCCTTGTGAAAAGCTTACTGCTTATATGTACGCTGAATTTGTTTACGTTAAATTTATATGTGACACATAACCTCAAATATTCAACCCAGCGAAATATTTTCTAATTGCTGACTCTATTACACAATTTGTAGGTGTACTTGCAATCCGTCTATGTTCCAAATTTCACATTGCTGGACTTATCAATAAATATTAGACATTATGATTGTTAATTTTTATTTTCCTTTATTACGCATCATGTAGGCCTAAATCACCGAACAAACTGCGCAGGAACGTGACGTAACGACATGAATACTGCATCACTGGATTAATGGGCCTACATCAGACATGTAGATACAGGTTTCTTTCTCAAGCAATCAGTCACAGCCAACAGGTTGGCTGTGACTGATTGCTTCCTTGAGGAACAATCCTCTATCTGAACACCAACGGGGATGACGAATATTAAAAAAAATATGTAGATAATTATTTCTTTGGTCTCTGTCGTTTTTATATTTGTTGTAATTATCCGGTCAATGACACGATTTGGGGGAAAATGTATTTGGCATGAAATATACATTTTGATTTTCTCTAAAAAAGTTTTCAGAAACCTTTCCGAATCCAAGAGGAATTCATCGAGACATATCCTAAAATGTACGTAGCCGTTCATGTAAACTGCCTGCTCTTTAGCCCGACTTTTACAGAATTTTATTGAGAGAGGTTAGTAAAAGCCTCCAACACAGAGTTTCATAAAAACTTGTCCTTCGGAAGCCGACTTGTTGGATGTGAACAGACAGACGGACGGACAGATAGACTTGACAAAGCTTCTCGCAAACTTTTGAACGCGCCTAACATTACGTGGACTCATATCAGGTGATAAAAGAGGCCACAATTTTTTTTGTTATTCTGCCATCATAAACACTTTCTAAAGCACACTTAAAATCGAGAGTTGTTTGATTTCATAGCTTTTGACTGTGTTTGCAACTAGGTTATAAAAGTTTAGGGACTGTTGAATTGTTCAGTCGTTTTACAGTGCAGTTGTTTTAAGCGGACTCGATCTCCGTCTACACACTCCTCAGTCACCGGATGCTTTTTTGCCCCAAAACTTGTGCTGCCGTGCGCGGTGCATCATGAAACTGTGAATTCAGGTAGCCGTAGTGTGTGGGTGAATCGAATCTCTCCAGAGAAAATCTTTCGGCAGTCTGTTATTTGATTAAAAGTAAGAATTATTCAAAAGGGAAGACCAAAGCCAGACTTTCGCATTCATGCACAGTTTGTTAGGCATATTCGATCGCAGCTTTATGAAAATGTAGCATGGTTTTGCGGTTGTAGTATGATGAACAAATTATTTTGCTGGCCGTGTCTTTTATTTTCTAAACAAAAATCAACATGGACTTTAGCAGATTTCGAGGACCTACATGATTTCCATAAATCTGAAAAAAGTCATCAAATACCTTTGCTGATACACCTTCCTTGAACGATTTAAAATTTTCGGAGAGAACAACAGATTTGAGTAGAGTCTGAGGGACCAATACCTGCCTCCTCTTGCACGCAACAATGAACGGACTGATGTCAAAACCACTGTGTTTCAATGATGTCGTCGACATATTTACTAAAAGATGAATGAACATCGTTACAAATCCCAAGGTAAGATGTGAAACTTTAATTAAAGACTGGTCTATGTATTTTTTTTGTCCAGTTTATTTATCTCTTACTAACACATGCGTAATTGAATAATGTTTTTCCGCTTCTTCTGTGAGTAAAATAACGCAACACTACTACTTATTTTGCTCCAGTATTCTGCATTTTTACACCTAGAAAACTTATGTTTCCCTGCCTCTGGTTTATTACTCCAAAATTCCCTATGCAATCGTTTCCTTCCGCTTTCTAATACGTACCTTCACATTTCAAAACGCGACAATTACTTTCTCCACAGTAAAAGAGATCCAACTTGTGCACAGTGTTAGCGTTTATCTATCAAACTTTGTCTTTTAGTTCCCAACATGTTTCGGCGAAATATTTATGGCATCATCAGGGGGTAATATTACACACCTGGCCTGGTACGCGGGATGTCCTACAGCACATACACCTGTAATTACATGCGCAAGTAAAATCTTCTATACCTCTGTCTTATGGAAATCAGGATATACAGCCATTTGTAGCACTTAGCTTCCGACTTTTGTTTGTTAAAGCAGCTTAGGGACACCAGGCCAAAAATCAACAACATAGCACCAAACCAGCACAAGAATTTTACAGAAGTTTTTAACATTTTTAACTGTTTTACCATTTTATAATTTCTATTTAATACACATATTATGCAATTTGTAATAATACCCCCTGATGATGGCATAACTATTTCGCCGAAACATGTTGGGGAACTAAAAGACAAAGTTTGATAAATAAACGCTAACATTGTGCATAAGTTGAATCTCTTTTACTGTATTGAGCATATGCACGGAAATGAACAACATAAAATTACTTTCTTCTTTTTACAACTAGGGAACACAGAGCGAGGGAGCTCAAAATTTTCACGGAATACGAGCCACACAATTTCTTACGAATACAGAAGGTAGACGAAGTTATAATCTGCCGAATCTCTTAAAAAAACAGACATTTTGCTTGCTTCACAGTACAGCTGTTGTTACCGTGGTGATGTTCGACGTGCTGATGCTAAGCAGACCCAGTCGAAATTGTAGCAAGACAACAAGGTAGGTCACCATCGTGCATATAAACTGGGGAGAAACAGGACAGAAAGAATAGTTACAGCACAGTAAATGCACATATTTAATAGATCCCCTACCGTGTAGTTTGGTGAGGCAGATGTCAAAAAATCTGCAGGCTACTACAGTCTCTTTTTGAATCAAAATGGTACTTATAATTTATGCTCTTTAGTACTTCCATGTCAACTGTTGGCAAAACCAAAGATAGACAAGCACCAACACAGTATTCAGCCAGGTATGCTGGGAAGGATGCAAAGGTTTTGTACTAAAATGTAGGAATATAGCAGCAGCAGCAGCAACTACTACTACCACCACTACTACTACTACTACTACTACTACTACTACTACAATGACCGCCATCATCACCCCGCAGCAGACATCGCTGCTATAACCACCACCACCACAACAACGACAATAACAACAACGATCACTATACAGCTGCTACTGCACAGCGCGCCATTTTTCACCGAGACTGAATAACGTCACATAAATATCGAAGTTAGAATCAAGACATGACAACGAATGTTCAGATTATGAACACTGGACACTCATCGGGCGAGCCAAGTACGGGTAATTATTGAGACTACAGTGTTTAAACAAACGCTAATCACTCAGTGGCAATCTCAAGAGTTTACGTAAGTTTACTGAGTCTAATATTAGTTGGTAAAAGCTGTACTAGCTCCTGTGCGACTTACCCTTAACAAGAAACCTCTGTCAATTCTGACATAACCTCCAAGATTGATTTCTGAAGAATTTGTTGTTGTCGCTAGGGTAAACAGCTTGAGCTGTAGAAGAAAGAGTGTTTTGTTGAATACTCTGTATATTCAATGAGAATCGCCAGATAGAGAATAACTGGAGGTTTAGTACTTACCTCACGCCTCACTTGTTTGTCAGCTGAGCTTAGATGTGACAATTTCTCACTGAATTCTGGTCCCACCTGTGATTCAAACCAACCTGTAAGCTCCTGTGCACACATGTTTACCGAGATACTGAGCAGTACACAGAATGGGAAAAATGAGTGTTTACCATGTTAGAAACCAAGACATCGGGCATCATTGCTGTAGGAAAGTAACAGGAGAATCTTTGTAATGGTAACCGGAATGTTCACCGCCATGGTAACCTAAAATCTCCCACAGTATTTTACAGTTCAACATTCTTCACAATAATTGGTATAAGCAGTTAAAACACAGAGTGGCCAAAATCTCAGTAAACCGGTGAGAAAAATGTACACTAAAATACAGTTACGGACTTTGGTGTAAAGAGTACAGTGATAACAAAGCTATTAAAGTATAGAACTAATAAACTGAGTAGAGTTGTTATTGTATTGAAGAGAAGGCCATAGGGTGTGTATCAAAAATCCTTGGGTACAGTTTCAGAATGAGTTTTTCACATCAAAACCAAGCAAAGTTCATACAAATATTTTTCCGGAAATAAACGTTTTTTGGGTTTAATTGGAAGATTGCGTTCAAGAACATTATTTTAACTCTTTAGTATTTCACTTATAACTGACACAGTGCGTTTAAAACACACGTTCCGAATTTAATAAATGTGGAGTTCTTATTCTTTATCAAGTCACAATTCACAAAATATGTTCAAAACGTCCTCCACTTGAATCATTGCACGCAGGGACACGCGCGATCATATACTTTGAGCAGGTGCATAATTAAGCCATCGTAAGCAATAACGACTGTGTCAGTTCAATTTATAACAATTTTAATAACATATCTGTCTAATTGATGATCACAACCCTTTGATAAAATCACAAATTTATGTTTACATTATTTTTTAACCTCAATGTTTGTAAGACTGCATGATTCTCCTCCGCATGTAACTGTCACTGCAGCCTGATGATGGCTTAATGAGAATGAAGCCGAAACATGTAGCTGGCATACTTATGACATCAAAGTAATGTGTTCAATAAACAGTTCTGTTTGACGGTCCTTACAATTTAACTGTATCTCGAACTATTCACCACTCATTCCGATATTACACGAATGCACGAAATTCTTACGGTGAATACAATTTTGCTAAATAACGAAGCGTCAATCCAGCTGCTCCACATCTTGTCAGAAAATCTTGGAATTTTATCTTGAGACGGGACGCTAACACGTCATTCCAGATCCTTGCCTAAGCACCATTATTGTCCACTATGCTACTGTTCTCTCTTTAATTGCTTAATTTAATTATCGTTGTTAAATAACCTAAAAGCCCATTGCCTGCTGTAAGTCTTATCACATTGGAGACTCACCTCGATGGCAGCGTGGTGAGCCACGTTGGAAATGACGTACATTATTCCACCGATGAAGCACACAGACATGGCGAGCACCAGATGCCGCATATACACTCCATCGTGAACACTGGACAGAGTGCCGTAGAGACTCAGCGTCACGACAGAGAATGACAACACACACATGTGTCCGTACGTGTAGCACATGAACACACCGGTCTCACGTGTCAGCCTGCTCAGACTTACCCACAGATCTGTGTACTGAGCCACCAATGTCGCCAGCCTCTCGTGTACGAAAAGGTTGTAGATCTGGGTGGAAACAAGAGCGAGAGAAACGTTTCTCAGCTAAAGACGCTGTCAGCTGCTAAGGTTATGTTGTCGGAGGTAAGTGAATGAAATGTGACTGTGGAGCATGGTTGGAATAAGACGGACTGCACTGACTGGTCTGAACTGGAACTGAAAATTGTCATCCGTGGTGACAGGGTGGCTTCGAACCGCTGGGAAATGGCATGGCGTCGATGAAAAAGAAGTAACAGTTATATAACACACAATTATTGGTTCTACTGACATAGCATTACGCATACGTAACTAGGGTTAAACAAGTTAGAAAATGTGCAATTCTTGTGCGTTTTCTCTCCTATTACCTTCAGATTTTTAATTTATGAATGCTAAGGTTTAGTGATTGCTCATAAACGGTGTAATATCCGGGGGGCGGGGAGTCGTGGCAGTCTGTCACACAGATTCTCAATAGTGACACAGCATCCGAAAACGACGATTTTGAGAAAAAATGGGACATAAAAGGTTGTTTTTTCTTCTCTACAAATTTTGTTCGAAACAGTTTCTGCTACGATAAGTAATGTGCAAAGTATGTTTGATATTCCTGCAGAAACGCACGCAATTCTTCGTTAAAAGCATTCGTTATTTTTGTCCTATTTTAACCAAAATTGAAATCCGTCGATAAAGTTCAATAGTACTCACGACTGTTACATTTATTGTCAGTTGTCCACTTGTCTTGAGGTTATTTGCGCACAGTCAACATGCAGATGTATACGGCTAAGCTGCTGTGCGCACTTTTGTAACTCTTTGTTGCGAACCCGCCAGTAAAATGCTGCAGCAGCACGAAGTAACGAAGTCTAACTATATCTGCCAGTCTAGTTCATTTCAATCCATTTGTACGTATAAACTGTGTACCTTGAAGAAGTTTTCCGAAATGCCCAACATGGCACCGCGCAGCGAAGAACAGACGAACCACCACCAAACAACGTGAAGGAATATGACGGTGAGTATATACCAGTAAAATCCAAGCTCCCAATACTTCTGATTAGCAGATGACAAGAAATATTCAGTCACGACGGAGAGCAAGGCCAGTATCGGAGTTAGGACTACAGAAATCTTGGCCCATCGGTCCTGCCTCAGGTAGAGGTGTGTCCCAGTAGCGCTCAGGTACTGTTTCTGCAAAACAGAAAGAGTAAGCAATGAGTGTTTAGAAACGGTCGTCTGGGATGTGACTTTGCGCCAAATACCAGAATATCTTCGAGTTCTAAAGTCTTGGCTATCTAATTAAATAGTCAGAGGCCAATAAATTTTGGTTTATTTGACCGATAAAATAAACACTCCACTCACCAAATATTTATTCGCAACAGGAATCGCTCCTTTCTACGGCATTTCAGTTTTTCCGCACAGCCGATGAGTAACACGCAAAACGTATAAAATACTATGTACTAGATTACGTAGTGTGTATAAAGATTATCATTTACTATTCAAATTTAATATTCGACGTCAGTTGAGAAATCAAATGGGAGCAAGAATTAATATTAAAGAAGAAATTCAAAGTATTTTTACTCGGCCTCAATTTTTTTCTCATCACCCCTCGATCCAAACAGACGAAGGACAGAACCAGCAGCCGACGAAATCAAACCAAAGTTGAGCTGCAGTCTATTCGATCACCCGTCGTACCAGCCGACCAAATAACCAAGCAAATACACTAACCATTATTTTTACCATGGCGAAACAGCACGTAATGAGCCAGGACCTCCTCATTATCCATACTTCACAATCACACTCAGTTAGACACACCACACTCGGTAGGACTGCTCTGGAAGGGTGATCAGCCCGACGGAGAGACATCCACACCCCCGGCGGGATTCAAACCCACGATCCCAGCAAGCGGAAGGCCGCAGACCCACACCTTAGACCGCGCGGCCATTGGGATGGGGGATAACCATTATGGCTAACCTAAACCAAATCAGTGTACTAAGTCATCTACTTAACTAGTAAAATAGCTTGCTTTCTCTGAGAAAGTGGTGACATATTAAGCCTGTTCTGAACTTTACCGGGAGATCTGAAGTCCTCACTGCGGTAACTATGAAGGTTACTCTCTTCTAGGTTGTAACGTGTTGAAGTGAGGTAGAAATTTATCGAATCTTCAGAGGAAGGCATCTCACAGCTCCCACTTTCACGGTAGAAAGGGCTATCATAAATACGAATATATTAAGAATCAGCAAAGTGTTGGCATAGAGGGAGCACACGGCGTCACGTCTCAGAAGACAACAATATTCAAGAAATTCTCTGTTAGAGAATGAGAAGTTCATCGTCGACGTAACAAATATAGAGACATATTTTATGCACTTCTTCTTCTTTCTTCTTCTGCTCCTCCTCCTTCTCCTTCTTCTTCTTCTTCTTCTTAGACGGCGGTACAGTCCTATGCAGACCTCCGCCTCCTTAATGGACTTCTCTCAGTCAGCTGTTTCTTGACCTCTCTTCCAGTTTTTAAATTTATTTCATGCACATGCTTTTCCCCATACTGAATCGGTTATTGTTAACACTAACAACTACCCAACAAGCTAACAAACTCCGTGGAGGAGTGTCCTGCTTGAAAAGCAATGACTCTTCAACTAACACAGAAATCCCCAGCGTTTTATGAAACCCTATGGTTCATTGCCGCGTATACAGAGCTCGACAGTAGTCCGTGTCTTTAGCCAAACGAGTCCATCCTGCCTCCTATTTATTTATCCTAAATAAGCTTTAATAATCAGCTCCCACCTAAGACCACGTACTCTAAGTGAGAAATTTCCTTCGGCTCTTGCCTTCATAATTTTGCATCCATTTTGTTGCTAACCCATGCGTCTCACAGTTCCGCATCACTAAATCTTCTTCAGGGCCTTTCTAGGTCCCAAAACGAGGATCACTCATAAAATGTGTTTAGGCCTACATGCCTTGTGATCTTGTGTTACGGAACGTTGGAGATCCCGCATACAGCTGTGACAATGCACCGAGCGATTATTTTCTGTTTCCATCGTTGAAGCAAAGTCTTAGCGGCCAGAAATTCAAAGATGATCCTGAGGACGAAAGGTTCTGACAGGATGGCTGATAACACAGGACACGAATTTTTATCAAGACAGAAAAGAAAAGCTGTTCCCACGATAGGATAAATGCCTCAGTTAATGCGGGGACTATGTAGAAATGCAGTGACGTAGCTGTACAATTAATCTTGAACTGTTCTTTTTAGTGCTGAAAGCAAAGAAACCAAAATGTATGAATTGGTGTATACGGATACGAGTTATCTTGTACATAAAGCTTTATTACTGTATTACTCATACAGGAGTTGAGGGCATCAGTTACCACATAGTAAACTAATACTTACGACGATCAGAAAAAAGGCCCTTGATTTTCAAATGATAGGCACTTGGCCCTCGTTTAACACAACGAGGCAGAGAAATTAATAAAGTACTTATCCCCTTTTAACAGGAAATATCTCGTAATCGTTTTGCGAAAAGAGACGTTTCGGGTTTCGAATCTTATTACATTTTTAATACAGGCTAAGTATTTGAAGCTAGGAACGTATAAAAACTATACGCTGAATAAGAAATTTTACACTGCCTCATAAACAGCTCTATAACCAGCAAAATTTTACATAGGTAGACGCCTTTACATAAAATGCTATTTAATCCGGGTGTGTGAAAAAAACTCTCCCTCCTTACACATATGAACGTGTAAGTACTGGATCCTGTCCGTTCCTATGAGAGTGGTACAGGAATAGACATGTGAGCAAACAACAGGCTGTGTCCATGAATAGCCCAGAACACAAAGGGATGCATTCCACTGTAATTACACGAACTGTAAATATATTTTTTGACAGAACCTTACGTTTTCTTCAGCACTCTGCTCTCAACACACTTAGTCTACGAGTATCTTCTCTCCCCAGTGTACCAGACCAAGCTTTAATACTAGAAATAGTCAAAATTGTCCCTTTGTCTAAATAACGCATTATGCAGGAAGCGGAGGCAAACGGGCACGCTGCTGAACCTCAGCTTCACATTCCGTCCACTGCACTTCACTTCATTACTCACTGAGCTGGACGCTCGCTTGATCCCAGCACCGATATTGACATGCGCCCTTTTAATGAGAGAAGAGTTCTTTTCTTTTCCAGGAAAAAGTCTTGATTTCTTATGAGGGAAATCGTTTCTACATAGACCTACAATACCCGAAACTGCAACAGTTTCTTGAAATGATGCAGATAAGTGACAAATAGCAGTCGCTACGAAACTCCATAGAGGCGTCGAAGACATTAGCGCGCTTCTGTATTGTATTATTGGTTTAGCAACCTATACCTAAGAGTACTTAAATACAGTAAGCCTTAACGTTACAGACGGCCGTTTTTTACTTACATTTCCTTGGGTCTGCTTAAATATTAAATAAAGTGAAAATTTACTTATAATTCAATATTTAAATTCTGTAAGTTATGCAGTTCAGCCTCAAATTGTGACTATTGCTTTTATTTGCCTGTTTATACACTGGTCTCTCTTATTAATCAGCTAAATATCCTTCCCATTTTTGCAATGGCTGATTAACTTGGTTTCCGTGCTCGACTAATGAAGGTGAATATGTTAGCAAGAAATTACTCTAAATATCGATACATTAAACATATATATTTATCGAATATTTCTCTTTGACATTTATGAGTAACAGCTGTCCTAAGTAGTGTGCCTATACTGAATACTTAATAAATAAATAAATAAATTCTAAGTAGCATATCATATCATGTATCATATCATACCATATTATATCATACTGCTTTTTCTCACCTGAAATTCAGACCAGTGCGAGAAATAGTTTCCCACTTTGATGACTTCCTTCCAGTGGCAAGGTATGAAGTAGAAGTGAGGAATCACGTAGAAAAAATGGATCACAGAATACATAAGTTCATCGAAGCTACCTTCAGAATGTCTGATGAACTGCATTCTCTCCATACAGACATGGTATGAGTAGACACTCATAGCCACGTAAAACGTAACAGAATACGCAAGAGAAATTTTACATCTGACAGTGGATTCACCTGGAAAAAGAAAGGCAAATCAGAGTCACATATCTGGTGAGGTTTGATAGGTTAAATATGTTGTTTACTGGAAGAAAAACAAGGAATGGAAATGAGCTTTGGCATAAGCTTCCCTTTGTGGTTATTATAGATATAAAGAAAGCAAAAGACCACCAATTACAACTTAAACGTTGAAAAAATTATTTGTCAAGCCATGTTACATGTTTCGGCCTATATAACAATTGTTAAGAACCACTACTTATAAAACTTTCAACCTTGTATACATGATTTTCTTTAATATTTTTGTTAAGAATGAGTATCAAATGACTGTGTAGGCCGAAAGATGTAGCACGGTTTGACTAATAAATTTCTCAACTTTTAAGTTGTGATTGGCGGTCTTTCTCCTTATTTAAACGAGTAGAGATGTTTGGAGCTACGGAGGTGAAAGAAACATGGTATGTGGAATATTACATACGTGGTGAATTTACACGTCATTGAATGATGTTGTTATGCGAGTAGTGTTAAGGAACAATGGGCACGATGGAGCAGGCGAGGTAGGAATCTTGGTGGGACAGTCGTTTGGAATAAGTCAATTGCAAGTCAGAAAAACGGACAAGAAGAAAATATAGAGACGGATCTTACCGAGTCAGGGCGTGAGAGGGAAAGCACTGACCCTAGGTCCTACAAAGTTGTGGTTTATCGTGTAAATAACTCTGCCTGCTAACAGTGTAATTTTTATGCTATTGAATACACCGTCAAAGCCCAACGTGAAATACAAGTGGCTCGGTTATTGAAATTGTATATGGACTTGCATATTGCATGGGTTTTTAGAGTACTTAGTGAGGCATTTTCCGTGTACTGAAATTTTATAGCGTCGAATCCGATGCAAGTATGACAATGCACAGCGAATACGTAATTAAATGAAAGGAGGCGGTTACGCCACTTGCTATTGGAAGGTACGCTCCTGATATTGTTGCGGAAAGCTGGGCAAAATCATAAAAACATCAGCCAGAGCAAGTGGTTTTTACAATGATATGTTCTAACGATTTCATTGGGTGGCAGTACTGGAAATTATAGACTGAAAATATCCTGTGGGCTGAAATTAGTATGTACATTGGCCCCCCCCCCCCAACAACATAGAACGAGCGTGATTAGTAGCTGCATAAAATATCTGTTCTAGGAAATTAAATGATTTATCATACTACGTATTTAAATTCGTACCAATACTATGGGACGTGTTTATGTATCTGAAGTCCAAGTAGATTCGTTATTAAAATACAAAGTGTTCATGTAACTGAGAGATTAAATAGACCAATTATTCTCATCACTTAACAAATTTAGACGCTTGAACATGACAGCAATTCTTTCAGCTAGCAAATATTTCTAAACAACTCTTCAAAAGTGTGTTACACAGTCCTAAGTGAAGACTGACCTGGACTTTGTTTTTTGAGTGGAAACAGTCCAAAAATCTTCATTGAATAAAATATGGGCTTCAACTCATCAAAAAGATCTGCGGCAGTTACTTCCTCTGCTGCCGGAATTACGAGAGTTACTTTGTTTTTGTGCATCGCCGGTTCATCAAGAGGGCGCCATCGTATGGGTTTCGGCTGGTCGCATTTCTGGTCACAGGGCATTTCAGACTCCATTCTTTTGAGGTACCTTGCTTCCAGAACTCTGAAAAATAAAATTCATTCTGTTGGCGTTAAAAGGGAATTATGATACTATCGTTCTTGAAATTAGGCCATGGAAAGGGGAAGTAAAGTGTGGGAGAAAAATTCTTAATTTCTGATAGACACTCAGTCACCTACAGACATTACAGTGGTGTGACGTTTAGAACCTGCCTAGGTCAAGGAGGAAGTGAGGACAGTACGGCATACGGTGTTGTTGTCTAATTCATGGCGGGATCCAGTATTTTGCTTTGAACAAGTAAGAAACGCTGCAAATACCTCATGAAATGCTGGAAAGCACTAGATATCAGAACAACGAATTTCCTGGTTAGAATCCTTACATGTTAAAGTCGGAGCTAACCTGTCCCATATTACGCAGTAATTATAAAGGAGTGATTTATTAGTGGACTGTGTCAGTCCGTGTAATACATGGTTCACACAATATTTGCTCAAAACCAAGCAATGTGATTTTTTGAGAAGGAAGAAAATCTGCTCTTAACATCGCGCTTCTCAAAGTTAGAAGGCAATAACTATGGGCAGAATTTATGTCAGAATGAAGGAAAAACCTGACATGAGACGATCTTGCTACGTAGAAATTCCACTAAACAACACTATGTTTTTCCCCGTCTGCACAAGATTTAAACAGCATATAACTTCCATTAAACTAAAGAAAGAACCAACTCAAACTATGCCCAAGATGTAATTGAAACAAATCATAACCACGGAACAGTCGGAAACACAATCGGTGTACTGCATACCACAAAAAAAGAAAAACACATAAACACAACAGAAATTTCCCGTCTGCAACATCAGCAAATAGAACCAACAACTAAAGGACAGCCACAAAATCACCCATATAGCAAATTCTCGACAGACATATTTCATACAGGGAAAGACGCAGTGGGCTAACCACATTCAACAGCATACTCTGTATAGGCAACGCGTTCAAAGTACCACACTACAGTACCAAATAACATGAAGACGGATACAAATGCAACTTGTAGATTCAAAAAGAAACTACAAAACAAAAACAAGAACACAAAGAAGAAGAAGAAGAAGAAGAAGAAGAAGAACACGAAAAAGAACTACAAAAACAAAAACACAACCAAACCACATGTAAAAAAACCGAGAAGACCCACTGCGAGAACAGGTAAAAGGTAAAACAATTCCATTACAGGCCTGCAGAGGCCCTCTGGGCTTCAGGAGTTTCAGGTTCCCAGAATTGAAGACAATAGGCACAAGAAGGTGGTGGGGTTATCAGCCCTACACACCGACCGCCTTTACCCCCCAGAAAATATTTCTAGTACTCATTCCTTTTGGAGGCTGAGTCCACCCCGGGGCCATAGTGCGCCCGGAAGGATTATGTCAATGAAACATTCCACTAACACAACCGGAAAATTAACCCGCGACCTTCCGGCTTGTAGCGCAGTGCCTCAACCAACTGCGCCACCCCGTGCCCAATGCCAGAACAAGTACCACTAGTAAAACAAGAATAAAAAACTGTGAGGAATTAAAGCCAAGAAAACATAACGTCAAATATATTTATAAAAAGGTAACGAAAATTACAATACACAAAATTCAGCGTAATAAGCACTAGAATCCTGCGTTTTAAAACACACATAATATGAAGATAACCTACACAGGTCGAGACATGTCGTGATTTTTATGTAACTATTTCAGATACAATAAAGATTGCTGTGCCGACTGGAGAAAGACCCGTTCTTTTACAAATGAAATTGAAAATAAAGCCCTTTCATAATACGAGGGGACTTTTTTATGAAATATTTTGTATCACCAGCAAGAAGAAGACAATGTAAAAGTCTCACTACATTAAAAACGGCATGAATGAAAATGTTGGAACAATGTGGTCCCAGAACTGAACCTTGTGGCGCACCAGAGAACACTGCAGAAGGCGAACAAAGAGCTCCTCATGAACAGACATGTGATATTCTCTTTGTCAGGTACCTAAGGTACAAGTTTAAGTAAAGAGCACGTAATCCGTAATCATCAAGTTTTCAAAGGAGCAATGCACGCGGAGCAGGATCAAAAGCATTGCTGAAATCAAAGTAGATGGAATAGACTTGAAGCTGAAAAAAAACAGAGGAGTGATAAATTAAAGATATGTAACGTGTTTGGTAAGAGTAGATTTTGATTTGACAAATCTAACAGTAATAATCAGAGTAACAACTATGATAACTATAAAGCAGTGATAAGAGAAGGTAAATTAGCCCTAACTTAAACCACAGAAAAAATCATTAATTTCGTAGTGGCTCTGTTAAAATAAATCCAACGTCACTAAATTACTCTTATGGACTGAAATCTTTTAGGCTAGAAATGTTCCAGTTCATGTACTTGAAAAAATCTGTGGACTGGTATGTGTAATATCAATAACGCTCACAACATTCAGTTACGGAAAAACGTGCAATCCAATTTATCCCTTTAATTGTTATATTGCTGCTTCAGCCTGTCAGTCACTGTACTTGAAATTAACATGTCAATATCACGTATATAGTTTTGTTTGTTTTTAAAGTTGAGAATCACTAAATTATTCAACGGCGTAAGTCTAAGTCACATCGCATAATTTCTTCTGACCTAATTAAACTCAAGAAAATTACTATTCTGACGTACGTTTACATACATAACAACATGAAAAATTACACTATGTTCCTTATTACAAATTCATGTACGCCTCACTCTCTTTCACCTTTCATACGGTTACCTGGGATATTGTTTGTCAAGTGAATGATCGATACGTCTACACACAAAAAGGTGTGGGAGTCTTCAGGTAGTGTGCGCCACTCCGAAAAGAACATTCCTATGGGTAAAAATATAAGTTGTTAATGAACGTGCTCACAGGAAAACCACATTCAGATGTCGAAGGATAAAAGGATAAGATAACTTGTACAGTGATACCATATAGTGTGGATCAAGGAAGGTAAGACAAAGACACTGTCAGTAGACACAAATGATGTTCATCAGGTGAAATAAATCGATTGGAAAGGGCTTTTTTTGGTGGGGAAGGGCCCCGCAGCAGAGGCTACGGGCGCACCGGAGCCTTAAGGCTTCTTGTGCAACCCTAGGACGTAGATGAATCTAATGGTTATTTTTTGCTTTCTCCAAGTAGTGAAGCACCGATGGAATGAAATTGACAGGGGAAAACCAAAGTATTCGGGGAAAAACCTGTCCCAGTGCAAATTTGTCCACAACAAGTCCCACATGGACTGAACCAGGATCGAACCTGGGCCTCCGTGGTGGAAGGCCGGCGGATAACTGCCTGAGCTATGGCACGGCCTAAGGGGTTACTCCATAATGTAACACACAGAATTCCGGCACGCCCTATTTGCAGTAGCGCATTAAAATTGCTTGCAGCGTGTTTATAATTCGTGATATCGGTACGAGTCATTAAGGTGAAATCGGAACCACATAAAAACATTCAGGGATAATATCGCACTGTAAGAGGATATCAAAAGTTTACGCTATGTGCTAAGTCACAGACGGACAGGCGGACGGAAGGAGGGGCAGACACAACTTCAAGCGTTATTCTTACTTTGTAGGAACATACAAATTTGATAGGAACACAGGTACATAGGGTAGATATATCTCCTTAGAGCAAGACAAGACAATGAGAACTGAAGCTTGCAAAACGGAGTATTGTCCGATGCTTTCCTTGCTGTTACAGCTTTCACTGGAAGCTGTGATCATATTGCTAATATAATCTTCCTGTTACTGGAGGTATTTAGAAATATCATATTAAATGTTATAGGCATTCCTCTATACTGCCTGCTGCCAGAGTTGGTGGGAAGGACACAGAAAGAAAATAGGAGATGACGGTAATATTATATAATACTGGAATTTATGCTTCAGTTTCTATTCCAGTGCCCATCTTTGGCGAAAAACTATATAGCGCCCCCTATGCAGCGGCTACTTTTTTGGATATTGTTTTTCTACCAAGTGCAGTGCTATGTTATAAATGTGGCTAACCAGAAGGTATTAAATGGCGTGCATATTCTATGAAATCGTGATTTCAAAATGTCTCTCATTAGCTATAATGTGTAAGGTTATTACAGTGAAATAAACAAGTCTTATAGCTTGAGCAAATATGATGTCCCCAACTGCAACAATTTATCCTTGCAGCGTCAATGTACTTGATGTTACTAGCCATCATTAGACGTGTAACATTCCGCTACCTCACTTTTGTGAATCCATCTTGGTTAGGCTCATTAATGCTATTTTTTCTTGGTGCCTAAGAAGCAGGGCTGTGGAGTTGGAGTCGGAGTCGGAAGGAATCTTAGGTGAAGTCGGAGTCGGAGTCGGAGCCGGAGTCGGATTTGGTTAAAATGTACCGACTCCGGCACCAACATCAGTCTAAAATCTGAACTGGATTCTCAAAATCCAGAGCCCTGATAGCTACAGTAACCATTAGACCTATACTTAAATATAGGTTATAAGTCGAAAAAGTAGCCTGATGATTCACGTATTCATGGAGTTATTTTGACATGAAATTTTTAAGACCAGAGGGTAGCGGGGCTTTTTTAACGGATCGGAGATGTAGCGAGCTTAAAGTTAGGTGGTTGGTGCGACATGAGGTTAGTCGGTTTGCCTAGTTGAATGATGTGACTTACATGTGGTAACTGGATCCGCTTATTTCCAGGTAGGTGAATTTTGCTACGTTAAATTATATATAATCACACAAACTCGTGTACAAATTACAAATAAAAGAATCTTAGTAAAGATACCAGTTACAACCCGACATGTTTCGGTGCTCTGAGGCACCATCGTCAGGGGAAAACATAAAAACGCACAGCGACAAGACACTAGATGGCCGGACGCATCTGTGGTTGAATTAACCTTTTAAAGCCTAGCGGCAACTTTACATACCACCAGGCTTAACATTAAAAAACTCTACGTGGTGCCCACATTGCGTTTATGTGTTTTGTACGGATCTCAGAACAAACAGCAACTTTCGCCTTATAAAACATTAAGAGATTGGTTTTTATAACCGAAGTGGAGAGTGTTTACAGCGCGGTACGCACTGAGTCCTTATATAAAGCAGATACGCTTCGTCTTTAAAGGGTTAATGTCACCTCATTCTCTGCACTTTTTGTGATGAATAGCACATGATGTCTTGAGCATCCAGATGACAGTACCGTAGGACACCAGATTGTAGTTAAAACGATAAGAGGTTAAAAACACAAGATCACTGCACGTTTTGGTTCAGTGACCTTGCGTTTTTAATTTTACAATTACAGGCCTCAGAATTCTTAAAATTCTATGTCAGGTGCCTGAAATTTGCTAACAATTTTCTTCGTTTTCTCTTAATTTCCGCTGCCATATAAAAGTGTGAGAATTATCACTACTTTATAAAATTTCAAATTTTATCCTTTCCTTGTTCAGTAATTAATTCATGCTTTCTTTTTCTGCTTGTTATATTTTCCCCAGCTTCGTACCACAATGGCTTTGCCGTCTTCACCTTCCACAGTAATTCTTTTTAAACACAAACTGTACTAATAATGTGCCTAAATTTTCAGCTTGCAAGACCTTCGCAACAATTTGCCACCCCGACGCCAACTACGAACTTTGAGGACCGGGATATTCTTTATAACTTACATCCATTCCAGCTGGGGTGGTCTTGATCACGTCGGCAAGCCTCCCACAAAAAACAAGCTGTAAATACATAAGGGTAGGCTTCTTCATTTCTGTCATTCTGATGTTCTGTTAATCATCCAACATACTCCTTCATAAATTCAGTAAATACAAGCACCAAAATACAACCAGTATTTCGCAGATAAAACATTTATTAACACTTCAACACGTTTATACAACAGCAGTCATCATTAGCAGGTTCTAAGACAGAAAGTATGTAATTTTATAAGGAATGTTCATCGTCACGTTTCATCGAATTACAGTACGTGAGGTGGGAGACGAAGCACAGAACCAGTTACACATGTAATTCTATTTATGCATTTATGCTTTATATAGAGTAAGAGTAGTCTAATAATTTATGTTTCTGTTTCCAACCTAGCTTTGTAGATTAGACCACACTGTAAGTAACTTGGATTGCAGTGTAGACTGGTTTGTTGTTCATAAGCGCATCCAAGGGGCGGGGGGGGGGCGGTAGGCTGCCGGGCCGCAGCCCACCCCCGAACCCCCAAAACCGAGATTTAAGAAACATGTATTCTGTAGATATTATGATATCAAACGTTTTACGTGGTTTCCCTTTCAGTCGAAATCAGCCACTGAAATCGACTGATGACTAGTACATGAGAATTTTGAAAAATAGGTTAGTAAAATTAAAAGAACAAGAAGATAGGACACTGTGATTGAGTCATGGAACATGTGTTTATATTCGTATGCATATAAATGCAATTGCAGACCGTGTTATTTTGTACTTACAACATGACATTTATAACATAATTTTTTAAATCAAACACAAATTATATATAGCCTCAAGGTCAGCCTCCACTAAGGAAAAATTATGGTTGCCCAGCTGTTTTTTTCATTGTAAATCACGTATATGGAAGCGGTCATTTCCTTATTTAACTTACTGAAGGCCCTTACCGCTCGAGTCAACACATATCATTATTCACTTTCCATAAGAATTTATTGGAACTCATGTTTCAAAAATAAATGCTAGTGGATCCCAGAACAGTCACTACATTATCAAGGTCCTGGAAAGTAACCTGTGTGACACAGTCTACCGATATCAGTAGCCTGTGCGACACAGTCTGCTGATATCAGTCTACATTTTTTAATTATGGAGTTAAAGCTTTCGCAATATTTGCTCCGAAATAAGTGTTCACACTGTGGTTTTATTTTACAGGATTTGCAACCCACATTTCGCGATTATATTAAGTATGCCGACACAAACTGATAAAATGTTCTACAGATCACAGAAGGTCTTACACATACCACAGGAACACAATCAAGTTTTTCGGAAAATGGATACAATGAGGAAGAATAAACAGATAATGGAAAACCATCCGATCCGTAGGGAAGCCAGATTTGTATTCGTGATGCTCCATTTCCTGGGGGTGTTGCCACTTCAGACTTCACGCACCACAGGTATCAAGCGTTCCGTTGTTGCAGTGGTGTAATTATGTACGGCAGGTTTTTTATAAGTGAGATGTGGAAAGTATTACAGACAGATTCCAAAGGCTTTCTCTGCCGTTTTGCATTATTCACTGGCCTTCTTACGTATTGTAGATAATTCTTGTGTAATATGAGTTAAAGACGTCCCTGCACAAGCCATTAAGGCATTGGGGGGGGGGGAAGTAAAGCTCCATTCATTATTAACCTCGGCAATAGATGGAGTGGTTACCTTCACGCCCCGGCTGCTTGACCACCATGTTTAGCCTCAGAATCCACTCAATAGGCAGCTGGCGTGGATATGGTTCCTGCTAATAATCTAACTAGGACTGAGAAAACATGGAAGGAAAAATTTATGCGGTACACATAAGAATCAGGGTTTCGATTACTTTACATGTTGCCAGTACTAAATTTGACTGAAATTCATCAAGCAGTTTCAGGGACGAATCAGCCTACTGGATGTAAAAGGTAAAGATGTCGCATTACAGGCCTGGACAGGCCCGTAGGTTTCCAGGAGGTCGAGGCTCCCAGATATTTCAAGAATCTTCAGCGCGTGAAGGAGGTAAGTTTGTCAGCCCTAGGCACCGGCCGCCTTTACCCCCCAGGAAATATTCCTTGTACTAATTTCTGGTAGAGGCTGAGTCGACCCCAGGGCCATAGTGCGACCGGAAGGATTATTTCAATGAAAAATTCAGTGACAACATCAGGAATCGAATAGGCGAAATTCCGCCTTGTAGCTCAGTGCCTCAACCAACTGCGCTACCGCGGGCTCCAACCTACTGGATGTAAGAATATGAAATACTCGTCGTATGTTCATTTTATTGAAATTAAAATAAAGATATAAGTGCTGCGCAATACGATTTTCATGTGTTTGTTTTTGAGGTGAGACTGAGATGAAGATACTGTCGCCCATAATGCTGTACTCCGCAACGGTGGTGGGTCTAGTGACTGCTGGCACGCTGTTCATGATGCATGACAGGTACAGGCGAATGATGCACGAGAGCAGCTCTTTTGGGGACAGAATGCTGGAGACCGCATGTATCATATTCTTCATACCCGTGATTCTGGTTCCTTTCACGCACTGGTATGAATGCAGGAAAAAAGCAAGGTTCATAAACAGATGGGAAAAGATGCAGGTGAGACACAGCTGAATGAATTTATAATAACGGATGGACATTTTATTGCCTAACCAACTGCCAGAGATATCTGGATAATGGCACAACCACTATGTGTGAAGTTCGTTAACTTTGTGATGTACAGACCGCAGACATGCCGGATGCTTTAGGCAGTTCTTGTGTGGAGTAATAGCACGGAAAACGTCCTTTTGGGGAAGCTATTTTACCGTTGATAGTCAACAAATTTCTTGCGTCTGATAAAACCTGAAATTTCAATTGCTTTTTCATATGCGCCCCCCCCCCCCAAATCCATCGACTTGCAGTGGAAATAATAGTGGCTTCTTTTGCGATATTATTGAGAAGTATTGAGGAAAACCTCAAAGTAATTCAGTTCCCTTACTCGAGAATAAAACTGACTGCGAAGCGTGTCACTCATGTTTGTTTCGAGGCAACAAGGTTTCTGGAGACTCAAATATGCAGCTATCCTCTCTCTAAGGATCAATCCACGAAAGGGATAAAACGTCCATAGTGATAAACTCCACTTATGCTTTAGCGTAGCAGAATTAATTGAAGATGAATGGTCAGATTCGCAGTCCAGAAAGTTTTAGGCTACATTCCGAAACGTTTTAAGACATTTCTGGGCCAAATGCGGAAATAAATTTGGGGCCTTACATACAGGAATTTATGACCTGACAATGCACATACCTCAATCTTACCTTATATTTACTGTGTAAAAATTTACATAAAAATACATTTGGCATAAAATCCGAACTACAAACAACCTCACCCTCCCCCTGAAATTATGGGGGCTTCGTGCAGTCGGATACATTATGATAACCTTAAACAGACCGTGCGTGCTTTTCGTGAGATATCGCCATGTTGTCTGTAGGATACATGTCTGTATCCGTTCCGTCTCAATTTTTGGACCGTTCAGCCGCTTTCCAAGAAATTTATCTAAACGCCATGCCATTGGATGTAACCTCAACGCCGTACTTTTATTTTGTTACAATCAGTCGTTAAAAACACGCAAATTTTAGGCGGAAGTGACTTTCACTGTGAGATCCTGAAATGACGTATCGTAATAGACATTAGAGCAATAAGCAAATTTTATTAAGGCAACACTCACTCGGAGTTTCTGTAGGGGTTGGTTTGGTGGCAATGACTAATGAAGCGGTGGGGCTAAGTAGGTGAAATTTGGCCCAGAGATACAACTAGGAATTACGTAAGAAATACTGTTTCTGAATGAAAAATTGTAAAAATTGTAAAAATTGTGAAAATTCTAAGGTAATATCCCACAAATTTATCTTATACTTGGGCGGTGCGTTCTTCGCGAAAATAAAATAAAGGGAATTTAAGAAACCTAGCAGATCGAAATGTGATTATACAGTAACTATAAAACTACGCAGTAGGAAAGGAGGTTTTAAGTTCTGTTCCGAACTCCTTCTTATTCCTGGAACAGAATTCCTGGAGATCAAATGTGATAGCGAAGAGTACAGACGCTATTCACCTGTCAAGAATAAATCTCTTGTCGTGTTCGTGTCTCCACCCTTTTAATTACCGGAATATCTTTGTGCATTAATAAATGCTTCTTTGTAAGCTTTGCAGCCCTTGACTTATCTAAAGAAGCAAAGTAACGAGCGTGAAATTTTAGGTTCTCACGTCAGTAAAACTTTCAACTGAGATCTTTCGGATTTTGGCACTGTACGATCTTGTTGGGGTTGAACGATATTTCGGTGAAAACGCGGCTTTCATCTGTATCCATGAAGAGGGGGGTACTGGGGTTCCTCCACAACGTCGGTCAGCGTAAAAATGCATGCCGCAATTCAGAAGACCAAAATCTAAGTAAGGGCACTCGGCGTAAGCATTTTCCGTTTTACAGTTCAGAAAGAGAAAGAAACTGTAGGTTTAAATAGTACCAGTTGAAGCACGAAATTTCCTTATATATCAAAGCATCATTAAAAGTAATTTACACGATAAGCCTCAGGTTACTGCTTTACACTTTCCCAAACAGCTATTTCGATTAAAGACACATCCTATTTACCGTCACCACTCCTTAACACACGGCATGGCGGTAGTCAATCAGTGCCTATAATTTTTTAGGCTACAGCCATAACAAAATCAGCAGTGCAGTGTCTATTTCTTCTGCATAATTACGGATGACACAAGTCAGTGTTTTTATATGCTGTAGTGTGTGTGATGTAACAGACCTCATGATGAGCTGATTGCCATCCAGGGGGAAAAAAAACTAGAACAGCGAAGTTGCTTTTTGAAGTCATGAAGGTGTATGGGGAATAAGAGTTATAGCTCCACTCTTACTCACTTCGGCATTAGATTGACGTTAGTGGTCAGATTTAACACCCTTCCTCCCTTCCGCCCCGGCCTCTTTACTCCTGAGAAAATTGTCGCCAGTACCCACGGAATAGGAGACTGGATGGTACCCAGAGCCGGCCTGGAAGGTTTGGAAGACAGCAATTTCTCTTTTCCCCGCTGGCAACCGAACAGCGACTCCTAGTCAGTGTAATTAATACGCGGATCCGGCTTCCGTGGACTCATACCAAATAAGCTAACTGATTAAATTAGGTGGTCACATCTACACTGCAAAAGATGTGTTAAATAGGATCCAGTAAACAAGCAATACGGGAAATGAAAAAGAAGCAAAATTTAAGGAAAAGGATGGAAACAAACGAAAGAGAAAAGTAAATAAAAGGAAAAGAAAGTGAGAAAAGAAAGATAGAAAAAGAAGTAAAAAAAGGGGGATGCTAATGAAATACAACTACAGAAAGAAGAACAAAGGAAATTAAGGCAGGAAGGAAACAGAGAAATGCAATATGGCAGGAAATGTGCGTGCAACGTGACACCAAGGGGTGCTCTCAATTTCGCCCTCGTTACCCGCAATGTAAATCGTGTCTACGTAGCGCCATATTATTTCACGTTAACTGTTTCTTCGGCCTCTCTGGATCTGCCTTTTTTCTTGTGCTTAACCGGTAAAGGGCGAGATTTTAACATAAAGGCACGTAGATATTTCAAGCGAAGCCTTTTATTTTTGTCCGACAAATTTCAGTAAAGTTGCTAGTTCCAATTTCACACAAATTCTTCTGTCGGGAATCGAGTTGTACCATGCAGGCAAAAGACGGACGGTCGAAAGGACAGACATGACGCAGCTTTTTGAAACCTTTGACAAAGGCGAACAAAATCATAACAAGGAGAGAAAAATGCAATAGAATTCTAGCTTAGACACCACCGTTCTTCACTTCAGATCGAGTTCCAGAATGTGACCGGCAAACAGCTAGTAGTTGACCTCACCAGAGCGACAAGGAAGGTGAAGGTGTCAGTGACGCTGATCGTCTCCGTGTTGACGACGCTACTCTTTTTAATGCAACGCGGCTTCACCTGGTGGCAGGGCCTGTGCTTTGCATACTGTGTCTGCCTGAGCGTCGTCTCAACGGGAACGTGGGGTACGCTGGGCAGAGCACTGGAGCTGATCTCGCAGGCGATCGTGACAGAGCTGCAGCTGGTGAGGCAGCGCCCACTGAAGCCACTACTGCTAAGATTTTATGAGACCTAGGAACATTATACTATTTGTATTATAAACAGGAATTTTTGTTTTTCGTTTCTTGCTAGGGACTAAAGCCTGAAATCTCATAGGGACTGAATGGTTTGTGATGGGCATTACTGCTTTGTCCTTCTTACTTTTATGGCGTTCAGAAATTTTAAACTTAATGGTCATTACCTATACCATCTTATTTAACATTAAAAAATCTCCGCATTCTTCGCACAGAGTTCACGTATTTCTTATGAGCAAAAACAAGAAAAATGTCTTGACCAAGTTGCCTTGGCTTACAATACGATAACTGCGTGATCAGTCCTCAACAATAGCCAATAATGACTACAGTTGTTTCCTCAGTACACACTTAATCAATTGGTCAATCAAAGGCTGTTTCTCTGATTGAACTAATTAATTGCTTAATCAATAATGACTCACCACGAATATTAACGACATTAATTAATTCCTAACTCTATTATTCAGCAATCAATCAAGCGATAGACCAACAAGTCGATTATTGAAAGATTATTCCAATAATTAACTATAATTAAGCCTTTACCAAGTCAATAAATTTTTAGTATTCATCTTTTTAATTAATATGATGATCACTCCACAAATTTGTCAGTAAGTAATAGACTCTCTAAACCAGTCACTCAATTTTTACTGAACCGCAAATTAATCACTGCCCACACGGTCATGCTATTCGCTCTGTCAAACGACAGATATTTTACTTGATCAATCCCGCAGACTGATCAATAGATACAGCCCTCCGTCAATAAAGCTATTAATCAACAGGGTAAAAAATGTACGTACAACGTTACATTGTGGCGCATTCTCGTAATAATTGTTACCAGGGAAAAGCAGCAATACCTTCCCTTTTTCTTGTTGTTGGCGCAGATGGTGCTGTCAAGACATAGAAGCGTTCACTGTGGCCACAGAAATGCGACAGTGGGCCCCCTTTACACCGTTGTCGAGCTACAAAATATTTGGAACTGCTGTTAACAATAACAAGTACTTATAAAATATTATGAGTGTGTTTTATTTTTGCCTTAGTTATCCCGTATGCAAATTGCATCTTTTCTGCGCCGTTTTATGCCATCTTTGGCCTGTCTGCCACTGTTATATTTTTCCACATTGCCTCATAAACGACACGATTTTCGAAAAAAAAAATTATGAAATACAAAATATATTTTGATCTTCTCTACAACTTTTGCGAGAAACATTTCTTATTCTGACAAGAATTCAGCGAGATATTTCGCAACTTTGCGAATCGTGCATAAAACTGATTTTCGCTCACTCGGTCAGTCAACTTTTGACTCGATAGATCACATAGCCCAATATTTCCGCCTAATCATTCGTCTAGTCGATCAAACGAGTCAGACATCTAATTCATAGGTAATCAAATCAGTCACCTTTTCCCTTGTTTTCTGAATCGCAATCTGACGCTAATATTCCTTGCAGTGTGTGCAGATGCGCATATATCACTGCGCCGACAGGGTCCGTCAGTTCAAGACCCTGTGGCTCCAGCTCAGCAACCTGACGCAGGAGTTCGGCTGTGCGCTGGGTTTCTGCCTCGCATGCGATCTGCTGGTCCTCTTCGTGCAGGAGGTGCTCGCTGTGTACGGGCTTACATCCAACATGGAACGCGGTTTCGATAGCGTCAACTCAACTTTCGCTGTCAGCTCTGTTATGTTCGCCTACGCCATATTTGTCATATGTGATGGCGGGCAGTTGGCTACTGAGCAGGTACTTCCGTAACTGACCGTCTTTCTTAACTTTTACACTAAGTTTGCGCATGCTTATTTAGGCCTATGCTGTTACGGATGGATGGCGGCAAGTATGCAAGAGGAACTTCGTAATTCATTCTGTTTGCGTAAAAATGAGATCAATGAAAGGAAAATGGGATGAGCAGAACATACTGCATGCATGTGAGAAATGAGAAACACGTACAAAATGTAGTCAGGGGATCTGAAGTGAAGATTGTTTGCAACCTAATTTATATGTGAAGATATTCTTAAAATTTATGTTAGAGAAAAAAGGGTGTAAACCTGTAGACTAAATTAAAGTGGTGCAGGTCACTAATAAACAAAGCAATGACACTTAGAATTCTATAAAAGCAGCTATGTAACACATTTTGACTCAGTGGCCTTCATATTTAATTTAATTATACAGCTAAATATAGTAATGAGCAAGTAACGGCTGACTGACTGGCATGGTATTCTTCATGTTGTCCATTCGTCAGCTGATCAAGGAATTCCACGTAGTTTATACAACTCGGCAGTTCAACAAGGTTTTTAGAAATCCCACCACAGGACTCAGTCCTAATTATTTCGTATATAAACAAACATATGTCCTTACGATAAACTGACCCATTTTTGCGTTTTCTTCCAATTGTCTCTCTTCATGAGGTCATAAAAATCAAAGTTCTTAGTCTGAATTCTTGTGTCACAATAAACCCGTTCGCCTATAGTGACTGAAATTATACATAAAGAATATACAAGAATTAACTTTTGAATAAAGGGACTGCAGAATGACTTTTGACGTTGACTGTTGATCAGCGAATAAAAAATAATGTAATACTTGATACAGGTAAACCTTCCTTATTCATCGGCCAAACCACGTTCCGTTACGTGACTGTAGTGCCGAGTGATATAATTTTTATGAACGATTTCCTTTTAACTTGTAGCGAATATGTTGAAAAAAGAGCTGAGAAAAGAGTCAATATCAAATTTATTGTAAAACTGAAGGAAACTACCAAGGAAACATTTAATTTGTTATGTGAGGCGTACGCAAAAGACGTTGAATTAATAGCTCATGTGTTTGAATGGCACAAGAGGCTTTCAGGAGAAGAAAAGAAAGTGGAAGACGACGAAAGATCTGGCAGACCCGTAGCGTTGAAAACTGGTGAACATATTGGAATGGCGAGAACAGTCTTTCTTTCCCCCCATTGTGCAACAGCACCTGGTGAGCCAGGCCCTCTTCATTATCGAGGTTTCATGAGCACACTCAGACACACCACACGCGGTAGGACTCCTCTGGAGGAGTGATCACCCCGATGCAGAAACCTCTCACAACACAAAGCACTCACAAGAGACAGATATCCGTGCACCCGGCGGGATTCGAAACCACAATCACAGCAAGCGAGAGGCTGTAGACCCACACTTTAGACCTTGCAGCCACTGGGCTGAGAAATAGTCGTTCAGGAAAGAGAATTATAAGGGAAGTTTCAGATATGTAACAGAAACATAGAGACAAGCTGTTTTAAAAAACAGCAGACGTGAACACAACAAACTTGCGTGTGAATTTGGTCCCAGAGAATGTGAGCGACAGTCAAAAGATTGCAGGAAAGCAAGTTATTTCTGAAAATTTGGGCAGAATGGAAAAAAATGTATTTTTAAACACTGGTCACATGCGAAGAAATTTGGCTGTTTAATTGCTACCTGCAAACAAAGGGCACATAAAACACCCGAATCTCCGAAAACAAGCGAGGCTGTAATTTCTTCATAACAAATGAGAAACGTGATGCTGGTTTTCTCGACGGTGGAGGGTTCATCATAGTTGAATATGTAGCACCAAATGAGAGGGTTACCCAGTAATTCCGCATTAAAAATAAAAAAAAAATTGCTAGAAACGAATATTAAAAGAAAGAGATTTGTAGCGTCGTGGCTCGCTTTTGTACCAAGACAACTTACTGGCGCACGAAGCGGTTCGGGTGCTCCTGTCTTTAGCTGAAAAACACACTGTCTCTCATTCACGAAAAAGCAGTTGACTTGCACGGCGTGAGAAGAGTCCCTGAACACCCGCGACAACGGTCTGGGGAAAACGTACAGATCCTGCCAAAAACACTGCACCTATCCTTTAACTGCTCACCACTTGATAAGTGTTTAGTTTATAACAAACCTAAAGTCAAAACTGTGCATAGCTCAAGCAGCACAGAACACTACAAAAACTATTGTATTATCTCACACGGTCAAAACACGATTGCATTTCAGCCTAATGTATTTTTAATTGAAACGCATCAGTTACGGTTCATGAATAACGGACGGTCGGCTTTCCCCAGCGTAAGCAACTGTCAAGGTCAACTGCAAACTCCTCAGTTAATACGAGTACCTACGCTCGAACACGCCCTGAATTCAGCATATTTTGCCCCCTGCGACTTCTTTACTTTCTGAATATTGAGAAGTTCGCTCAAAGGAACACACCCTCAGTCAGCAGAAGAGATGTCAAAAAACGGCAGAGTTCCTCAAAGCACAATCAGAAAATAATTTCAGACTATGCTTCGAGGTCTGAATGTCTCATACGGGGGATGTGTAATTTCCAATATAAGTACTCTGAAGGGGCATAACACATAGATACAATAATTTACTAATACAGTGAGTTTTGAAAGTATTCTCGTAATTTAATAGCCACACATATGTACGTTACTCTTACTTATGCAGCATGTGGCAGAAGTCGCTTGACACTAAAGGATTCGAGTGTTAAGTGACTTTTGCCACACTCTGTATATCTATGCAGAGAGAATTATGTGGATTGCTTGATACCATTCGATTCAGAATATTCTGTCTGCTTTCTAAAACACAGAGATTAAAACGTATAAAGTGGCAGGTTAAAGGTGATGTGTTCCACAGGTTGATTTCCATTCTTTGCTTGAGGACCTACGTAACTCTACAGCAACTCACTAAATACGAGTTTTTATCGGAACGAAAATTGTTTTGAACAAAACTTTACAGCTGTTATATTTATCCCAAGCCTTACTCTTTTGTAAGTACGTGCATACTTAAACACAAGTGACACTATGTGCAAATGTATAAACTTGTGCATTCAACAATCAACAACGTTTACACGAACATATAACAAAGTCTGTTATTGTCACCAAAATAAACAATGAATCCTCGTCACAATTGAAATGACAAATACACGCACGTACGAATGCATATTTAAGTAACACAAATTAAACGTGTAGCTATGGCCCCTATTTCATTCAAATTTAATCTAATTTGCTTTCGTAAAAATTAGAGAAAGGAGAGGAAAACACCAGAATTTTTTAGCTCTGCATAGGCCTTTATTTCCACCTTGTTTTTATATAAAAGATAGGCAATAAACGCATAACTTAACATTGTAGCACGTTCGCGCAATACTTATACTTCCTTGGCCGTTCTAACAGCCTGATATAATTTTACTCGAAGAGAGCACTTTAATAGCAATTTAATGTCGCCGGCAACAGTAAAACGTTCTTAGGAGTCCACGTAAAGCGCCTGATTTTATATCTGCTTTTAAACACATTTGGAATTCCGTGACAGGTTTTCATAAAAGTCCCCAATATGAAATTTCACTTAGATCCATCCAGTGGGAGCCGCGCTCCTACAAGCGGACGTACGGACTAAGAGCCTGACAACATTTTATTTGAAGAGATCGCTTTTTTGGCTATTTAATGTCGCCAGCAACAATGAAACGTACGTAAGTGTGCTTGTAAAGTGCCCGAAGTTTTGTCTGATTTTAACCAAATTTGAATTTTGCCGAAACATTTTCATACAAATTCTCAATATCAAATTTCACGGAAATCCGTCCAATGGGAGCACCGCTGATACATGAGGACAGATGTACGGACATGACGAAAGTAACAGGCGCTTTCCGCGAATATGCGAAAGAGCCTAAAGTACAAATACAAGTACTATAGCAGTACGGACTGAGTCAACTAACCCATTCTTAATTTTGTGACTACTAAATTGTAATAAAGTGTTATTCATAATTACAAAATTCTCGTGAAATGTCTTGCTATACAGCATTTATCCAAAATTACGGATTCTTGTGTTAGTGGCATTTCCTTTCAAATTCTTACATCTGTCTCTATCTAGTAGAGAGAATCTGTCCTCGAACATGGGCACATTTCAGTTGCTACATTGTTTCCTCCAGCCAGTTCTACATACTTACGAATTTTTGTAGCTTTTATTTAGTAGCAATGCTACGAAAATAATATCGAACTCCACACTTTGCTGAGTCTGAAGGAGCATGTCTGAGCTGTGGTCCTGCATTTGTGAGCCTGTTTCGTATTTCCTAGTCACAGTAAAATTTCAGTTTATTGTTTTCTAAACCCACTTCAATTGGTTGATACGTATTTCGAGTGTGAAACATCTGACGTCAAAAATTTTACTTTCAGCAAGGTGTTGCTGCCGACAATCTAGTGTCCATAAGTAACAGTGTTGTTGACGGTGTTACTATTATGATGATAAATATTTTAGGGACGGGGATAGCGTAGTCAGCATAGCGATTCGCTATGGTCTGGACTGTTTGTGGTTCGATCCCCTGTACACGAAAGGAATTTGGTCTCCTCCAAAGCTCCTTCAGACCGGCGCTGTGGCCCTCCAAGCCCCTCCAATTGGCACTGGGGTTCTTCCCGGGGATAAAATGGCCGGGGCGTGGCGCTGAACACTCACCCTCATCTCACGGTTAGGACCGAGTAGAGTAATATCTCTGCTTCCCTTCTATAACTTCATGGCACATTAAAGGGAGAAGTTTTACCTTTCGTGGTCAAAACTCTTCGGAATAATATACAGTACTCACCGAGAGTCAGGTGGAGAAAAGGCTTACCAGAAGGTATGAGAACCTTTATCTGTCGCTTGGATTTAATTTCTTTTCAGGTTGGTGGCGCCTTCCAAGTAAATCTACAAAAGTTATGTGATAAATTTCCGCACGGCTGGAGCGAAACCAGATATGAGGTTCGTCACAAATTTAGTGAACTTTTACTAACATCTTGACAGCTAAACAGAATTACGTTTCATGATATTTTTAACAAATTTTTAAAAAGCCTAATTCCCAGAATGTTCCTACGAAACCCCGTTCTTACAATTATTAAACTTTTTTTCACAAACGTCCTTTATTACTTACGCCTACTCGTAAATAAGGGTGGAATTTGAATGGACTGACACAGGGTGCGGAAGAATTCATTAATCAATTTTAAAGATACACTACACGACAACATTATAACAAATTTTACTGAAAGTCATGTGAAATGAAAGGCAAATGTTTGTCATTTAGGAACACTGTAAAAGAGAGTTACTCCTTTAAATTAACACCGTTCAGATTTCCATCAAGATAGATGCACTGATGCACTCGGTTCAAACACTTTCCATTATTCGAAGTAACATGGCCGGTAGGATGGCATTGATTTCTTCATAAATTCTGTGTTTGAGGTTATGTAAATCTGCCGGACGTGTTTGAAACCCTTTGCTTTTGAAGTAGCCCCACAAGAAGAAATCACAAGCCGAGAGATCGGCCGAACGGGCTGGCCAAGAAATATCGCCATAGGGGGAGAATATACGTTGTTCAGACACAGTTCTTAAAGTGTTCATCGACTGCCGAGCAATAAGTGTTGTTGCTCCATCTTGCTGGAACCAGCAGGTGGCAAGATCGATGTCACGACGGCGTAACTCTGGAAGGAAGAACTCATTCACCATATGCACATAGCGGGCAGATGTCACAGTAACCGCACTGCCAGTTTCATCCTCCAAAATAAGCATCAGTAATACCGAAAGCTGATATTCCAAATCATACCGTTACTCTCTGAATGCGCAGTGGTTTTACATGCAATTCATTCGGATTAGTTTCACTCCAATACTGCATGTTTTTTTTTTTTTCCACACAACCAGGCAGTTCAAAGTGAGGTTCATCTGACATTATGAAGTGACGAATAATAACTGATAGTTCGTTCTCTAGGGTAATAAACTGTTCACAGAATGCACTTCTTGAAACAAAATCACCGTCTGACAACTCTCGCACAACGTGTAATTTATAGGGGTGAAAATGCAAACCAGAATGAAGCATCCTTCACAGCGATCTGCTAGATAAGTTGAGGGCAACTGAATGTCTACGCGCTGATCATCTGGGGCTACGACCGATAGGGGTCGCAGTTTTTCAATGTTTTCCCTTGTCCACACAATTCTGACTCTGTCTCCGGAGTTTTTATAAGTGGGAGAAGCAGTGGTTAGAAACCTCTGTGCCAAGCTCTTGATGACGTTGCGACCAGGAACCGTTCCGTGTCTCGCAGTGTTAAGCTGTCGTCTGGAAATTCGTTGCGTTGCTATCACAGGGCCGTTATTTTTTAAAAAGTCCCAACGGCGACCGCACGGTGTGCAGCCGACCATCGATCCATGTTTACTAAATGGGGGTCTCTACCTGAACACTATAACACAATTAATTTCATCCCCTCTCGGGGCCGCCAAAGTACTGCATAAATAAAAATAATACATGAAATCTGTCGCACTCTGTATTTTTAATTTTCATTAAAAAATTTTCTACTTGTTTCTTGCTTCACCATGAGTTCTGCACTACAGACGTGGTAAATACTGAAATCTGTTTCATTTGTTTACTCTAATCGTAGGCCTGAAAATAAATTACTGCTGCATTATATTCTATTTCCCACCATGGTTGTGCTCCAAGGATAGGCATAAATTCAACCGTTCCTTGTTCTTCTCTAGACAACCGCTGATAAGTTACGTTTCAATTTTTACGACAATTTTCATAAGCAGTGCTCTTTATATAAACAATGCTCAAATCATAGACAGAACGTAAGGAAAGTAACGTAGCACGTATGATTGAGGTGACAAGCGCCAGGAAGTTCTGCTTGTGAAATCTGAATGTAGGAGACCAACTGAAAACGTAACTAACTAACCGAGCGCCCGACTGACCGACTGACTGACTGACTGACTGACTAACTAATTCCGTGGAGCAGAGTCCTTCCTAAGAGTCTAACAGGTCCTCTGATAGTCAATAAATTACCCGCATTTTATGGAACCCAAAACCCATTACCGCATTCACAAGCGCCCGCCACCTGCCCCTATCCTGAGCCAGATCAATAAAGTCAATGCCCCCATCTCACTTCTTGAAAATTCATGTTAATATTATTTTCCCATATACGCCTAGGTATTCCAAGTAGTGTATTTCCCCAAGGTCTGCCCACCAAAACCATGTATGCAACTGTCATGTCTCCCATACGTGCCACATGCCTTGCCCATCCCATTCTTCTTGATTCAGTAAAACGTCTAGTTTTATAAAATTTGTGGGATTTCTCTGCAAACTGAAAAACCTTTTTCTTTTCTGAAAAGACTAGCTCCATGACGTTTGGTATAGTTTGGCCTCCTTAATTTCTATCAGCACATAAATTCATTTCACATGGAACAGTTAGTTCATACACACACTTCATATTACACTTAATCTGGCAGCGGTTCTCTATAATATTGATTTTATAACGAAAATACAGCTTTTTTATATTGCAAGCAAAGGGTATTAGTTTAAATATAATTCATGGCTAACCTTTGCGTGATAACCACATTAACCGTAATTTTATGAGAGTAAAATGTAACGATGTAGTCGAAAACAATGTACGTCACTACATCTCAGGACAAAATCTTCAAACATTTTATCCCAGGTTACACACAGAGATTTATGTCACTAGGACAAACCGCAACATCTGCTCATGTCGTTCCATAAAATGTCTGCCCTAAAAAGTATCACACCAAATATCTGTATTTTCTCCTCCAAACTAACATGCAGCCCACTTAAACATGCTTAATTTGATAGAATTAATAAGGCCAGTTGCACAACCATTAAAACGGAAAGGGAAAGAGCCTGCAATGGTCATTGCTTTGTTTCAGTTTTTTTTCCTGATTGCATTTTCTCTGTCACAGATAACGTTGTTTCTGCAAGCGATAACTTCAAATCCTCCTAAAATTAAACTGTGCGGATTCGTGGAAGTGAATCGAGGGCTCATGGCTTCGGTAAGAACTTAGTTTTGTTTCAGACACTTGTGTATCTGAATTTCATATTCAAATGTAGCCTACTCCTACTAGATGACAACGAGCCATGCAATGCAGGTACATTTCGTAAACCAACTAGGTGTGGTTTCACAGTAAAAATTCTTGGAGTGCACTAGCGCGAGTGCCCCTCAGACAACATCAGATACTTTCAGTTACTGACAATGTAAAGGGGTCCTACTGGTTCGAAATTAGTTGAATGGAAACTTTGCCCCAGTCAAGATTGGGAAATAATTTTCATTGTGTGCTTGTCGAAGAACGTAGAACTGGGGACAGCAATACGAAAAAAAATTGCAAGAAAGAGTGCCTTGTGTTGTAGTGCGTCTTACAGAAGTGTGCGGAGAAGTGCGGCGGACGTCGTAAAGAAGGAAGAGAACAAAGAGCACTTTCTATCACCTCGCGGAAACAGAAATAAAGGAACCGGAAATAGATGAGCGATTTTGTCGTCTTCAGCGTATGGTGAATCAGTTTAACCGTTCTGTAAAGCAATGACGAAATCTGAAGGTGAATCTTGCATGCATTGAAAGACAAATTTAACTTGGTTTTACTTTGCCCGGAAGAGAAGCTTTACATCAGTTACAATTTAAATGGAAACGATCGTGCATCAGGGCACAAATTCTAGTGATAACCCGTTCTACAGGCCTGGCAGGAGGACATGGATAGAAATTACTTCTAGAGTGCAAAAACAAAGTCACGGTTTGTAATAACGGTGAGTTTAATACGCTACTCAGTAAATATCAAGGGGTGTTTGTTATTCATGTATAATGTGAAGGGAGATTCATTCATAATGTCCTCCTCTTTTACAGTTCTGCTTGTTAGAAGACAAAGAGAATGCACGAAATATCGCCGGAAATTTTCGGATTTTGCACTTTTCTCCTTGTTGCTTTTGAGCTACATGACGCAGTTAATGGCTCCGCATATATGGCACGACGTCAGTTAATAAAGTGGCCAGCCACGGTTTTGGATATTCTGAACAGGACTGTTGGAGTTCCTCTTTTCGCCACTTTCGTGGCCTCTCTCCCCGATAGTCAAGGCGATAGGATTGAGAAGAAGCCGACCAGTTACTTTTACATTCTTCTAGTTCGGAAGTTAAAAATCTGTAATACTGTACCTCGATGCCCTTTCCACATTTCATAATGGGCTGGGGCTTAGGCATGGGACTTAATATTATAGCTTATTGTTGATTTGTGTCTATAACAATAAACCTGGTGACTGATGAACAAAAACCCTGTATTATACAACAAATACATCGTGTGTAAGAGCTGCCGGTTTTAACGTTACCATTGTTGTACTACAAATAAAAATTTACTCTAACCTGTGGGTTATAAAGCTTGTCCTAAAGAGTACGGAATCCTGGGATGTGACTCCATAGAATCATGTTCCTCCGAAACTTTGGTACCTACCTAGAAAGCTGAAAGAAGCCGCATGCCAGAAGAACACAGTCTTTCATTACGACCTCCGTAAGAACCTCAAATTCTAAAATACCTCCTCTTGAAAGAAATGTACGCTAATTTGATCGCAATGTGCTTTATTTTTTTCAGATGATGTCTGCCATGGTGACGTACCTGGTGGTCTTGATACAGTTCCAGATGAGCTGGCAGCAGCTCTGTCCAGCAGACCACACCACTAATCACTCTGCAATTCACCAAACTAGAGCAAACAACACTGACTGAAATTACACCGATCGAAGCAAGTACTAAGAGATCTAAAAATGTCGTGAAATATCAACAAATCAAATTAGACAAAACCACAAGACGCCAAACAAAATAACGATCAAATAAACCTGTCACAAAACCTGCGTGCCAGAACGTAACTCCTAACTGACTTAAGAACCGCAATGCAGACGTTTCCGTGGAAACATACATTTGCGTATTCGATCTAGAGGTTCCGTGTCATGGAGCACAGATGATCAGGAAATCATGGCAAAATTGCTACGAAAAAAAACTGTGACCAAGGTATCTGTATATGGATTTGAAGATATTGCCGGTTATTTCAGAATATATTCTCAAATAATATACGTTGTAACCTGCGTATAACGGAACCGCAAGGGCCCGAAAGGTTCCCCTGTCCAGACGGGTTCCTTTCATAGAGGTACTGGAAGTCTGGCAAATTAGTCTGTTACAGTTTCGTCACAAACATCGCCAGATTCATCAAGGACGTAATTGAATACAATTTGATATTTCCTTCTGAAAGTGTTTAGTCATCTATCAGAAGTTCTAAATTCATTTTTCCCCTGAATTTTAGGACTTATTTTTCACGATCTTCTACTATTTCTTCAGGTATTGGCGGGAACCTGGCTCCCGCACTGGCAGCTGACGCCCATACAGTAGTTATCACAGCTGTATCCGTTCACAGTTTTTCTGAGTTTACGTTTTATTGAATCATTACTAAAATTTAGCTACTGGTTTCTTTTTTCTGACTTTTCTTTTAATATTTCACACACTTCAAGTTTCCTACGTTAAAATTTGCTAAGATTTGTTTTACTGACACCTTGTCTTCTTCACTTGCTTCAGTCAGTTGAATTTCCACGTTGAAACAAAGCGTTATTTTTTTGGAAGACGCGGCGTAAACCAAGTAAAAAAATTTAAAAAATCTGTGAATATTTTACCATAAATGGGATGGCTGCCTTTTTCTGCTGGGGACTAATCTTCCGCCAGCAAATCTAACTGTGCTGTTTGGGTTGGAATTTGGAAATATTTAAGGAATGCCGCCTTTTGGGATGCGAAGAAGTGAGGTTTGTGATTTCAGGCTTTCGCCGGGATGTTGAGATCTGCGCTCTTCTGGGATATTACTCAACGTCTTTACCTACGTTTCGGACAACTTATCGGTCCCGTCTTCAGGGGTTCAAGAAGTCCAGCTGAGGTTTGGATTGCCCCAGTGTGTTTGCGCTACCTACACTAAAGTGGCGTTCAGTTCTTTGTGAGTAAACCAACACGCTCTGGATTTGTGCTTTACTGTTCCATCCTCTGACTTGTTCAACCCACAAACTTCGGAATCTTTCAGTCCGAATCCTCCCCGCCTCTTCTTCTGGCCTAACGACACTTCCATAAGCTCACTACATTTCACTGCTTTAACACCACAGACAACGGAAAGGTACAGTCACGCTGGAGTTACAGCACGGAACAAAGTTAAGTAAAAACAGGAAGAATATTTTCCGTTAGTCTTTTTTTATTTCCATTTCCGCTTTAAAGAGTTTCTGTTTATTAAAGATGGTTTTATAACGTTTCTTGTACAACCTGAGGACTAAAAGTTTGCGTTAAAGACAGGATTCCTTTCTGTCCAGGTTCCTTTTGAGTCAGACTTCACTGTGTTTGTAACCAGAATGGTAGCCATAAAGGCACGTGGAGGGTTTGGCTTTGTAATATCGTATCCAAAACTATTGTTTTCATGACGTTGGTTCTGAAGATCCATTCTAATGAAACAATAACATAAGCTACTATTAAGTGAGAGTATTTTGTTTAGAGTAACGAGATGTCATGTAATAATGGTAATAATAAAAATAATGATAATAATAGGTTGTTCAATTGAGGGATCCTACGGAGTGTGGGGGGTGTCTGAGTGTGATCGTGAAGCCTAGATGGTGACGAGTCCCTGGCCCAGTAAGGGCTGTTGCCTCGTGGGGGGGGGGGGTATAGCGAAAATTAGGTTATTTTGGTACCCTCAAGCAGTAGGGTGATTAGTGCAGAATAAATTGCAAGCGATATGGTAGGAAGAATCAGTGTCTAAATTTGAAGTAATTTGCTATTTAGGCATTTGTCAGAAGTGAAGCAAGGAAACAATTATAAGTCTCAACCCATGTCGCGGTCAGCGTCAGAAACCTTTACCTTTTGTGGATAATAGAAAACATTACAATTTCTGTTGCTTTCCCTTTGAGGAAGTTAAAACTGTTAACACTGTCACGAATAATCAGTGAATTGAAAATTAATAATTTTTTTGCTTCCGTTGCTATACTTTATGATAGCTTGCGCATGGACAAATGGACAGATTTATATGAAGAAAAAGTATCAATGAGTGATGTGAACAGAATGTCACGAGAATATTAAAGATACCGATAATTTCTAGTTTTTTCCCTGGTCGGTGCACGGACTGTTATTTGAAGAAGCTATTTCCTCACTGTGGTCATCAAACCTGTCCTATGCCACTGGGTGTTGTGTGAGAAGAGAAAATGTCAAAAGAAGCAGTAGTTCCCAGAAAATAACACACCATTCTACCTAAAAATGCACTTATCTTTACGGAAATAATCTGAATTATCTAAAACAATTGAGGAAGTCAAAGAGAAACATGCGAGTTGCTTTCAAAAACCTTGTTGAGTTGCCTGTCATGAGGTAGGAAGAGACAGTTACGCAACAAACGAAGCCTCACTCTGCTGCCGGGTCTCTTTAGTTTACTCGTTTGTCCTGTGGTACTGAGGGAATATTACACTTTCTAAAGACACGGTTCGAAGAAAGATTAAAGACTTCAAATGTAACGTATCCTTATACTTCCAAATAGTGTACTCCTTAAATATTTATATAATGTATACATATATCGTATGCAACCGACAACGTACATGAATTCGTAGGTCACAAATACATTTATTGTTTATTTAACTTCTCCTACTTATTTAGGCCATCTCTGCTATTTTCAGAGATACCATTATGGCAATAAAGGAGGGCCCTCCAAACTTTTATATTCATTCATTACAGCAAAAGGAATAATTGTAATAAATCAATGTAATTAAAAGCGACAAAACACTAAAAAGTTCCTATATAAATCGGTGTTCAAACGTGTTATCGAGTTAACATTTATAAATCTCATACACATGAAATATTAGGCACCTTATTGTTATACATTGCTGTCTGATATACATGTACGTACATAGATGTGTATGATGTTTCAGGAGGCATGTTACTTAAGTTATTGTAAAATTATTTACTACAGGCATTTTGAATGAATATTTTCTTTTAATGTACCAGTTACATTGATTTACAATGAGTGCCATTACAGTCACTGCACTCCGACATGTTTCGGCATAACAATGCCATCTTCAGGGAGTACACACCAACCTTGAAACTGCCTGTAGTAAACTGGAATACATAATTGAATTTCAAAACCTTCAGTACCTTCTGCTGCTAATACCAACTGGTGTGTGTATAAAATATGCGGGTTGTTAATATATTGTACACATTATGTATAATTCATGACACATTTAAATATACAGTATATTTAAAATACAGTATGCTAAATATAATTAGAAACGAGACTCTGAGTCATGGCGGTATGTATTCAGATATCTACTATAGTCCTCGATCCGAAGCACACTATTTCCTGTAAACATGTCATCACTTTATTTAGAATTTGAGGGCAATGCGTATGGGGGAAAAGAGAGATGCATACAAGATTTTGGTGGGGACACCTGAGGGAAGGCAACCACGTGGGAGACCCAGTCGTAGATGGGAGGATAATATTAAAATGGACCTTTAAGAAGCGGGATGGGGGCATGGACTGGATTGAGTTGGCTCAGGATAGGGACAGGTGGCGGGCTCTTGTGAATGCGGTAATGCGCCTCTGTGTTCCATAAAATGCGGGGGATTTTTTGACTAGCTGAGAAATTGTTAGCTTCTCAAGAAGGCGTCTGCTCCATGCAGTTAGTTAGTTAGTTTGAGGGGCAATATTCTCCAGAACACCTATCATAAAGCAGGCTATACATAATCACCCTGTATGGCAAGTTCTGTGGTGTGTACAGAAGGCAACAGAGTACTAGCATGTCTATAGTTTACGAACACACGACTGACGTGTTGAGTCTGCGCGTAGCTATCCGATATCTTGCGTAATCGTGAAGAGTGGGTTAAGGACAGGGAAACTGTTCATCGATCAGTACCCCTGTTTGTTGGTAGCACTAGATGGAAGTGCGTGGTTAGGTTCGCTCCCCAGCCACTTTACCCCACTGAAAGAACCCCGTACCCGTTAACTAGGAGGCTGAGTGGGCCTCAGAGCCTGTCCGGACGTTTCGGAGAAGTGAAAAATCTCTCGCGCCAACCGCGATTCGAACATCAGACCCTCCAGCCCGTAGCTTAGTCGCTGTACCGGCTGTGCTACTCCTGGTAGTGTGACTTTAGGAAATATATTTATTGTTATAAAATACCAATGACTTATATCACAATGCGTGTCACAGCCACTGTTACGACATACGCAATTCGACGCCTGTTTTGGCGTCACAGTATCAGCTTAGCTACCTTACGATATTTCCGTGTGAAGTATGAGTAAACAACGTACCAACAAATTATATATGCAAAGTGGCCGTGACAACCAGAATGCCGGGGTCCAGTGTTCTAGATCGACAAAATACTGCGCAGAAAGCCTGCGGACCTCACTTCTCTGTTTATGATTCAAATCACGGGTCATTCTTGTGCTAACATACGCATCACACACTTATTGATACCGAGCAAATTTTTCTTTTTCCATTTCCTATTGGTTTAGTAAATATTCTCCGCGTGTTTTGTCCACAATATGTCTTAGTTACAATTTTGCATTATTATTATTATCATATTATTATTAATATTAAGGTGAATATGTCCTTCAGTTAAATTTACAAGTAGCCTAAAATTTAAGTAACTTTCGCTTCACGATTTCATACGGTCTTCTTGTAGATTCTCTTTTGTAAATCTAAAAGTGCCGTTACTTTCTAAATATACATGAATTTGAAAATGAGTGAAGTTACAGGTATTAAAGTCAGTTGAATTACACAGTTTTCAGTAAAAACTGAAAGCAGCGAAAGAAAAGGAGTGACAAGAAGTGAGTAAAATGAATATATATATACAATATATATATACACACACACGCACATATATACACATATACATGTGATTTCTAATTCTGATCACTTTTGAGGACTCAGCTCCTTTGTAAGAAAGGTGACACCAAGGATATTGTAATAAAGGCGCAGGTGTAATTACTCTTTATTCTAGAAGTTCTGGAAGTTTGATGAGTGTGTTTCTTGAAGTCTGCGATATTATAAGACTGAGAAAACAGTTTCCTTTTCGGCCGATCAATTCCTCGCCATTTGACAACCTGTGATACTGTGTAGAAAAAATCTCTGACACCTGTACAAATGATGCAAAGTTGGCTCAAGGACTCGCAGCCGTGCTGGAGTGGTTCTAAGGACAGTCTGACTTGAATATAGTTAGTCAAAACCGACAGTATTGCTACTTTATCTTACATTTTTATTTGCCTGTCTGGGGCCCGAAGTTTACCTAAACAACATATATTTGGTCAGTTGTGTTTCATATTAATTACAGTGACTGCCTACCATATAGAGCAGCGGTTGATGTTGTTTAGGAAAATGGCCGCTGCTTAATCTGCGAATCATAAAACACAAACGCTGGTGTGTAAGAATACGTAAGGTGATTTAAGGAAAAAGTTCCCAGAACTTATTGCTGTAATCATTAAATGAATGACAGAACTAGCCAACAGCAATCAGAATTATTTTTCTCTACAATAGCAACAAAGAGGACAAAACGTAATTATTGAAAAACAACATGCAAATGTGTTTATAACTTCAACTGTTGTTTTACACGGCTCTAAACTTTTTCGCCTCTATTTAGGGATTAAAAAGGGATAAAATTTAAGAAAAAATGTTGAGGAAAATGTATGAATTAAGAAAGTGGAAGTAACAGGCGCTCCAATAAAAGACACTGTCGTGATTTCAGAATTTGCACTTCTCCAGATTTGCAGTCATAAGTAGGATTCAAGCAGGGGACAATGACACGTTTTCTACGCTGCTGGAAATATATAAGAGTATAAATATTTGTTGAAAAGTGAGAAGAGAAGAGAAGAGAAGAGAAGAGAAGAGAAGAGAAGAGAAGAGAAGAGAAGAGAAGAGAAGAGAAGAGAAGAGAAGAGAAGAGAAGAGAAGAGAAGAGAAGAGAAGAGATCATCAAGTAGGAGACACAAGTGTAGAACGGGTTTGGCCAGCACAGACGTCGCAAGACCAGGAAATGTCTTAACCATTTTGAAAAGTACAAAATTTTCCATCCTACACCACGGAGTCAGTTATTAAAATATATATATATTATATATATCGGGCAGTGTGAGTACCTTGCACATACTAAATTCAATTTTCCTTCTTGAAGTGGCAGTCTGATTGAAGTATTTCTACTCTATATAGTCTCTATGATTGGACCCGTTTTAAGATTTTATGTACTCGTTTGTTATGCAAGAACATAAATTAATAATAATACTAGAGGATAAGACTAGGAAACTGTCTTTACATAAAACTGCCACTGGCCATTCTTATACACTACAGAAATTAAGGAATACTTTAATGTCACAGTCACGCGGAACACGGAGGCAGTGAAATTCAAGAGGCTTTGAATGGCAGCTTTGGAGAGTTAGCGTGTTGCTATAGAAAGAGTAATATTGATTTTACTTTAAACTGTCAGTTACTGACGCCATATTTTTCGCCTACCGGTAAATATTAGCAATTACGCAACAACGTGAAACACTACACTCACAGATTTTACGACAAGCCTGTCTCGCTCAGGCTAATTATATATAGCTTAACTACACGATTGCTTCAATTACTTTGCCAGAAGATACAGATTGTTTTAGAGAGGTCTACAGTGCTTTCTTCCTAAAAATATTTACGTTTTAATGTTATATCCAGGAAGGAATTATGAATGGAATACATTCTGATAAAACATGCTACTGTCACAAAAGTCTCTTTATTTTCCACTTTTAGCAAAAATAATAATCGATGTTTAAAAGTAAAAAAAAACAGTTTTAATAACCATTTTTAATAGGTGAACGCATTAATTTTTCACACCGCGGCTATATCCAGGTTTAAACAAAGACCTGTTGAGAATATTTTCATACGAGGAGAAGGCGCGATGTACAGAGAAATATCACGTTGTGAAATAGTGGGTTTTTTATGGAATTTTTCCATCGTCCGAAGAATAAAATTGCTACAGTTAAAATTACGACATTTCGGAAACTGGTTCTTCTTCCGTCCTTATGTAAAAGGAGAGCGAAGAGAGGAACAGCTACTCTCTTGAGTCCCATAGGTAGAAGCTAGGCTCCATCACTAGACAACTCGCGTCAGCCGACTTCAGTCCTATAAGCACCTGAACCCAGGTTATGTCTGTGAGAAACACCAAATCAAATCGCTAAAAAGATAGTCGTATTCCGGATATACACTGGGAACCAAGATGAAATAAAATACTGTAATTCTTTTCACCAATTCCTTACCCAATATCTAGTATGTACCGGAAAACCGAACAGAAATTCAAGTGCGGTTTTCACATAAAATTGGTTTCTTCTGAGAACTGGCCACCTCACTACTGATAACAGGGATCCAAATGGAAGACATGTCTAAGGTAGGTTGACTGATTGGATCAGTTAGACAAGCCATATGATCTGAATCCTTGTATTTCCTGTATCTGCTATTGCTTTCAATTTCCAAAATCCTGGCTTTATCCCAATCTACCCTATGGCCCTAACCCCAATCATGTTGGGCCAGTTTGGACTTTTCTAGAAGACTCTCTTTTAGATTATGTTTATGTTCCCCAAGTCGCACAGCCAAAGGTCTGCCCGTTTCACTAATATATGTTCTACCGCATTCACAAGGGATGCTACAAAACACACTGTACTGTCCGTTGGGGAACCCCCTCTGGTCTGGTTCTCATGAGTAGACTCCTAAGAGTGCTTCTGGTTCTAAAAATCTTCCTGATATTCGACCGATTCCCTAAACGTTTAAACTTTTCTGAAACACCTTTCACATGTGAAATATACGTTAAGCACAAAGGCTTATTTCTTTCTTCTGACGGCCGCTGCTTTTTGACTTAACGACAACATTGGTGAAGCCTGTTGAATAACCATTGAGCTGACGGTCGTGTCTCAGATTCTTAACTTCAATAAGCAGATCCTGTTATTCTTTACATATGGTGGAAGCCCTATTGCGCAGACTCTGAATTAGTCCGCTTTTTACATGTGGCGGATGGTTGGAATTGAAGTTGAGGTATCGGCCAGTGTGATTTGTTTTCCTGTAGACCTTGGTGACCAATGCAGTCTCCTTTCTGACGACCAGGACGCGCAAGAAAGGGATCGTGTTGCATGTCTCTACTTTAATAGTAAACTGGAATGAAGTTCTCAAACTATTGGGATGGAGCAGAAATACCTGTAACCGTTCTGGGAAATATCATGATCTGTAGGCCTCCCTCTTCACCCGGTATTACTGTTCATTACCTGCAAATCGATATGTTCCGACGTCAGAGGATGCGTCTGGGGACGAATATAATTTAAACAGTTTATTCTGTCTCTCTATCTCTCTCTTCTCTCCATTTGGATCCTAGTGTAAAATATCTTCGGAAGATTTCTGTTTGCCCATCTTTATTAGCCTATACGTACATTCCCAGCAACCGAACTTCTGCTCTTCTCTGTCTTCCCGTCAAATACAAGCTCACAATCAAGTATACAAATACATGCGTAGCTAAGAAGTTAGGCAACAAACGTAGCCTATAACTTAATATTGAGGCGCGTTCAAGTAACCATTGTTGACGTGGAAGAGCAGTAATTATTGAACACTATGAAAGAGTATCTAAATTCTTGCCTTAGTTATCTGGCATGCAAATCGCGTCCTTTCTGCACCATTTATACTGTCATCTGTGGCCTGTCTGCCTTTACCATACTTTTCCACATCATATCAAGAACGGCAAGATTTTTGGAAAAGATATGTAAAACAAAATGTATTTTTCTTTCTCTACAGCATTTGTCTGAAACGTTTGTCATGCTAAGAATAATTCAGTGGCATATTATAGTAAATGTACGTAGGTCTTCATGCAAAGTACCCATTATCCTTGTCATGCTTTAATGAAACTTGAATTTCCTTGGCACATTTTTAAAAAATCCTCTAATATCAAATTTCTTGAAAATCCGCCCAGTGAGAGGCGATTTATTTCATGCAGACAGATGGACGGACAGAGGGGTCTGAAGAAGATAAGAGCAACTCTTCGCAATTCTGTGAAGGCGCCTGAAAGTAACTTGGTAAACAAATAAGTAAGAAAATTAGTGGCGTAGCTGTTGTATGCGATGATTGCGACCACCCTGGACGGCAGATTAGAAGGGACGACAAAATGAATATGTGAAAATCTTTGATTTTCTGCTCTCATAAAATGATAGATTATTGAGAGAAATAAAAGGAAATTCAGTAAATGTTGGTTATTCCTTTAATTAATCATTACTTTTACGGGCGGCCATTGTGTTTGCAAGACTCTGGCGCCATAAAACCTACTTGTGATTTTAAAGCAAATAAATAACAAGTGAATAAGTTACTGAATGCCGATCCCAGTGGTCTCGCAGTCTAGGGCATGGGCCTTCGGCCTTGCGCTTGCCCGGATCGTGGGTTCAATTCCTACCGGGGGCATCGAAGTTTGTCTCTTGTAAGTGTTGTGTGTGGTCATGTAGAGGTCTCTGCGACGGACTGATCACTCGCCCAGGGGAGTCCTATCGACTGTGGTGTGTCTGAGTGTGAACTATAAACCTCTACAATGAGGCGGCCTAGGCCCATTTCGGGCTGTTGCGCCACAGGAAAGGAAAAAGTCATTGAATATATGAGTGCGTGTGTGGGTAAATGCGAATGAGCGAGCAGGAGGCAGGAAGAACAATAGAGCAAGCAATATAAAACTTGTGTATTTCGGCCTCTCACAGCGGTGTTGATGAACATTCAAGTCTTCTGGGGTAGTAAACCATGTCGACTGCCAATAGTTAGACACTTAAGCTGGAGTCAAAACTACTCGGAAAGGTTGATAGCTGTTTACAAATCGATATAGTGTTGTGTCCCAGAAGACTTGAGACTCTGTGAAATGAAGTAGGCGGACTGACTAACAAAAAATGTACGCTGACGTGAACTAATGAATACCAAGTAATGCGCTATTGAAACAATTTATATTAAAAAGGGTATAAACCCTGCATATGTTTCGACTAGGAAATCGTCATCCCCAGGGGGTTATTCATTGGTGTATAAGTCCATTTCAGTGTCCATATGTTAAAAACACACACTAAAATTTATACTCACAGGATATTGTCACAACACACGCATCCTTAAAAATGGTAGTTAAAACAATGTGTGTGTGTGTGTGTGTGTGTGTGTGTGTGTGGCGAATACTTCGCCACACACACAGCAAGCATCATCACGGGACAACACCATCAAATGAGTCTATAGACCTTTGTACACGTACCCCGTAATATCGACCTTCACACACGTCAGCGATTGGCTACGTGAAGAATATCCACGTGAAAATACGGACTGAAATAATACGCACATGAAATTTGGACACGTGCTGCACAATAAGATGGCATCTATAGGTTTTAAATTTGTGTTTTTTTAACTACAATTTTTAAGGACTCGTGTGTGCAGTGTCAATATCCTGTGAGCTTAACTTTTACTAAGTGTTTTCAACATATGGACGCCAAAGTGGACTTATATCCAAGGCGTGACCCCGTGAGGATGACCATTTTCTGGTCGAAACTTACGTAGTGGTGTGTATGCTTTTTAATATAAATTGTTTCAGTAGTGCGTTAGTCGATGTTTGTTAACTCATGATGAAAATGCACGTTGTGAATAATACAAAAGTTTGTAGTCTGTCGTGTATCGTGCTGGTCTGGACAGACACGAGGTCAATTAGCAGCTTTTTTCAGTACAGGAAGTCTGATGCTTTATATCGTTAATTACGATCTGCCCTATGTAGATTGTGTTACAATAATAAGCTGTAATTAAGAGTAATTTCCTTCTATAAACAGTCACGGTATCTCCCCATTTTTTGTTAGGAAATTGCCTATTGCAAAGTACAAGGGACATGAAACAACTTTTGTCATGTTCACATCATTCATAATGGTGACACACTCGCATCGTAATACAAGCAACAAAGGGTGACTCAACATAGTCCTGAAACACATTTCACCATAGCAATAAAAAAATTTACAGCCATGTCAACAATTCATACGATCTAAAATACAAATACGAAATATAACCTAACATGCCTTGGATCCAAGTACTATCAGTGTTGTTCATGATACTGTGGACAACTCTGGGAATAAAGATGGACTTCCATATTTACAACTCTGTATAACATAAGTGAAAAGTGACTACCGATACAGTTATTCTCGAGATATTTTACTGTTTTATATCTCAACTTTTACTATCAAATTTAATAAGAGATTGAATGCGTTGTAACTTTAATACCCTTTAAGAGACATTAGGCTGAGGACGGTACATTAATAACGAAAAATTTACAGGTAATGTATAGTGTGAAAATCGTGTATAAAATAAAATACCTGTTAAATGTTCTCTGACTACGCGTGCAACTTTCCTTAAAAATCCTGTGACTACAGTGTGATGATTGACCGTGATTTAGTAAACTGTCTGGATCTAGTTACTGTTTCTCACTCAGTATTACTCAGTACTAACATATTCTGTTGTGCAGTAAATACCAAATTGAAGGGCGAAGTTTTTCAAAAGTCTTCGACCTAAGACCGTGTTTGTGTGAAATTTTATTTTGCCTGATGGTGTCTCCGAGAAGCAGTACGAAGGAAACTCAAGGAACTTTGTCGTCAACGCACCTTGTTTCTTCACCACGACAACGTGCCCAGCCCACACAGCGCTCTCCGTTCAGAAGTTTCTCGTGAAAAACAAAAAGCGAATGTTTCCTTAGCCTCCCTACAGCCCTGATCTCTCTCCAGCAGGTATTTTCGTCTTTCAAAAATTGAAAGTTAATTTAAAGGGACGTCGATTTAAAAGAGCAGAAGAAATAAAAAGTAAAAACTAAATCAACTAAATCAAATTTCTTCAAAATCTTATATGAAACTCTGGGGAAAAAGGAAATGTAATTTAAATCCGTGTTTTCATTATACACCAACTACTGCACTTTGTTTGTACAATCTCCAACATGTTGCGACTGCGTTGCACAGTCATTAAGGAGTCAATTGTGAACAATAAGCAGTTTGTAGTAGGACTACGTTACAGAATAGTACCGAACACTGCTTATTGACTGCAATTTGCTCCCTGATGATGACTGTGTAAGGCAGTCGAAACGTGTTGGAGACTGAGTAAACAAAGTGCAGTGGTTGGTGTATAATAAAAACATATAAGAAACAACTACATGGACGGATGTATAACATTAAATATGAAACCTGTGTATTAACGCAGGAGGGGCCTACTTAGAAGGGGCTCATATTTACCAAAATTTGTGTGGTACGCACTGAATTTCAGTTATTATTCCGCGAATTGTTTGAAGAGATCTCGTATGTTGTTGTACCATGAGCGAAAAGCGCAGCCATATCTAGATAATGCAACGCGATGCAAATATAGTCCTATAGAGCTATATGTCTTAAATTTTATGTACTGTGAGAAAACGATCGTGTGTGCTTCTGGCGGACAGATCTGATGTGGATTCAAATAAAGGAGGAGTGCTCTGATGCACTTCTATTTAACATATAGAAGAAACTTGTGGGTTTGACAAAGGGCCATGGATAACGCCCTGTGCAAAAAAAAAGAGGATTCGCGTTCCTCAGAAAGGGCCCCATTATACAACAAGAATCGCGTCAGCATACTACTGGCATTCAAGTTATTTTCTTGGTTTGGTTAAAGAGAGTGTGCTCTTTTGTTCTTATTGTAGCTTTGTATGAAGACATGCAAGATGTAAAGTTTCGCCTTGTGTTTCTTTTCGTATTCCTCACCTCATCTGCCTACTCACAGTAGGTGTCGAGATTTTTTGTTTTTCACTTGATCACACTCAGACACACACCACAGTCGGTAGGATTCCTCTGGACGAGGGATCGGCCCGTCGCAGAGACCTCTACCTGACAACACAAACACTGTACAAGAGAAAATCATCCATGCCCCCGGTGGGGTTGAAGCCCACGATCCCAGCAAATGCTCGGCCGCAGAACTACGCCTTAGACAGAGGGGCCACTGGCTTCGGTTTCGCCTTGTGTACGACATGAAAATATAGGCCACGTGGCAGTGTATTTACAGCTGCGTCGACACTTAGCCTGGGCACTAATATTTAAAGTTAATTAAATTTTAAATACGGCGTCACAACAGCTATCTCTAGATATCAGGTACGTAGATAATAGAAAACGGAATTGCTGAAAGTATTTAGGGTGTTTCATATACATATCTTGTATTGTAATAATGAGATAAGAGGTTGAAGGATAAAGTAAAGTTTTCCCTGTGCTTAATTATACACCACTTCGTAAAGGCATACGAGTGAGTGGAGGTACCGCTTCAAGCGCTGTAAAAATGGTTTTCAAAAACTCGGGAAGGAAACATTCCTTTACCAAGAGCTGTATTCTGACTTCGATGCATCGGTAACAGACAGTAGGCTATGCGCCAGACTTCCATGTAGTTGCCACTGACATTTAAGCATTCTTGCCACCATAGCACCAAGGCTAGGATCCCCGAAAGAAATGGGTGTCAAATGTCTGTAGCCAGGAGGTTACTTTTTGCTACACGTTAATATTTGTTGCAAACTGCTTGCTAGTCACGTCCCCGTTGAGGGGTCCTAAAGACGAAAATCACTAGACGCGAGATCGGGGCTATAGAGAAAGTGTTTACTAAGGTCTCAGTCGCAGGGTCTTAAAAAATTACACGTTCGTTTTGTATTATGGGGACCAGTGCCTTTCATTTCTTTGGATCCCGTAAGATGCAGTTGGCTAAGAAGCGATTTGCAACAGAATCCAGCTTGAAGTAAGCTCTCACCTCCTGGCTAGGGACGTTTACTCCGATTTCTTCTACTACAGGTTGCAAGACTTAGCGCCACGGTGGAACAAACGTTTAAACGTCCATGGCGACAAAGTTGAAGCCTGACGTGTACCATCTGTTAATTATGTGTCACGTAAATATCGAAGTTAGAATGATGTAATTGTCAGCAGGGTGTCCGTCATTGCATTTCTTAAAACTTGCTTGTGACAGTGAGCGATAAGCTCCACACTTCGGCCTCTTCAACTTTGGTGAAAGTGCCCCCTGTACCCCTTTAATATAAGCTTGAATGTGATGGACAAAGGAAAAGTCCCTGTCCAAACTGTGAATCGAATCCAAATCCTCCAGGGGGCAGAGTGTAAGTTCGTACCTATACTGACTGAGCTTCATACGTATAATATGAAAAAGAATGGATCCATTTAAATTTTGCTGTCAAAAATTTGCATCGTAGCCAAACCAAGTCAATTATAAATATAAAACAGTCATATAAAATGTGTGTATATGCTATTAATTGGGTCATTCCTTCCCACGACGGTCAGCTGCTGGCTCACACAAGCATTTTAATTTGAAGGCAAGAAGCACTGGAAATCTCTAGTGAGTTTCTGCTTCCAGCATTGTCTATTATATTAATTGAAGAGTGTGATATACCGCTTGCGATAATGTGCCACCTTGGAGCAAAAAGATCATTATCAAAATGTCAGCGTACTTGAGTTATCTTGGGTTCAGTATCGCTCACCGAGTAAATTACAGTTACTGCATTCAAGAATTCAGACATGTGCAGTACCACACAGTACGGGAATAAGGTTTCTGAACATGCATGTGAAGGTAACACATACAAAACACTTATTTACATTAACAATAATGACAATTCTTTATTATTAATCTGCTGGCACAACAGTCATAAAGCCAGTTACGGAAGAGCACAAGAAATATTAAAAAAATACGTCACGTAACAAACTGCAAAAGAAAACACGTACAAGGAAATAATAAGAACAAATCACTGCAACACCAAGGGTGGAAAATAACAACAACAATAATAACAACAACAACATGTCTCTGTTTAATTAAGCACGTCATCAAGAAGGAGAATTTTCTGGAAGTATAGCTCCGTCCATTCTTAAACTCTGCACTAGATAGAGATGAGACATTAGCTTAACACCATGGTAGCTTTAGTACAGGGAAAGACCACCTCGGTACACTTTGGATAAGGGGCCGGTTGGGTCTAAGAGCCGTCTGGAAGGGGCGGGAAGTTATGTCCCAAATTCTCTGCAGTTCAGCCTGACTGACAAATCCTGGATGACGATGATAACAACAACGACAGAGGCATACTAATTTCTTCCAAAGGATCTGAAATTGGTGGGATTTTTAAAACGGCGGGTATGGATAGGCAAACATTTCAACAACAACAACAACAACAACAACAACAACAACAACAACAACAACAACAACAACAACAACAACAACGACAACGACGACGACAACGACAACGACAACGACGACGACACTGATACTGCTGCTACTAGTGATAGGTTTTTCAGAACTTGACTTACTTGTGCCCCCATATAAGGAGACACGAACAGCATGTCGCACGTTATGCAAGTGACTTTTCATTTTCCAGGGGCCACATATAAAATTGCAGTTGAGTATGCACTTTAAAGACGATAGAGTGTACCGAAATTTCAAAGGAGAGACTTGGACAGTCTCTCCCCATACTCGGAGATAACTGCGTATCGCCCGTCGGAATTCTTCGCACCGGCGCGCGGGGTTCCAGGGGGACATGATGCCCATGTTTTGGCTGGTCAAAATCATGGGTCTATTTCCCATATATTTTGAGTCAAATGGTAAGTATAGTTATTATGAACAATATCTGACACTACATATGCATGTTTCATGCAGAATGTGGAACCCACTAATAATATCGACACGAGTGGTACGTAACTTATTCCCAGATCTCTCAGAATACTGCCTTGTGTGAGAAGAAAGGAATTCAGTTCAAAAAACCCACACAGAATTTTAGTATTTTCCGCGTTCAGGGAGTCCTGATCGAAGGGAATCTCTTCGCCTCGGGGTCTGCGAAGGTTCTATCTGTGCCATTATTTCTTATAATAATACAATTTTTAAGCAGATTAAATAATAAAATAAATTTACGCCTAAGATTATAGAATTCAAGGACAACATTATTATTATTATTATTATTATTATTATGACACTCCAATTGAACTTGTCTAAACAAACTAAGAAATTGTTGGTGCGTGATGTTTCGGAGGCTGGCTATGTTTCTGTCTTCAGAAAAAAGGGCCAAGGAGAAGAAAACTGCCGCGTTGAATTCATCCAGCATGTGTTCATGGAGGCATTAGTTAGCAAAAGTCATTATTACTTCACTATCTGAATCGTAGAGTTTTTAACCACATTTTCTGCACAACTTGTACGCAAAAGCAGCAGCTTTTTCCGCATGCCTGTCGTGCAGGACGCGCACAGACCTGACAGCCTCTCTTGGATAAGGCGAACGGAGGCGGTTCACCGATTCAGCCCGTTCTTTTTTACATGCAGACCGACAAGTGACGAACGACAAAAGACATATACACACCACGTACGACTCCTCTGAACCAGTGATCACCACGTCGCAGAGGCCGCTGCATACACAACACGTACCAAGAACAGGAAAGGGGCCTTCAACGGGCTTCCAACACACAATCGCAGCATTAACCTTTTAAAGCCTAGCGGTAACTTTACGTACCACCAGGTTTAACATTAAAAAATTCTACGTGGTGCCCACATTGCGTTTATGTGTTTTGTACGGATCTCAGAACAAACAGCAACTTTTGCCTTATAAAACATTAAGAGACTGGTTTTTATAACCGAAGTGGAGAGTGTTTACAGCGCGGTAGGCACTGAGACCTTAAATAAAGCAGATACGCTTCGTCTTTAAAGGGTTAAAGTGGCTACAAAGCCTATACCTTACACCGCACAGCCACTGACATCGGCCTCCACGTCCCCTACAGTTCAGTATTTACTAAGCATCGTTACCATTCGACGGTATGCGTGGAGTCTGAGCGTCGATAAACAAACAATAAATATGATGTAATAAATACATAATGACGGAGAGTATTGAAGGAGCCCCTCTACTTGTATATCGAGCATCTTACTGCTTCGTCAGTACCGTCCTCTTTACCTTGGACTACATTGATTTTTAGTGAAACAGGGTACTTGTAAATTTAAAGTACGTTAAAGAACTACATGTTATCGCGCAGTAGGAACACTCTTCACGACTGCAAGTCAGTATTTCATTCTACGTGTTAGAAATACGACGTGATTGAGAAACATATTTTTCTTTCTTTCCTTCTTTCTTTTTTCTTTATTTCTTTCTTTATTCTGCTATCTCACATGTGGATCACACCAGCGCAAGCTAGAACAGACTGCAGCAGATCAACCGAAACCAAACAAACTACAAGTAAATACAACAAAACAGGATCAAACCAAACCAAACTAGATGTAAAATATTATAGGTTCGCATGGCAGGGAATACGAAGAGTCCTAACCTCTAGGATCTAACGCCGTGTGTTTGGTAACTCTTCGTCTAAGTTCGGAGGAATCTTCTGCCTTAATTGTCGGGGTAGATGGTCCCTGAAAGTTGAAGGGATTTCTCCCGAGCTCTAGTAGCTCTCAGCCAGATTACAGAAAGTCGCGTTCCAGAAGGCAGTGAAGAAAAAAATGGCTATTGTTTAAAATCAACACAACCAATGAACTTATATTATCTTATCGCAGTATGCGGCTACCTGTGTCGAATATTACATGGCCATTTTAAAAAATTACGATTGCAAGCATCATTTTAAGGGTCAGAGCGAGATCTCAATCGGACCCCTAAAATCATGTTTGAAATCTTGATTTTGATTTCTATGTGTTTGGACGCCCTGAAGACCACCATGTAATGATGTAAATATGTAGCCCATTTATATAATATAATATAATATAATATAATATAATATAATATAATATAATATAAATAGTTGCGTTGATGTTAAGTAATAGCTATTTTGTAATTTATGCAAACCGGTGGTTTTGTCTAAGATAAAATGGCGGTAAATTACAAGTCAGGCGTAACCAAATAAATTACTTCATGCATGCTTGAGGATTCTCAAGAAAAACAAACATGCTATTCCATTTCTTTACAGGTGAATTTAAGTTCAAACTACTGTCATTTCTGACACTGTACTCTGCACTGATACAAGGGGGCATTGTGGTCACTGCATCGTTTACCCTGAAGGAGAGAGTTGAAAGAGTGGCGAGTGTGAGTAAAAACTTCAACGATGGTACACTTGAAGCCTGCTGCATCTTGTGTTTCATCCCAGCCTTTTTGGTTCCCCTCAATCACCTTCCAGAAATGGGAAAGGGAGCACGCTCTTTTAGCGAATGGGAAGGGTTCAGGTACGTTCATGTCATAATTTTATAAGTGATGAATTATTTTACACGTGTTATATTTAAAATTGAAACTTCCTCTGTCGAGACGTGATATTTGTTGAACAGTTATTGTAAATATGTAAGTGAATGCTGAGATTAAATCCAAAATCAATTTAGATGCTCAATAAATATTTCCCTAAATATTCTCATACGTCATCTCCATGAAGTATAGAAATAACGTGACGTCATATTTTTGCCTTCCTCATGTTCTTTTTCAACGAAATTTCATAAGAAGCAATCTGCAGAATACTTTTTGAAGAATCTAAATCTCCGGGATCAGCATCAGAGACGTGAAAATTACAAATGTTGAGAGATTAAATTACAAGTGCAGTTTATCTTAAATTCCTCCCGTCTGCATGGTGAAACTAAAAGGAAGGATAAATAAAATATGCCGACCCCATTCTGTATGCCTCAACTTGTACATAATGGGTTTTGTCAAATTTGTGATGTACAACCTCCATAATTCATACTATCGCCACACTTGCAATTGTTAATATGAAAAAAATTTTGTAGCAAATTTGTAGACATGTTTACAAATTTTTTTTGCCTTCATTCGGTATATTCATTGCAACGTGCTACTGCCTTAACGACACTTTCTGGAACCTCTTACCACACAAAAATTTAGGCCCCTATGTAAATGGCGGTAGAGTTACTCTCACTTCAGAAGTCCGCATTATTCTCTAATAAAATAAGAATTTTTTAACGGTATCACGTATCAAGCATGCGTACTGAGTGTATTAAAGATCTGTCACTTAGTCCTGAAGGCATTAAGGGCCACAGACAAAATGGAATGACGAAGCTGTAAGCATATAGGTTATTTCATCACAAAATACGGCACGTAAGCTAAGATTGGCTTACGAACAGGTTGGCAGACAAAACCACTATCTTACTGAGATGTACATTTCGTATAAACGGCAGTATTTTTATAAGGTGACAGAGATTTAAGATCCGACTGGAAATAAAGGACCAAGTTTAGAACTGTAAACTGAGTGCTCTTATTTACCTGCCCATCACCGTTTTCACAGAAGCCAATTTGTGTGGGTTCTTCTGCAGAAGGGGTTCCCACACGCTACAGAACGGGATCTGCAGTTGCGGCTACGTTGGACTGTGAGGCTTAAGATAGCTAAGAGTTGCGTAATCACAGCTGGCTGCGCAGTCTTCCTGTTGCTACTGCAGCGGGGTTTCACGTGGTGGCAGGCTGCAAGCTTCGCATACTGCAGCCTCTCAAACAACCTCATGACTGATTTTTGGGTTCTTGCTAGCGACGCCTTCATTCCCACAGCTGAAGAAATAGAGAAGAATCTGAGAGAGGTAGGGTTGTGCAGAGTGCTGAAATATATACAGCATAAATACATATACATAAATATATACAGCTGAAATATATATACATAGGTAAGATTGCTTAGATTGCTCAAACAGAAAACTCTGTGAAGATGTAAAGTGTGTACAGTGCTGAAATGGAGCTCTCAGGGTGGTACAAGCACGTGTAGTGCTGAAATAAATGGGTATCTGACAAAAGTACAAGTGTGTCGAGTGCTGAAATAGATGGTGCCCTGACAAAGGTACGAGAATAGGTGTAACTTGGGCGGAACGGGGGTATTTTTTCAACATAGGAATGGTATATGTGGTTGTTGAATTGGGTAACGGCAAATAAAAACAGACAGAAAAAAGAAAATGAAAAACTTGCCTTTTGTGGGATCAGTTTCCCCTCTGTCAAATTTGACTACTTTGTAAAATAACGTTCCTTATACCCATGGCCAGTTTAATCCCCCCCCCCCCCCGGCAGTGTTATTGGCCAAGTTACGCTCATGGGTACAAGCGTGGAGTTTTGAAACGGACAGCCCTATAACAGAAGTAACTTGGCTAATAACACTGTGGGAGGGGGGGGGGGGGTGGTTGGGGGGGCAAAACTGACCATGGGTATTAGAAACTTTATTGTAACATAAAATAAAATCTGAAAGAAGGGAAAATTGGTCCCATAAAACGCAAGTTTTTCATTTTCTTTTGTCTATCTATTTTTGTTTGCCATTATTCAAGTCAGTAACCAAATAAACTATTCCCAGGTTGAAAAATATTGGGTGGAATTTGCCCCCCTTCCCCCAAATTACGTGTTTAGTTTCAGCACACGATCACAGTATTTGAAGCGGGATCACTTAAAGTACGCAGTTCTCCGTCTGAATAAACTAGCAAGCGGCCAGGACCGGATGCAGCCGTTATCCAAAATACTTACTGAATACCATCACGCTAATGTTTGGCTGTTAAAGTTATTGCTCGTAAACACGCTGTTGAAAGAGATTATGTTGAGCCCAATGGAATGAGGAAATGACAAGAAACTGAACCTAATAACTTGAAAATAGACGCTTAGGCATTATGTTAGTCCACCATTCTACAGAGTGGAAAATATCACACAAGACTTCAGTCACAAGAGGCAGTACAACTGGCCCAGGCTCTAATGGGACGTCCCTTCCAAATTTTCTGCTCGGCAGAGAGCCGTGAATGACAGACCTTTAGGCTGTTTAACAACCGTGTTATGCCGAAACCTATAGCGTTAAATGAGAGGGAAAGACGATTATTACCGCCGAATTACTTGGTGCTGCTCTATTCTAAAATATTCTCCCACAATTTGTTTTGGGCGACTGAGGGAGATAAGAGAAACCTCAATTAGGATAGGTGATGACCTGCCCAAGATGGGACCTAGTGTCTCTCGTGTACATGTCTACTTCTCTGTGTGTCTGTATGCCTACATGTTTGCATGTCATATGTCTAAATATCTAAATATTTATGTTTGCCTATTGGAATGTCAGCATTTCTACGTGTTTACATGTCCACACATCTTCATATTTACATACAGGATACGCGTTTTTACAATCAGATATCTACATATTTATATCTACATTCATAAATATCTACATGTTAGGATGTCTATATGTCGATGTATCTAAAAGTCTAGGCGGAAAGGGCGTGCACATCAGCGTGGTGCATGCCAGTGTTTCTCCTCTTCTGTTTGTATCTTCATATCTCTCTACACGTCCGCATATCAGCACGGTTACATATCAACATGTCTACATATATGTATGCACACATACCTGCCTTAGTATCTATCTACATGTCAGCGTGTCACCATGTGTGCAAGTCTGCATGTCTACAGATCTACATGCATATAACGATTCCAGCTAGATATTAAAGCGTGGAGGTAAGGTTCATCCTTTGGAGAATGTCCCCCACAATTCACAGGATAGAAGGCAGCATGGTCAGGCTCCATGGCCTGTCTCACTACTATAACAACGGGACATAAATCTTTCTATACTAGGAAATAAGCCCTTGTATTCAGTCCCGTTCATCCGCAGGCGCTGTATTAATATTCTGACAGCAGATGGTAGCTTCCAAATACATACATTTTTAATGTGGAATGTATATAATTTTGTGTTCTCCCGATAGCATCTGTAAACTTTATGTTACAGAGCCTGACCAAGACGTGTTCAGGCAATGCTTACACAGTGGCCGCGTACAGTGTATGTGGCGTCGTTTGAGCAAGCAGAAGCAGGATTTGAGGAAGGCCATGGGTTATACATATGGTGGACAGTCTGTGCTGTACTTCATTCTCCAGCTGGTGGGAACATTCGGGTTCATATCTCAGATGCAGCAAGCAAAACCACTAACTACAGCTGGCTTCTTGTCCACAGCGCTCATCTTCTCCTGGCTGACATATGTTTTCTGCAATGCCACTGATCGAGCTACGAAATTCCTGCGTAAAAGTCGTGTTCTCCCTTTCAGTTTTTGCGCAAGAGAACGTTGTTGTGGTGGGCAGATTTGCCTGAGTTTCAGAGAAGCTGAAGTTACAATACGGCAGCTAAGGCTGTATAATTGATTAGATTTAAAGAAGTAGATCTTTCTTACCTTTTTAGACAGCCAAGGAAAGCTATTCTTTTCCATGGCACAACACCCTTGTTGGGCTAGGGCCTCCTCACTGTCGAGGCTTCACGATTACATTCAGTTACACACACCACATGCGGTAGGACTCCTCTGGACGACTAATCAGCCCCAAGCAGAGACCTGTCTCTGACAACATGCAAAACTCACAAGAGACAGGTCAAGTCCCTAATATGGTTCGTGACAAACTGATCACTATGCGCCGTGTCAAGGCACAGTTTTGGTTTACGATCCACGTCAGCCTATCTACCGCCCCTTTTCCTTACCTACCAGTTTTCCCTTCCTGTTTCCGCCCCTACCTCCAACGTGGAACTTGTTGTCCCGAGTTTTCCTGTGTCCGAACTTTTCCAGCTGTTTTCATTCTGCGACCTGCGTCCGAGCTGCGAGCAACTAAATTTGGTTTCGGCCTCGGGTTTCCAAATTATGTCTCGGCAAATATGTAGCTAGCGGGAGGGGTTGTACAGCCCTTGGTGGTGCTGGGGATTTTCATGTGGGATTTGTGTTTGGTACCGGCACCCCCAAGTATTTCTTTATGTAGGTGTGGAGCCTCTGATTACTGTGCGTTCTGGTTGCATTGCTTATTGTTTGCATTATGTTTGGTATTTGTATCATGTTGTTGACGTTATAATGTCCGCAAGATTATGTCGTGGATTCAGGCTGTGAAAAGTATTGTGAGTGATGTTTACATGTTGTGTACAAGGAGTGAAATTGTCATTGTTAATTATGTGATATACTTCTATAACTTGTAAGTATGGTGTATTGTGCTATATTCGTTTGGTGAGTATACATATTTTTTAACATACGAGCCGCTGTTAGCTACGCCACAACCATATACGATCCACAGTAGGTTGTTATTAGAGAGTGGGTTGATACAGTGCACCAACGGAGGTAGTTGGCGCAACTAAATCTGATAAACCATATTGCCTTTCACCTAAAACCTCCTTTTCGTGATTTTCGTGAACTGTACATTAGGTGGTCTCCATTAAAGTCGTTCTAACAATCAAAAGTTCAAGTACTTGGATGAAAGTGGATTCAGAAAAATGTTGTACAGAAATCAGAATAATCGTTATGTGAAATCACCTTTTATGAAAATCGTGCTGTTACTGAGATAATCATAAGAAATGACGCAGAATCAGAGAGTCCAAAGAAGTATTTACGGATATGAGCATTATATGTCGACGCAAATTGCATTCTGAGTTATTAAGGCAAAAATATAAGTATGTAGGACGAACAGCAGTCAGACGTACGGAAGCCGAGAAATTACGCAACGAATTGGTTTTCATTACAATCTGTTTAGCAGCATGACCATGCATAGAGTTTTTCGTTTTGATGGGTTCTGTGAGTGTCGGAACAATATCTAGAAATGTAAACGTATTAAGATAATATGGAATATGTGGAACATTATTCATTTTTAAAGCAGGCAATTAGAATTATAACAGTACAAAAAAAGAGGACATTCAGGATACAAACACTAGAAAGTGTCTCAACTTCCTGTCTTGTTAGATTTCCGTGTTTACCGACATTGTGCTACACAAACAAATTCTTAAAACACATTTTTACCTTTTACCGTAACTGTCAATAAATTTTCATAAACGATTGTGTAAAATTAATCAGTAATATAGACTTTGCCCTGTACAGGCTCAGTGTACAGCTTTACTTAATATTACAGTTATCAGCAATAAGAAAAGTCTACATATTGTCCACTTATTTTTCTTTGGTTGGTCGAGAATTTCAAGAGAAACTTCGCAATTTAAATAACGAAGTCTCCATCTATGGACACGGAAACGAGAGATGAGGTGAGATATTTTAAGGAGCATTTACAGTAATTTCTTTTTATAAGAGCAGTATTGGTTCCAAAGTTTCTGCTTTTAGGCGAAAATTGGTATGAGCCGCACTCACTTCCGATTAAAATACACATAACAGCCTCCAATTCGTTGCGTGTGCTCGTATCTGAACACAAACTAATTGCTTCAGACACTTTTATGATGCGGAATAATATATTGCGATAGATTACGAATTCTCTGCAATTTATGAATTTTGTAAAAACGTGACACCTATGATAAATTTAGCTCAAAACAGGGACAGATTATCAGATCTATGATTACGGTAATGAAACTACAATGTGACTGCAGGAATTAATATTAATAAATTATATAAAATTAACCAGACCAACCAAAGCAAACAAACACACACCAAGTTCAGCGGAATTATGTTTTAAATATGTACGTACCTGCAATTAATGTGCTTCTGAAGATTCAAGTTTTCGGCGGTGTTCCGCCGTTTTGAATGGTAAAGAGCTACCGACATTTCAAGGGATTATAGTGCCTTCAAGTTGAGAATGAAGTTATTTGACCTTGAAGAACGAGGTACTTAGGAATCGACGGTGTGTAGCGTCTCAGAACTTTTAGTCATAACACCGTTGTAAGAACACTGAATATTGCATACCGTCTTTCTGACATTAAAATATCTCAAGGCGATTCATCCTGTTATGTTACAAACACAAAGATAAACATTACTTATTTTATTTGGTTTTTATGCAATTTTAAATTTTCTTTCTTTAGGTCAGAGCTTTCTTGGAGACTGTAATCGCTTATCCACCACAAATAAACTTGTGTGGGTTTGTGCAAATGGACAGAGGTCTTCAGACATCGGTATGAAGAACTGTGTGACTTTAAGAACTAAAAATGTCATATTACTAAGTCCACAGTGTTTCTTTAATGCGCTTTCTGTGGGGACGTTTTTATTCATGAAGGATTTTGCATATCCCAGTTGGCAATGTTGAGAGGTAGAAATTCTAGGCTAATAGTAGTACCCAATATTTTTCTGAAATGTGAAGGCAAAATTATATTCCCGATGTCACTACGCTGAGAAATTTCGAAGAACGAGATTTCCTGCTTTGTAACCCTGACCGAAAATTGCTGGCTATATGCTCCACACATGCTTCACTGTTTAACGCAAGTTACAGGAAGACCCACACAGCAACAATTTTATCTCTTACGTTACAGTTCACTTTAGATTACTTGGATGATTGAAATAGTTCCATTAACACATTCAATAAACGCAGCAAATTTTCAGAAATAGCCACAATTAACTGTTCCTTTTTTCAGCTGGTGTCTTCCATTGTGACGTATCTGGTGGTTCTGGCCCAATTTCAGATCAGGTCCCGCTAAAACGACACGGCAAAAAAAGATAAGAGATCACGCTGAACGGAGGGTCCACAACCGGTTACTGCGTGTAATTCTTTAGTCATTCACCCTTAATCCGTTAATCCATAAAATGCTCCTTTAACAGAAACAAATACCGTTGTGAAAGGCACCCAGTTGTATCTGTAGACAAATAACAAGCTTGTAGCCTCAGTCCAGAATGAAATATTTCTGCCTGGTATTTTGGCAAAGAAGACTAAGTGTTGTCAGTGTTAAACAATCGAAAAGGTTTACAAGTAGTGTCATAAGAATGGGTGTCTTAAACTCACAAACGCCTTTCAAAGAAACAAACTTTTAAGATTCTCAAAGCCCTCAAACCAAGAAGACGACTTCGAAGACAGGTGTGATGGATGACAATGACAGACAACTTTTTCATGACATCACCATTATTTATAAATGTACCCCAGAATATTTTCCAACCTTCCCAAGTATAAAATAAAATATTAGGTATAACATACACAAATACCGACACACGCGATATTGAGGTAGGCATGGCGGTAACTTTCGTACGTGACGTCAGAAATCAATGGAAGCTTAGGAGGAACCCGTTGTTTCCACATTTAGTGTAGCTACCTCGAAAGTGAAGGCAGGTTCATCCGAAATGTTTTAAATGTCTGTCAGACTACACGGTGTCACATTCCAGACGACAGTAAAGTCCGCGCGCGCGCACACACACACGCGCGCGCGCACGTAGGCATATACATATAAGTATATAAATACATGCATATGTTGTTGTACAATGTGTTTACTAAAACCGTAATTGAGAAAAACACTGCAGTACATATAACAAAATAAATTTCGGCCGTGTAGGACTATCTTTATGGAGAACAAAAATATTATCGGTAATTTGTAACTTACGTGTACCCTCAAGTCTGGTGACCTGTTAGATATTATTTAAAAATTATTCAGTTTCGACATATTCCTCGATGCTAATGTCACTGTGTCAGTGAAATTTTCGCAGATATGTGTAATTGAAAATATGAAACGTAAATGCAAATCGTATGGATATTCTTTGTTAAAATATGTTATAATTTACAATATATTAAAAGTGACTAGACTAACAGAATGTTTCGATATGAAACTGTGTTCAAATATTCGGTATATGGCACAGGGCTGATATGTACTGTAACAGGCGAGGCTGACCTCCAGTTAGTCTGGGGGTTATTTTCCCTAAACTTAAGTTGGGGAAACGTGCCTCGTTAGGGTAGCGTAGTTTGCGAGGCTGTTTGGTTTGTTGCCACCAGCCGACAAGGCTTCGCCGAAGTTGTAATTCCCAGGACTGGACGATAGAATTGTAGGAGAGCAAGGCCTGATTAATTGCTCAATGATATCTCTGTTACTAACTTTTTACGAACTTCTAGCGTAAGTTTTAACAAAGAAAAATTTACGCCGTGAACAACAATTCTGATTGTAAGTCGGTACTGCGCAACATGTATCAGAGGATGCCACTGTCTGGTATTCAACTTAAAATGGTTGTAAGCTCTATGAATTTAGCCAAGTTCGAAATTTCGATTTGGTCACACACTATTCACACTTGTAGTTTCAAGATTCACTTTACCACTTACCTGGTAGAATGAAGTGCACGTACATCATGTATCACAATCAAAATAAAATTTAGCCCGACAGTGATGTGTTTAATATTTCCACTTTCACTGTAATCCAATGTGTGCTGCTCCAAGAGTAATCCAGCAAGAGACTTAATCTCCCAAAAACCAAAATGCAAAAACCAAATGGCAAAAGACGTAATCGCCCACGTAATCACACCGAAATCCATAATGCGAAGACTATACTTCAAAGGTAATGTACCGAACACGTAATCACACCGAATCAGAGTGCGAAGACTAAATCAAACAAAGATGTAATGGCAAAAGACTTAATCACACCTACTTCAGACTGCAAAGACGCCGTGGCCTTCTCAGTACCCCTATACATAGACATTAATGGCGTCGGTTCTTACCGGCTTCCACATCTCCTGATTAAGAATTATGCAAGCCAATGAAAACCCGAATCGCTACTAATTCCAATATATGGACATTGGTGAGGACAACCAATCACAAACAAATAATATACATCACGTGATGTTATACTGCTAGTTAGAAAGGAAGTTCTCACCACTATTGCTCAGTACCGTTCACTACATGTCTACACAATAGAAAATTCCATACTAAGTGCTACTGCTACAATACTTGAAAAGAAATATATACACAGTACACAAATTCATGAAATGAAGGACGGTCAGTCTATCATTACATGTACTTTAATTGTCACGTACATACCTTAAGCGTACCAGTATATCATACCAGTAACACTTCATACTGCATCATTCATCTTTTTTATCCTTGCAGTGTATATTCCGAAAAGCAGTGGCTGCTGCTAAGTGTGTTTCACATTCGTAAGAACTGCTTGTGCCATAGATTCGTCTTTGGGTTTTGGCTACATATTTGTAGTGTCTAAAGTAGTCTCTAAGAGTGAAAACCTCACAGTTTATCTACCAAGTTCATAAAATGAATTACAGTTTCGTGTTTTATATTAGTCTCTCATCATTGATAATTACAATTGTTGTCAGATTCCATTTACGCTTAAATATTTTAATAGGAATTTGAAACAAATTAAGCTGCTGACCACAAAGATTTTTACACTATTTACAAAAATATTTTTGGTGTATTTGCACACAATAAAATTATCGCGAAAACTTCTTTTATGATCGAATTGAAATGAGAAACTTGGTCTCATTTTGCAGCTATGTGATCTGTATCAACAGAAAATCATTTACACTATCACGCTTTATTGGGTTCAGTTCATTTACATCCATTATTTACCAAACCATCTATGCATTCACGGCACTATCCACCCACTTTTTGAATAAGTTCATTTTAATATTTTCGCTATGTTGCAAACATTTTGACCTCTCTTTGTAGGTGATGTGTGATTATAAGTTGCATTTCATTTGTATGGGAGTATATTATAGGACAAATGTAATTGGTAGTGACAAAGAAAACTAAAAAAATCTCTTACTTTGGAACAATATAATCCCAAGGACGAATACTATTTACAAGTTCCTGTTATTAAAAATCTGACCAGTAATTGGGCGCCCATATTGCTTTTGGATAGCGAGGTGCAAACGCAGGAACAGACGTTGTGTGCTGTTCCTTCCAGTGGAATCATCTATAAGAAAGTCATTTTTATGACCTGTAAATTCTAATGGATTTCCCGTACGAAGTCATATTTGCGAGTAGAGGAATAAGGAATTGTCCTTGTAGGGAAAGCGATTTTACACATTTTGGGCCACAGATGTATCAAAGGTCGGTATTTCTGGTCCGTTTGCAATTTGTGCTGTCATTAGTTTCACCCGTTTATGGCAGTCTACCATATAGCGTAACTAAATTTAGTTGTCTCATTTCTTCAAACTTCTTTACGAAAACGTTATGTATTACTCACTTAATCCACGCGTGCTACATGCGCTGCTCATTTTGGTTTTCAAGAATAATTATGTGGAGGGAAATGTAAGGTTTCATGATTATGCGTCCACCTTCATGCAAAATGTGCATTATATAATTTAAATTCAAGACGTAATTCTCTTCAAGGTTCCTCACAGGGGTCTGTTAGGTTTATGCGAGCGCTCACTCAAGCACAGAACTGCGAAGCATCCCCCGTCAAGCCGGTAGAAACAAAATACCTTCAGGTTGCTGCACGGAAGCGCTGTCTAAGAAATTCACCGTCTAATTTACATATGTCTGTGTTTGCTAACTAACCTGTCGATGTATTGAAAATGCAGCGTATAATAAAGGAACGTGTTACACGCTGTAGCTACATTTACGAACGGACGTTCGGACATGACTTAAAAACACGTTACCCTTGACTAGGCTTGTAAAAGCACGATAAACTCGTGAATAGATTAAGCGATATACAGATGGTTCACATTATTGTACCTACGCTGATCAGCTTATATTACACTAAAATAAATATACGATCTCGCTATAATTATACACTATGGTCATGTCAACATAACCGGACACTTGGTGCTTGTGACTATACAGACTGGCCACCATCACGGATTGTTTATGTCAAAAGTAATGACCATAATTTGTCATGCAGTTTTGACGTCAGTGGGTGAAATGAGAGTATAATGGTTGTGTGATGCAAATTTACAATTGTCTGAACACTGTGTTTCCAGATAATGTGGCAGGTTTAAATAAAACATGATGGGAAGGGTTCTATGTTACATATTTAGAAAGAATTATTTTGCGAACCTTACCGGTCCACTTTTAGGTGGAAGATAAAACTGCATTTCAACGCTCTGTTTTCACTGACATTTTAAAGGGTCAATCGAAGAGTCAAATCACGTTTTATGGACTAAATTTTGGTCTTCATACTAATACTGAAAATAAAACTCAAGTAAAACTCAGTAGCAAATTCCAGAAGATTCTAGAAGAAATTATGAATTAAGTAGTCTGTGTGCTAAGGGCTGTAAAATTTATCTGAAATTATTTAATAGCTAAGATGATTATTTAAAAACATTTTTCTGAGAATATAATTAGGCCTACCAACGAAGTAAGTAAAGTGCAATTTGTGATATGTTGAAACGTCAGGACCAAGCAGTGTCAGATATCATAATTTTCCGATTACAAGAAGGTTATATCTAATCCGTAACTTAGGTTGCCTAGCAGCCTCATGTGCATGCATAACCATTTAATTTGTCAGTTGGTACCCTGTCTATTTTCCCTTCCTCGTCTTCTATCCAGCGTTCATCACTTGCTACGTAACACGTTGCATGATATGCATGTCTTAAAATGAATAATTGTTTTTAAAATTCTCGGAATATTCGCTGGGTGCTTCGGGTTCATGAAATAGTAAAATGTAATTGACCTTTGATCAATTTGCAGTTAACAGAACTTTCCAAATCATCCAGTGCAGTATATGATGGCTTTCACTCTATTAAGTTACAAAAGAGCAACAACTTATAATCTGTAGACTCAGAGGCAGCAGGTTCTTCAAAAACTCTGGCAACTTTCAATGATGATATCGATAAGGAATTTGAGCTTGACAAGTGTGCAAAGATTGTAATTAAGAAAGGAAAATTTGTCCTCTCGCAAAATTTAGTCGTGGAGGTCAACAGAGAAATACAAGAACTTGAGCAGAGAAAGACATAAAAGTCCCTGGGACTGAGGAAAGTGACGCCATACGACACTAGCAACTAAAAGAAAGATTGAAGAAGGAATACAGCAGGAGACTAAGAACGATACTGAAATCTGAATTAAATGCCAAAAACAAAATTACAACAATTGGAGCATTAGCCGTCCCAGTATTAAGATACAGTTTGATATAATTAATTGGAGATTAGAAGAAATTTAAAAAATTGATAGGAAAACCAGGAAGATATTAACAACGTAAAAAATGCATCATCCTAAAGCTGATATAGATAGGCTGTATGTAAAGAGGAAAGCGCGAGCAAGAGACCTGGCACAAATTGAAGCAGCATATAAAACAGAGATAATTACTATTGCAGAATGTCTTAACAAAAAGTAAAAAGAAGACCAGTTTGTAAATATTATTAGAAGTCACGACAGCGATCAACCATATATGAATTCAAAAATCAGGGCAGCAGCGAAGATCATAGATGAATTAAGTCAATCAAACGAGAACAATGACTTAAAACAAGATGGGATACAAAATACAAAAGCAAGATTGGCAGAGTCCTTAAAGGAAAAATGGGGAAAAAAGTAACGCATGGCCAGTACATTAGAAGCATAGATAAATATCTCATTAGCGAGGAAGACACGTTCCTCTGGCTGTCACAGGGAAACCTGAAAGCCGAAACAGAAAGTGAAATAGTGGCAAAACAGGACCAAGCGCTACAAACGAAATACCTTGCAACAAAAATATTGCAAAGGGAAAAGGATAGAAAATGCATATTATATCACCCATTTGAGGAGACAGCAGAACACATTATGTCAGCGTGTCCAGTAGTGGCAGAAGAACAATACGTCAAACGACATGACAGAGTGTGTTCTCAACTACACTTCAACATACATAAGGAACTAGGGATAAAATTACACAGTGCACTCTGGTATGAACATGTACCCATATCAGTAGAAACAAGTCAAGTGGGCAAGATAACGACATTATGGGATTAACAAGTGCAAACCGAAGGACCATCCCAACAATAAACCCGACATCATAATCCGGGATGATGAAAAGGAACATGTATACTAATTGATGTAGTAACCCCGGGAGATAAAGAAAGAAGCCGAGAAATTTGAAAATATAAATGCCTCATAATAGAAATACAGCGCATGTGGAATGCAAAACCAAAGGTAAGGCAAGTAATAATAGGGGCAACTGGCACCATTTCAAAATCCTTCAGAAAATACTTGAGCAGCATATCAGGAAAGCACGAAGTCACAGAAAACATCCCTATTAGGCACAGCACACATACTTCGGAAAGTGCTGATGTAGAAGCACACAAGAGTTTAATATTGAAGACAGCGTTATATGCACCATGAATAGTAAGCACAGAATAGCCGAGACGCTGTATAGCCTAGAAACATGGTTTGTCTCAGGTATACAGTATAAGTGTGAATACCCTGCATAAAGGAGGCAAGGCAATAATAATAATAACAATAACAATAATAAAAATAATAATAATAATCAGTGGTAATAAATTTATAAAGTTGTTACTCTTTCTTACACTTACCATTCTAGTGCAGAGATTCAGATTGAGTATAACTGTACATCTACTGTACATCTACTGTACATCTACTGTACATCTACTGCACATCTACTGTACATCTACTGTACATCTACTGTATATCTACTGTACATCTACTGTACATCTACTCCACTTCTTGCCTTCAACGTATGTGATAGGGAGACCTTAGCCTTTCTTAAACTGTCAGGCGCAAAGTTCAAATACTACGACCAGATGTGCAACTGCGTCCCTCTAACATGGATTCATATTATTCAGTCAACACTACAAATTTGCAGCTTTACCACAAGATTCTATTCTGTGTTGCTTGTTTATCTAACGACGCTTTCTTGCCACCGCAAATGAAATTTCTGGAAGCGGATAGCAAATGCTCAATTTAACAGGATCTAAAAGTGGCCCTCATTGCTTGTTTAAGACATTGCCATAGCATTTTCCTAGTGGTATAAATAAGTCAGTGGAACTCCGACCGTGAAACGGACATAACATACGAATCAGAAGTGCCAATGTTTATTCATATTTACGTTAGGTTATAAAGACCCAGGAGTCGAATCAGAATTGCCAATGTTTATTCATATTTGCGTTAGATTATAAAGTCCCAGGAGTAGCGTTTTAAGTGTGACAGAAATTTACTGCAGTATGATATAAAGAGAATAATTTGTTTGGGCAACACAAAATTCGGTTCTAATCCTCGTATCAGATGAAAAAATGCGTTACAATATTAAAGCCTGTTCTACGTGTTGCAGTGCTAAAGGGAAAATACTACAAATTGTACCGTACTTCTTGTAGGTTATTGCAACGTCAATATCTTCTCCATTGCCGACTTCTGAAAGCACAGTAGTTACCAAATTACGATCTTTTTTTAACAAAAAATCTATGTGTGTTGCTCCACACAATGTATTTATGGGCTTCGCATTATTCTCACAATGGAAAACAATTATTTCCCTAACACCAACAGGTTATTCTAAGTAAAACAGACGCAGTGTGCTCTCTGTGAAATGGGACCTGAAATTTTAAATATTATTACATATATTTCAAGCTTTAAATGTTCACGCTGTGCAATTGGTGTGAAGGTTTACCACAAACTAAATTATTACAATGGCTATAGGAAGCAGAAGATATGAAAGGGTATCAGTGGATTCTTACAATTGCTTTCCTGACTTTGAAATCAACAATTTATCAATCAAGAGTATTCAAGGATTACATGTAACTCTTCATAATCACCTCACAAAAGTTCTACAGGAGGCTTTAAACTAGGGTACTTGTATATGTTGGTAAGTTTCATCCCTGAAATTACACTGAATTGCGCCCTATCTGCAAAGCATTAATTTTAATGTACACCATAAAAGAAACATACAAGACCGAAGGTTAATTCTTCTATACTTATGAACTACTGCACAAGTTCCTTAACTCTTCTTGCAAGTCGACCGACCACAAAGCACGACCCCTGAATGTGGTAGTGGTAGAGTAACCTTCATCACGACTAGTACTTCAAAATATCGCCTTTACAAGGGTTAAACCTCCCTTTGTATGATATATATCGTTTTATGTAATATATTCCTTTCTCTAAGGTAAATATTTGAGTGTTATGGAAGATTTTCTTCGGGAGTTGTAAATGTAACATGTAAATAAATAATCGATCTGTATGGTACGTGCTGATCCAAGGAACTGGGTGATGTAAGATAAATATTAGAGCAAAGCTTATTAAGTATTTATAAAGAATTCCCCGCCTGTCGCATCTGAAATTAAGGGATTACACGCTACTGTAATGCTGAAACGTCAATAACACTCGCGCAGAGGCTCGCTGCCCCTGGGACTGCTATAGAAGGGAACAGAACGGCCGGCGTCGCATTTCAAGCCAGCAAAACAAAACGTAAGTATTACCATCTCGAACATCCCTTGAAATACAGTTCTCAGGAAAATACTTGTACTGTGAAGGACGAAGCATGTAGACTAAAAATTGAGGCTATTTCGTGTGTCGGTCAAAAACTTTGTTACACTGTTTATATTTCAGATATTTTATTTGCAAGTATCACACGAGCAGTTCAGGTGCGATTGTACTGCTGTCGCACTACTTTTTCACGTGGTCCCAGCCACAATTCAGACATTTATCATATTATGTGAGAAGCGTCTCTGTATCCGGTTCACACAAGTTCGTGTACTGTGTCAACAGTCGTCGCATCACAACGGGTTCCTTATTGCCGTCACCTTTAGACATGTAGTCACCAAAGTCTTGCTTCAGTGTTCAAACAGATGACAATCGCTTGGCGACGAATTGCCTCGATATAAGCATAATTACAGTAGGTCATTTTACTCAGGAAATTGTGGGCCATATTAACACATTTTGTGATCGATTCTCACACGTAAGCAGTACGTAGGCCTACGCGATGTGTACAGGACACTTAGTAGTCTTTGTTGTTAGGGTGGTGAAATATAGAAGCTTCGTCGGGACGACAGCGTAGCTTGGATTTTGGAGAGAAGAAATAAAGGAAGCGTTGTGAAGGGGCGGAAGGGTTTAATTTTTGTTGTAGGGTTCATTCTTTTTAAGGACCTGAAGTTACGTAGTTAGAAGAACCAGATATTCGATGTGTTCTGATCCTGTAGAATCTAATCTGAAGCTGAACGTTTATTGTCGTGTTCACAACATCCAGACACCGAACTCTATTCTCAGCCAGTTAAATCCACTCCAAACTAAGTTGCAGAGTTTCTTTGAACTTCTTTAAATGCTTTGAGCTACAGCTCAACATAAGCTCATAGGTTTCCACCCAAGACCGTGTCTTAATAGTCTTTTATTCTCTTCAAGTTCCCGATTAAAATTTTCGTACATTTATACTTTTCCTTATGTGTGCTATATGGCAAGCAGTTACTTGTTGAACTGAGAAATAGATACGAGGAAATATTAAGATGGATCTCAGGACTTCTTTTGTAGGAATGAAAGGCGAATGAATTTGGTTTAAGATCAGGTTTTGTTATTCGTAATTTTAAACCTTCGATTTATATTGAATGCGTCGACAGCAAATATTATTAGTCACGAATAAAGACGAAAGGGAAAAATTATTTCGCGTTTTTTTGAGTGGTTGCAGTGTATTACCTTCTTGCATTTCATAGTATTTGAGGGTGAAACCGACCATGGACTGCTGTTACGTTCTCTGAGAGGCTTCGTAAGATAAGAAGATAAGCTATAATATTTGGAAATGTATCCAGTTTAAGTACATACCAAAGGACATATAATTATTATTTTGCTTTGAACACACCGCACCACATCAAGTGAAATCTTTGGGAATATACAAACCTATTACGTACCTAACAAAGTGCAGCAGGTATTCAAGTCTGACTGCCATCAGTGTACGTGACTTCAAAAACGTAACGGAATGTACACTTTCCTCTGTCGGCGAAATAATACTTTGCACGTGTCGACATTTTGGCAGGGAATCTGGATCGCATGACAATGGCGAAAGCCAATCCAAAACTGCGATTGAAAGTTTGCTGTCCCACCAAACCTGAACGCCACGTTTGATAACGACGACGTCCAAGCACTGGTGAGGACAGTCGAGGGTGAGTCATCGATGAGTTAACATAAATTATGCGACGCACACAACGAATAAGGCAATTGGAGGTCTATACTCCCGCAAGTAAATATGACACTTGAGTAAATGTAGCACTCGACTTTTAGATGTAAACAAATAGTTGTGATTAGGACTTCAAGGAGTAGAATATATCGTTATACTGTAGGTTAGCGAGAAGTAATTCAACTACTAACAATTTAAAAATAGCATTTATTTCCAAAACTATGCGCAAGTGTCATCTACAATTGTACGGGTCGTGATATTGGGATGTGCATGTAGTAAGCGTCAGTTGCAGTGGAGGAACTGTGAATAAACCAAAACTGTAATAAAATAATGCGTGAATACACCATTTTTAGGCTACACCATCAGCTGTCAATTTAGGTTTTGCACAGGAATAATCTCACTGACAAATATTATGTCCCTGAATGGATGAGGTCTGCTTCAAAAGCTGGCAGCTGGAGTGCAGCAGCTGCAGGGCCGTTAAGCGTTGAATTGTATCCGGTATAAATTAATATGAATAATTATTACACTTCTGTCCCATATTTCCGACAGTAACAACCGCTAAAGACCTGGAAAATCTCTATCAAGCTGGGTGTGGTAAATGTAGGATAACTTTGCCAGGCCAATTTGATTGTATGTGGGATTTGAAGTTTTCACAGCCCTGAATACTACACTTATTATCTTCTGGGTTTTGTACATAACGGCACCGTGATTCTGTGAGACGCTCTTTCCCACTGCTAAATTACGTGAAGTCATATTCCGGAGCTCCATAATCTTGATATTTCAATTTATTTAGCGTCATTTGACAGTTTACTTGACGGTCTGAAGTATGTGAGTATTTCCTGAGTGGGTTACCAAGTTATTTTCTTTTTGCAAGGCAATTCTAATACACGTATACTAGAGTAATGTTAGATTCATTAAACAGCATTCACATTGAGACTCAGAATTCCTTAACTGCCTTCCATGATCTGTTGGGTGCATCTCGGAAAGGTGTTGACCTGAGAAGAAAGTGTCCCGAATAAAATTTATAGTTGCCTAAGAAACTAGGCTTAATTCCATCCATAAAAGCATTTCTTCAGAAGATACATAAAAAGTTCCCACATTTTAAGTAAGCTGAAATTTCATTTCTGTGAAAACAACAGCTCGTCAAGTCCCTGTTCTGAGACAAATGCAGTCCAAATCCACTCATTCTATTTCTGTATAATAAATTTTAACAATATCCTTCCACCTACGCCTAGATCTTTCAGTGTCTATGTCTCCGCTTTTCGAACCAGAATAATTTTGAAACCTATATTACATAAGGGAACTTCTAAGGATGCATCAAATACATGATACAGCACACATCCCACCATCTACAAAAATCTGTACCATGTAAACTGTAAGAGTAGTAGTGTGAGAGACTGAAATATTTGTCAGCTTTCTGCTCTTGTCCTGCCATCTAGCAAGTATCCGCCCGATTTACAATGCATTTCATACCTTCCTCAGCCGAAAGGTGCCACAGACAAACATGAGTGTTAATTTATGTGTTTCTTTAAAATATAGGAACACATTCTGAGGTATGAAGAACGTGACAGAATTGCCAGTGTCTTCTTACGAGGGACATTTCTACAACTCCTATCACCGGGAAACAACACAGAAGAATAATACTGTATTCCCGATCACAGAGCCAACCAAAACACAAGGTCAACCGAACAGCTTAATGCTTGATGTCGGACCAGTATTTAAAATCTTCCGCCTTCTGGGACATTGGCCACTTTATGTGAAAGACTCAGGTATAATAGGATTTACTGTCAAAATATTAAATATATAAATCAGCTACATGCAACAGAGCCTTTCTTAATAAGCTAATATTTATTTAATCGGTCACGAAATTTCCCGCCTTTTATGGTAACAGAATGCTTGTAGTTGTGTAAAGAAGAACCGGATCTGGTACCTATCATGGAACAACTAAATCCAAACAATCCTATCTGCGGCTAAAACATTCCAAATGTTTTCTTTCATTCGATTTTCTCCCCTGTAATTTTTTACACTTTCTTCAATCACCTTATGCTCTGTGTAACTTACTCTCCTCTAGTTCACCACGTCTGTAATAGGATACAAAACATAAACCACTTCGTTACGCAGTTTTATCAGGCCCTCATGCAACATCAGCTATCTTACATCCAAATATATTCTAAGTACGCCGTCCTTTCAGTATTTTGTTGTTGTTATTTTTGTTTATGTTCTTCACCTTCTGCTTCTTCATCATAATAACCATTCCTATCATCATCATCATCAACATAATCTACATTGATTATTATTAAAATTTTCACATGGAGCCGTGCCATGGCTCAGGCGGTTAGCCGCCGGCCTCCCACTGCGGAGGCCCGGGTTCGACCCCGGGCCAGTCCATGTGGGATTTGTGATCGACAAAGTGGCACTGGGACAGGTTTTTCTCCGAGTACTTCGGTTTGCCCCTGTCAATTTCACTCCACCGTGCTCCATTACTAGGAAAAGGAAAAAATAATAATCATCATCGTCATCTTCATCACAGGGTTGCACAATAAGCCTCAAGGCTGCGGTGCGTCCGTAGCGTCCGCTGCGGGGCCCTTCACCACCAAAAATTTTCACATCAGAAGCGATACCTCAATTTCTCTATGTTTCTCTACCATCCTCTACGTACTGATAAAAATGTTTAGCAAATCTGATTTAAAGTAACCTCTTCGATATCAGCACAACTGAATATCTGCTGCTGAAGATCAGAAATTCTGAACTGGCTGACGAAATATTTTTTTGTTGACGTGGAAAATTATAATTTTCCTGTCATTTAGAGACACTTTTAACTACTTATTTTTAAGTAGCGTCCCTGATAGAACAATTGCGTGGACGATGAATTGGAGAGAATATGGAAGGAAGCAGCCGTGTCTTAACTGCGCATTTAACTACGAAGCAGGGAAAGGCACCAAGAGGCCAGTCAGACACCAGGACCTCCCTAATTCCAAGCGGGAATGACGTTACCACTCCACAGCGTTGTGCGGTATGCGGTCGGTTGATCTTACATACACAGAGCGGCAAGAAAGTAATGATTTCGAAATAGTGTAAAACCTCGTTAATCCAGATCCCGTTAAACCAGACTTCACTTAATCCGGACAGGGTTCCTGGAAAAATAAATTTTTATTTCGGAGCCTCGTGGAGCCTCGTGACCTCACTGTAAGAGAAATGTGTACGAAACCGTCACAAAATAAGACAGACAGTTTTTTTCAAAGCAGTTTCTACCGTTACAACTAAGCCTGCGTGTCCACGAACATCCTGTCCTAAGACTATTACAGATGGTTTGTAGTTTGTGACATACAGTATTTCATTAACAATTTCTGTACATTACAACAGTGTAAATATGTACCTCTTTTACTATTTAATAATTATTATGACATAAAACATGATTTTGAGTCATGTGTATTTTTTTCGTGCAATTACTTTTTTAGTATTGGTGTTAATCCGGAATTTTACTAATCCAGACAACTGTTCCCACCAAATAGTCCGGACTAACGAGGTTTTACTGTAATATGGGAATAAGCAGCAAGAGTGTAGCTCCGGACAAGATGCTAGAGCTGCACTGAGGTGCGCCCGTGACAGCCAGTAATTTCTGACCGTTGTTGTTAAGTATGGAAGTGTTTTGCTTATCGCGTATTATTGCGCTATCAGAAACTGAAAATGTAGCTACGTACGTCAAACATAAAACTCTCTGTAAATTTGGAAACAACCCGACTAAAATACAAAACTTATTATGATAAGGAGTGAAAAAGGACAATTATTTTGACGATGTAAACTTTTTTAAGGAGACGGAGAATGTAGAATAGGACCCTTAGAATGGACGACCGAAAAGGAGAGCAAATCGACAGTTCTTCCATTGCAAAGGGATAGTCCGTAACAATTCGCGCCAGAAAGAAGGAATGTCAACAGCGAGTACTTCGTAGAAGCACTGAAAAGTTTGTTAGCCAGAATCGATCGCGTGATGACAGATCCGGAACACTGGCGGCGTTTGCATGAAACTTCTCTTGTACCCACAGCGATACACGTAAGAATCCTTCTATCCAAAACTGGGGTTACGATGCTCATTTATCCGAATTTTCCCCTTATTTGGCTCCACAAGACTATTCTCGGTTTCCCTATTTGAACGTGAAAGGTCTCCGATATGATGAAATCGCTCATGTCTTAAAGAATGTTACAGCAGAATTGAATACTACTAATAAAGAGGAGATTTCTCTCAGTGTTTCTTAAGTTTATACGAGATCCGTAACGTGTGTATTCTGCACCCTTGGAACTCTTTTGTGGGAATGGTTAATAAATATTTTGCCCCATCCATTGTTGTTGTTGTTATCATATTTCAGTGACACTAATTTCTTGCCTCATTGTATAGCATGTATAAGGGTCGATTCACATTATGCGGCACGGCACGACACGACATGACACGACACGACACGACAGCATTTCTTTTATGGTTTTCATATGCTCGAATTCACATTAGTCCATCAACGACAGGTAAAGACAAAGACAGTATCGCAGGGACTGAGAGAAGAGAATATTTTGCCTGTCTGTTAACTGAGAGTAGACGTGAAAGCACGCTGGGATTTGTCGTGTCGTGTCGTGCCGTATAATGTGCACCGACCCTAATAATTACTGGAATATGACTCTGAAGTATTACGCACAACGTAGACTTCACAGGAAATATTCTTTAAAATGTTTACCCTTAGGTTCTACGGCGACATTCAAAGTCTTCAGCTTTTTGACACTGTATACTGCACTTATCCAAGGAGGCATGATAATAGGAGGGGCACTCATCTGGCTAGAGAGGATTGAGTATCTTAAACAGGAGAAACCGCAGTTCGGGCAAGTGATGATTGAAGCAACATTTCTGGGAACATTTATATTGCTTTTCATGCTGCCATTTGCTCATTTGGTAGAGTCTGGTAAGAAAGCGCAATACGTCTCATCTTGGACGGATTACCAGGTAAAAGACCACAAACAAAATTATAAATGTTGCATGAACTAAAATTCACTTATTTAAACGACATGCACAGTGGGTTACCTCATTACTTAGAGGTTAATACAGATGACAGATAACTGAGATAATAACACACAAACAAGTGATTTAGAAAAGTAATCCCAGGGAAGATACTGAAAATGAGCGGAAAATATAAAAGAGTGATATACACGTAGGTTTCAACCCTCTTATATAGCATTTCACGTAAGTAATTTGATACAGATTCTGACACAAAAATCTGTTGCAAAGCCACTAAACAATATCAGCTTGATGCTGTTCTTATAAGTAGAACCTGTTTCCATAGTAATCTTTCCTGGGTGACTGAATTCAATCTAACGCAGAGGTTACGAATGCGTGGCGTTAAACACCCACCCTCTACATGCCTTCGTGGTGTACTCACGACCAACTTTGCTTTTACCTTTATTTTGCCTTGTGTCACGTACAAAATTTCGTAACATAACCCATTTTTTGATAAAATCGAAATACATTGGAAAGATAATAATGTAAAGCAGGCTTTATGCACCCCATAGATACACACAAAAATACAATTCATTTTTTTCGGATAAATTGACCCCGAAAATGAAATTCTAACAGGCCTTATTTTGAAGGACTGCTTGCTGAACAGCACAGTGTCATAACGCAGGAGACTTCAGTCTTTTGTAACACGGCTGGGAAGTTATCGATTCTCAGACAGAATTAGACAGCTTCTCCCCCCCCCTCTCATGGCGCAACAGCCCCTAGTGGGCCAGGGCTTCCTAATTATCGAGGCTAACAATTACACTGGCACACCACACTCGGTAGGACTCCTCTGGAAGAGTGATCAGCCCGACGCAGAGTCTCCTGACAATACACAACATTCAGAAGACAGAGACATCCAAGCCCCCGGCGGGATTCGAACCTGCAATCCCAGCAAGCAAGCGGCCGCAGACTCTTGTATCAGACCGCGCGGCCAGTGGGATAGGTATATTTGACAGCCCTTAGTCCAACGAAATTCCCACCACTAATTTGTGTAACAAGACGGCACTACTGCTTCTCCGTTGCATTCGGTAGACAGACTACTGTGGCTAAGGGTTTTCATGGTTTTTCGCAGTCCACGGTCGAATCCCAGGACATTAGGTTAAATTAGTACCCTTCCGCTTCCTGTCGCATTATTTAGAATTCATCCTTTACTAATTACCCCAGCATTCCGTGCTATATTCCGCGCTATTAACAGCGCTGTTAGGCCACGGGCCTGTAAAAAAGGAGATAAAAATTCAAGTTGGTATGATGCCTTGTTTCTTATATGAAGTATGTAGTTTTGCCATTCACGTTTGCCGCAATCGCAAAGAGATGTTTAAAAAAGTCTGTTCCTTTCGCTTTTTCTGTCTGACCGCATGATAACAACTTGAGGGTCACGGAAGAGATACTGGATAACATGATAATTGGGAGATTATCAAAACTTTGGAGAAAGTGCCAATTTTCACTCAAATTAGACTAAAACAACGGACAATTTACAACAAGACGTGATGGAATTTCTACGAGCACGTTGGTCACACTCGCTTAATATTTGTCGAGCGAAAAATGCTGGGAAGACGTTAGAGAATTACGTCGTACTTGACACATATGTTTGCTATAAATCTTAAGGACTTTGTGACAAAAAGACTTCAAGCCGTACACAACCAGAAATAGTTCGTTGAGCACATGTGCAGATTATTATACATAACAATTAAATAAATTTTCGTCTTATATAAATACGAAGGTAAACATGTAATGTAAACAAACACGTGGATATCAAAATAAATCGCATTTAGTTATAATAGAGTGTTGAATTATGGCTGTTATTTTATTAAAGTTCAAATTTGATTTTTTTGCACTTAATTAAACAAAATGGCGCGAATCCGCTGTAATTATTTCTCTATGCTCATATGTTCCTAACTGACCTTTACTTATTTCTGCTCATTTCAGAGGCAATACGAAGCTATGGTAGGCAGGCCACTCCCGCTAAACTTAAGACGACAAGCTGCAATAAATATTGCACTGGCACTGCTGTTATGTTCTGCAGTAACATCATTCCCGTTTCTCACACTGAAAAACCTCAGGCCCTGGTTCGCTCTTCCGTTGTTCTATTGCGTGTTTTGTTGTGTGATGAACGTAACGATGTGGCACATGAGTGGCCTAGGGCTGATAACAGCAGCAAAGACACTGATGGAACAATTCGAGCAAGTAAGTGAACAGTGTTGAAGGCAGCTATAGCTGAAGCTGGGTCAGGAAAAGAACAAACACGGATTCCACCCACTCCTAACAACTTGCTTAACCCCCCGTATGTGAGTGGCTTCAAATACTCCAATTCTAGCTGTCGTTCGGTATGCTTTCTGGGATAGATACTGTTACTGGCCGAGGGGAGGTACACAGTGTCGGTGGATGGGGTGGGGAAAAGGCGGCCGACTTGAATGCACTTTATTCGTGTTCACTCTTTCCCCGACCAGGGTGTAGCCGGGCATGTTTCCATAAAATTACCTACCTACGCAACCCAACAAACAAATAACTATATCAATATTCAAGTAACCAGTTAAACAAAAATTAATTAAATATCTCAGCAACCAGTTAACTAGCCTGATCACTAGCCTGATAGCTATTCGTACCTAACAAACCAATAAACTGACAAACGAAAGGAATAAAGAATTAATTACCATACAAACAAACCAAATAATCTGTCAGCTGGTAGACTCAGTGAGAGACATAATGGTGTATTTGTTAGCCGCTTAATCAGTTGCGAGTATATGGAGGCCAAAGAAAGAAATCCCATGGAACTATTTTCTGCACATCCTCCTCGAGCTTTTAGGCTTCCGCCTCCAGTCGCCTAAACATTTCGTTCACATGAATGTCGTTAGGGATAAAAAGGCTCTGTGGGATAACCGACAGGGGCCAGCAGGGTTACGACTGGAGGAAAATGTGCAAAGAGTAGGAAAGAGGAGAAATTAGGCACGGAGTCTGAAGCCTCGAGGTTCATTATCCACACTATTCATGGCAGTTCTTTTGGTGGTTTAAAATCAACTGTTAAACACGATTTTGAACCTGTTCAGTGCCGTGTGTTTATAGTTTAAAGGTGATATATTTACGGTATCCTTAGTCTCTTATTGCACGTGGTGGGAAAGTATGCCACTTCTGCTGTTACTGTATTTTCACTGTCCCATATGTGTTAAAACGCGTATGTACTTAACTGGAGATTTAAAGATTTTTATATCTTGAACCAATGAAATATTTAACTTTAATCTCTTAATCGACAAATTAGTTAATCCAGTTTTAATTCAGATTGTAATAAAAATACGTTGCTCAAGACAAAGTTATTATGAACTTGAATTCTGACATCTAAGTCAAGAACACACGTCATGAAATTTGCAAGCGGGTAACTTACCTGACTTCTCGATAGCGGTTGATACATTAAAATGCCATCACCAAAGGCTTCACACTACGTGAAATAAAACAACTTAAATTTGAAGCGACGGTAGAAGAAAGTATGGAAAATTAAACAGCAATAGAAAAGGATGAAAAAAAGTTGTAACAATTTCTAAATCGTTCGGACATAATTAATTAATCATAACCGAATTGTGAAGGAATGTTTCCTGGGAAACTGAGGTAACAACATGCTTCAGAACAAGTCCAGTGTTAACCAGTTTTATTCCCCTCCTTAATTCCTCATTATTGACTGATGACCAAGATGTAACCGCAGCCAAGCTCTCTAGTAAATTAATCAAACAACTGAAAAAATTATAGGTGCACCTAAACACCTAGCTACGTAACCAAGCAACTACATGGCTACATAGTTACTTCAGCCTTGAATAATTTTAAACATGGGACTGTTTCATTAGAAAATTAATGATGAAAATTTGAATCTTCAGGAATTTCTTAGGACTCTGATGTGATGGTTCTTCTATCACATGATTCTATGTGTACAAGAAGCAGGATGAAAGGCAGATGTAGACCTACCTATTTAGCGGAACGAAACTCGAGACCTTTTTACTCGTAAAGCCGACACACACACACACACGTACACATTTTCTTCTTCTTTGGCCTAGGGTCCTTACAGTTTAACCAGTGCCTCCTGTAAAATGGCAGCCCTCCCGGATCTGTCTCCTTCTTTATTCCTCCATCATAAATGACTAAGTATTTAAGTAAGCTGTGTAAGTAACTCTAGCAAGGTACTAATAATTAAGAACAGAGCGAAATCCTGAGCGAGTTTCGGCCACTTCATCATCTCAAATCTGTTTCCCTACAATCAAAACACAGCTTTTTTACCTCATTGGAAAAATTTCTATATAATTTTGACGGTGGTAAGCACCTTCTGAATCATTTGCTTATTGAACATTGCCCATCTTCTCGTGTTAAAAATAATAAACATTTAAAAACGCCACATTTCAGAAACATAATATCTCCCCGTACTCAGGGTAAAAATCTGCTCCAAACCTATTCAGCTGGATCTATACAAATTTTTTTAATATTCTTTTTAGAGATATGATATTAGAGAAACGCCAAGAGGTAGACTGTTACAGTTACATTACTATTTGCAGGTTTTAGCCAGTTTTGATTTCGGCTGCGGGGAAAGGATCGCAGAATACAGAATGTTGTGGTTAAAACTGAGCAAGTTGACTCAAGACAAAGGTAGCTCCATGGGCTTCACGTGTGGAATAGAGGTAAAATAATTATATTACATTCTTACGTCACGGGATACAGTCATGCACATCACTACAGTGCAACACAATTAGGCTACTAGTTTCTGCTTAAAATAAGCCATTATCAGGTGTCTTCCTTTTAAGAAACATTTTTTAGTCAAATCTATAACTGCAATTGAAAGTGAGATATGATCCTTTACAATGCACTTATTAAAATTGGTAAAGTGATAGTAAAGTGCAAACGATGTTAAGACAATGTATAAACAAATATTATAGGGGTGTAGGTATAAAATATATATAAAAGACAATTTAAAGTCACAGGGAGGCAGTAATTTTCAAGTACATAGGACGCACACTGGTCACGTTCTTCTTGAGATATGTAAATCAATCAACAGAATCGAAGTATTCCTATTAAATTGTGGTACACACTTTCGTCGTTTTCTTTAAGATATTAGAAAAATATCAAACAGAAGTGAGCTGTTTACTATTAAGCTTTTTGCTCGTTGGTATATGCGTCAAAAATCATATATTAGTTCTTTTGAATCTTCTTCATATTGACAGCTTTCAAAAGCTGTATTATATTTTTCTGTGTAGGCAATTAAATTCACTTAATGTTTCAGTGTCGAGCGAAGATCACTTTTGTTATACCAATGGAAAAATTAGAGCCAGTGTGTGTACTCAGTCGTGTACAGCTGCCTAATGACATTTGCACTCCTCATACTCGCTAGCTGGTAATCATGATGAAGTTCAAAATTTCTGAAGAATTGAGCCTCAGGAGAAACTTTATTATTATTATTATTGTTATAATAATAATCACTGTCTTTGTTGCTGCTTTTTTGTTCTGTATTATTACATTCTTGTTTGTGTCTTATTACCATAGGTAACTTAATGTTTGTGCTGTGTCTGTAACTGGTGTTATGGCTGTTTTTCAGAACATTATTCATCGTAATAAATAAATCAACTACGACTAATTACTTCTATTTACTTTAAAAACTAAAACTGGCGCTCGTAAAACCTTAAGAGAGACGAATAGGCTAAAACACACAACGCAGTGTTTCTATTCATATTGAAGCCGAATTGTGTCAAAATGTATTTACGTCTGCAAAACAAGTCCATTTTACAAAACTAGTGGTGCCCATATATGTACCTCTGCAAGTATATCATATAGACAAACATATGACATCTCTGTTGATTCTGTACACAGGTGATTTGTTCCTTCGTGGAGCAGGTTTTGGCAGTGTACGGGCTTCTGGCCAACTTACAGGAGGGTTTTACCATAAACAACGTTGTTTTTGTGCTCAGCGCTGTGATATTTTCGTCTTTCATATTCGTCTCTTGCAACATAGCGCAATACGTGACGGAAGAGGTAGGAATTTTTTTGGTTGTTGTTGGCGTATTTCAGGTAGTGGTTTTAAGTGCCCAGATTATGCAGCTTCGAATAGGAGATGAAGATGGTAATAACGTTGGCGATTACGAAAGAAGCTGGAATTTCGTGGAAACCGGGAATAGCCTGTGTTCCAGTAGTACAATAATATTTGCTTGAAGATGTAGGCAGCAGGTTACTACGAAGCGCTAGTACCTACTTACCGGTCTACATGGCGTCGCGTATCAAAAGACAGTAATATTCATAATCATTTCTTTGAAAACCTTGAAGCTCACGAAATACGAATGATTAATAGAATACATACTTATTTACTTTGGGTTATTTTACATATTAGGCTAATAGACAAAATTATGTACTAACGGAATTATCATGAATGGTATCAAATGCTCACTTACTTATTCCTTGACTATGTACTGAATTAGTGTGGGGCAGCAACAATACGATAACCATGTTCCTTTTTATATTTTACACGGATGTATTACTCATTTCAAACACAGGGTCTTGCAAATAGGGTACAAAAATTCGGTTCTGCGAAATATTTTAAGAAAGCAACCACTGTTTTTTTCTGAAAACATTAAAAATACGATTACAATCTCTGGAGTAACTGCAAAGCTTTATGTAAATACAGGTATAGGCATCGATTAGTCACCATTTGAGTTCAAAGAGTTAAAAAAGAAGACTTTTGAGCTACTGAGAACCTAGGAGAGCTCAGTCGATACAGTAACTTGGCTCGTTTAGGCAGTCGAGCAATCGGGGGTCGATTCCCCGGAAGGTAAACTTCTTATTCAATGGGTCCAGACCAGCCCTGAGGCCCACCCAACCTGCTGTAATATGCATCTTTATATTATGCATAACAATGTGAGACAGAGTACTAAAGGATCTCCAACACTGGCTCGGAACTTCACAGGAAAACAAACAAATACAATTGAATAATACTACATTTCTCCGGTGATCAATAGTTCTTAATAATACCTAAACTGTAAATCAAGGTGTACTATGGTATAAAAACTACCATAGCGCTGGTTTTAACCTACAATTTACACTGTATTTTTATTGTTTTAGTGTATTTCTATATATGGACTCTTACACTATGGTATTTTACAAAACGATTTGAACATACGACCTAAACACTGCAATTGCCTCTTGAGATCTAAAAGGCTGTAAATATTCATGTACTACTCCTTGTATATAGGCCTGATAATGGTCATTTGAACCACCGAAACATGTAGCCTTGTTCCACAATGTTTCATAATATAATCTATTAAGTTGTGAGGAATGCTTTCATTTCGTATGTTAGGCCTGCAATATGGGTATGAGGAGCTACTATCCCGGGATTAAAGCGACGGAAACGTGAAACTACACCCTGACCTCCACGTAGTGTCAAAGCTAAGCATACCTGGAGTAGGCCTGTACCTTTTATTCTCCACATCCCTTAATGCCCGGAACTCACTCAAACACGTGAAAAACTTTACCTTCTCTTCACCAGTTGAGGTTATTCACGTGACATGAGAGGAAGAATGTGGACAGTGAATTGGAAAGGACTGTAGGTGTAATGCTCGTTACCTTCCTAAATAATGTCCAAGCATTCCCGCCTTCAAAGTCTGAGGGGAGCCACGAAATTTCTTAACGTATGGAGCTACGTGACAGCCAAAACTGGAAACTGGTGCTTTCACAATACGGTGTACCAGAAGGTATCCCGTTCTTTGTAAACTTTTCTTTGAACCAAGGCCACTCTGGATTGAAACACGATTCAGTTTAAATGTAACCATTATTTCGGATATTGCCCATGGTCTTAGAGTTTTCCACACACAAAGATTCTTAACGTGAATTTGTTGCCGTCAGATATAAAGTTTCCTTGGGCCCCTTAGAAAGAGGTAGCCTTATTCAACTGACACCGGTATGATATTTGACACTAAACTGTATTCTGTCAGTTTCAGTAAGAGTTGTCTAAATGCAAAGTAACACAATATAATGTAGGCTCAACAGTCAGTTAATTGGTTAGCAAAATGTAGAGCAAAATACATTCAAATTTACTTTTTAGGAAACTTGTACTACGTGATATCATCCATGTTAAATCAGAATCAACGCACGCAACTGACCGCTATCAGTGCCAAGAGGTTTAACCGTGAACATTCCCCCTAACATGTGAGAGTGTTTTCCGTTAAATGACATATTGGTCATTCCGTGCATAGAGAAACCACAGAGAAATGAAACATAATCTTTAGAATGTACAGTCAAAACCCAAAAGGCGTTAGGAAACTGTAAGAAAAGAGAATGATAGCAGGGGGGCTATATAAATGACAAAACTCCCAACAGATGCGGGACAGTGGGTGAAATTGATATTTTGGCGGGAGTGGGAGGAGGGAGGTGGGATAGCTAACTGCACTGTCATACGCTGACCGCTTACCTTTACACTGAAAAAAGGAATCTAAATGGGGAAAATACGCAGAATACACTTGTTTGCCTTTGTTTTTTATGTATAAGCTTTTTCGTGGAACTTCTAAAACCCCAGCCTTGTGGCAACTAGTAAGATGCCCTTCATCATATACACGTTGGAATCCATGGTATTTTATACCACTGATTATATTTCTATATTTCCTGAAACGCAACCCAAAAGTCTTCCCGTTTGACCATTGTAGCTCCTGCCAGATTCACAATAAGTGCTGTAAACACAACGGCTTATATCCTCAACATCACTATCAGATCACGTATTAACCTGCAAGTGAATTACGGAGGGCGTTTTCATTTGAAAATCCGTCCTAATTTTATACCCGTTCTCAATCTGTCTGAACTGCCAGGTATAAACTTTACATAGGATTGGACAAAGGGCCGAAGGGCTTCTCTCTATGCCAACCCGATTTTCATTCTCTAATTTTTTGCAATAGAATAAAAGAAATTTCAAGATAAACAAAATTATATCCTTCTTCAATAAACGCTCTATTGAAACACCTTTTTCGAACGAAATGGGTGATTGGTTTGGAAATAAAGGCGAATGTCGGTAAACATCCTAGTTGCTAACTTTAAAATTCATGGTATTAACAGATTTATTTGTTTACGAATACTGATGTTAAATGGGCGTCAATAAATTAATTTACTTCTTTTTTTAAGGTAGGGATAAATACACAACAGAAACTTCAGCAGATGTATCATAACATTCCACGGCATGACACTGACAGCAGACGGGAGGTAAGATTGAATTCCTAGTTGAAATAAAATTCAGAAGACCACAGAAATTTCCAATAGGAGTATTTATTATATAATTGTAGGTTTACAGTGAAATTTTCAGAAACCGAATATCGAAGAAAACTAGAAACGAATTGGGTTATAGATATAAGATTTGCTCCTCTTCTGTCTTGTGTTCTGCCATGAAGGCACAGGCCTAGTGATGGACCGATCCTCTAGCCAAGCGTGGCATAGTACGCCTCTGCAAGATATATTGCGTCAGCCTTGTGACATGGAATATGCTAGAGTGGAAAGTATTCACCCTTGTTCAATTTCTTAACCAGTTGACCTATTTTCAAATTCTTGATATTAAAATTATGCCACAGGAGGACATAAATTCTTAATTTCAAATAAGTGATGTAATAAGCAAGTTACTTAGAATAAGTAATCATACGACGGCGAACTTGTGAGAATGGAGCAGCACTAACGCCACTTAAGTGAGGTCCCTCAACTTAAAATGATGCACTGTAATAAGGCTTAAATATACGTGACTTTTATCAATATTAAAAAACAATAGTAACTGAGCTCTAGGGCCAAAAATGTCAGCAACAGGAAAGTAGGCTTTATGAGTTGCACTTCAAATCCCTTTTTATAACACGCAGTACAATATTTCACGTTTTTTATATTTCTCACATTTTGTTCCTTCCATAACGATAACTGATATTTCCCAAAAAAGATTGTCATGTGCTCCTATAATAAGTTATTTTTTGTGTCCGTTCGCCACGTTGGTCAATGTGTTGTGTGTTCTGCTGTAGAAGCATTGAGAAAATTAGAGGCTCTACTTTTTTGTGTTATTCATTTCCGTGTATATGACCAATACACCAAAACAGAGCCATCTTATGCAGAGTATGACTGTTTATTTATTTAACCTTTGTCTTTCAGTTTATCTCCCCGACATGTTTCGGCAATAACTATGCCGTTATCAAGGAGGCTACTTCAAATTATATAAGATGTGCATTAAAATGTGAATTATAGAATGTTAAAACTGTTTAAATGTTAAAAATCTTCTCTAAAAATTCTCGTGTTTTTTATGCTATGTGCCGTTTCTGGCCTGGCATTCTACTTCATGTAATTCCAAGGTGTTTGTGCCGTGGGACATCCCACGTATCGGACCAAGTGTATCGAGTACTACTGTGGTAGAACATGCCAGGTGAGTAAATAAATAAACAGTCATATCGTGCATAAGTTGGCTCTGTTTTGCTGTAGGCTCTACGTTCTTGGTACTGCGTTTCTGTTGTTCACAGGTAAGGCTTTTTATTAAAACGATTGTCGAGAACCCTCCTACAGTCAGCTTCTCAGGTTTCGTATTAGTAAACAGAGGACTGCAGACATCGGTAAGTTTATCTGCTAAATACGCATTGTATAAGAACACTTGTAAGATCTTACATTTGAGGCTGTGTAGCTTGTAACATAACTAAAATATAAAAAAATTTCAGGCCCTGCATTAAAGACAATATACTGAGGGTATTTTACAAAGATAAATCAATTAACCGTACTTTGTGAAATAATAATACAATATTTATTCCTATTTGGAACACAGGTCATCTACAGTCTTTCGCCAGCGGACTCTATTCAGGGCTTCGCTTTTCATCACTTTCCGACACTTGCCATATTCTTTTTCAACTGTACGTCGCCAGTCGTTCTTAGGTTTCCCTCATCTTCTGTGTCCTTGTGGAGTACTTTGTGAAATGATTGCTGTTTATCCCGTTAACCTTTTGGCGACCAGATTTAAATACCAACAGTCCGCCTTCGCTTACCACATTTTTACGCAAACTTTTCGTGTTACACCCATGGCCGTACTTACGCGACACCAGACGGCACAGGCCAATGTTTGCTGCCGCTGACTCCGAGACCAACGACATGTGCTTCAACATTTTGTGGTCTACCTAATAGCCTTGGCATTCTCCGTCCTGGTGCAGCGTGTTCCAACATATTCCTCACGAGGGTCAATCGAAAATCGTGAATACTCGTCAACATGCAAACGTCTCTTGTTCCGCCACAGCACTGCTGTCAAGTCAGCCCTGGTCCATCAAATGTCTCCCCGTTTCAGTTTTATTGTCTTTGAGAGCTAGATCTTGTGGCATGCCTCTCCTCTTCTGCCTCGAAGTCCCACAACAGTAAATCTGTTCAGTTGCCAAGTCATCAAATAATTCAGGGGAAGAAAAGAAACCGTCCGTGTACAATTTGTGACCATGTTCTTTTATCTTCCTTGCCAGTTCTGTCACTGTCGCGTGGGTTACTGTCAAGTGCTGTGCCACTTTCATGCCATACGTGTACCCAGTCCAGCCACAAAGTTTGAAAATTTTGATGCCGAAACGCTTGCGTTTCTTGGGTATATATTGCTTGAAATCACCCTCCCTTTGAAGGAAACAATAAATTCGTCAACAGCCAGATTTTCGGAAGGGCTGTAAAATTTGGAAAATGTCCGGTTAAAATTTGAAATTGTTCTCGTGTCTTCCACAACCTGCCAAAAGTTTCGTCCGTCCTGTCAGGTTCGTTCCTAATGTCAGTGAAACGTAAGTAACGAAGGATGTGAAGATATCTGCCTCGTTTCATCATAGTGCCGTAGAGAGGTGTGTGTAACTGGTCCACTGTTGCCCAGAAGTCTGTCAGTTTGTCTCGTGAGCAGTGTGCCATCTGCATCGTCAGTGCCAGAAACAGACATTTTGGCTTCAGTAATGCCAGGTTCAGGAGAGGATGCAGCTTCAAGTCTGTCTACATAATCGTGGCAGTAGCGGTTAGTCTCCACCACCAGCAGAGTGATAATTTCTGCAAAATACAAAAGGAAAATGTTACGTGGACTTGACCCGTCATTTACGTGTGACGCTTCGCAGTTCTTTCATGTGGGGCCCCATGTCTACGCGTGTACTACACCTCTCTGAGGGCAAGAGGGGCATGTCCATTGCAGGGTTGCTGGCTGTTGAGTCAGTTGACCTGGCCCACTGTCACCATCATCCTCTTCACCCCAGGCACTGGACAAAATTGAGCTGTTAGACTCGTGACAGGTGGCTCTCTCACCGCCCAGTTGTGGTTGTGACACCCCTGGTCCCCCCCCCCCGGAAGTGACATCACTTGAAATCCGAGCTTCGTTGCTATCAGTGTCAAAAATTAGTTCAGATATTTCTCCGGGCGTCAGCGACCTTGGTTGGGTCCTTTCATTATTTAGCCACCACTAACAACGGCTGTGAAGTGCTTACTGAGAAGAAATAATAAACTCCCACAGCAACATCGCTTGTGTAAACTGGGCAACAAGTCTGAGAAATGAGACGCCGTATCTGGAACTCTAAATTGGGGCCCTTCGAAGGAAAAGGTTGCAGATAAAGGTCCGCTTATTGCCGTGTGTCGCCACATTATCGTTGTATCCCTAGAGCTGTATAGCTGTGCATGGACACTCTCCACACTAAACCATTATCATACACAGGCGCAATTAACACAGCGGGAAAAATTAATCAAGTTTCTCCGACTCGCCGCAAACTTCCTTACTGGCCGTAGGTACAAACAGCATTATATACAAAGGGATAAGCGGGTTCTCTCCCGGAGTAAATAGGCCGGAGCATAAATCTGACCAAAGAAAGGCCTACTGCGGTGTTAAAAATGCGCGAAGCTATATTCTTCTATATGTTTCCATGGCCTGGAGAGCAAAATATGTAAATGGCTAGCATGCTCGCTGTTCCTTGCAAAGGGCGATGGAGCCTGGAGGAGTTTTAAAGCCCGTCCAGTATAGAGAACGCAAGTACTCTAAAGGTTAATTGTTTCCGGTGAAATCAACCTTACAATCTGTAGCAGGTACTACAAAAATGCGTGAGCTATAATTTGCTCCCCTATATGTTTCCATGGAGTGGAGAGCAAAATGTGTAAATGGCCGCTGGCGTTCTCGCTGTTCCTTATAAAGGACGCTGGAGCGTAGAGGCGTTTTAAACGCCGTCCAGTATAGAGGACGCAAGTACCTAAAGGTTAAGTGACATATAAAGGCAAGCAAGATAAAAAAAAAAAGGATTTTTACTATTAAAACAGAAGATATCAGAAGTAAACATTTTGTTTCAAAGGGTTATCGATTCTACTAGTTCTGGACGCTGTGATGAGACCACAGAGTAAAGTACCAAGAATATACCCCTCCACTTCACCCTGCAGGTGTTACATTCATCCTTAGGTTTTCCCACATCTCTGCGCTCCAGCTTAGTCATCTATAAATTCCGTTCAGAATAATTTTGGAACTGGATACTTTTGCTAAAACTTTGGCTAGTTGACATAGCCCACGGGTGGCTGGAAAGAATACAAAAGAGTGAAATTTGGGAAACCTCCCTTATAATTCTTAGAAATTTGGATTTTCGTAGTGTAGCCTCAGTATGGCAAATGTAGGAGAAACTGAGTGCAGACACTCTCCATTTTCTTTCACTGATGCTGGGTAACTTTTGTATGTAATGTTGGCCAATTAATAATTAAGGCCAATCACCCCATGCTTAATAATGTCTGTGCACAGTAATGAAACACTTGACACATTAATATATGGGACTGTCCTTCTAATAACTTTTAACACCTGTGTATCCTTGTTTGTTGCAGCTCATGTCTGCCATGGTGACTTATTTGGTGGTACTAATACAGTTTAAGATGACTGCCGATTCAACGGTGCACACAAATCCAACATTCAATATCACTGCGACGTAAACAACAAATAAGCTATTGTGGAACCGTTCTTAAACAGTTACAAGTCTTGTGTATTTTTAGAAATAATATATTTTACCTTTAAAAGTTTAATGTAGCATTTAAAAATATTTAAAACAACTAAATGCATAAATGTCACAATATGTTTTAGTGATTTTAAAAACGTTTGAAAACTCGTTTGTTCATAAATCCGAACGAAATTAACGATAAATCAGAAATAAGTGAAATTCAAAACAGTTACAAATAACGCAGCATAACACGGCACATCACAATGTGTGAAATTACAGGCCTTTATTTTTCAAGCTGTGCCGTAAGGAAACCTGCAGTTCTCTGACATGTTCTCACAGACATCAAACATAACACACCTAATGGAAGACTGATTATTAGAGACAGCTTACTGAAAAAGCATATGTTGGTTAAAGGGCCATGTTTGGCTTAAGCTCTGTCGAGGAAGCCTACGAAGTCGTAATACTGAACGCTGTGTGATTGCAGATAACTTTTAACAAGCCTGAGTAAGGAATATTCTATTTAAGTTGAGTGCACTTCAACATTTGTATGTTACACAATAGTCTCAGAATAATCAAATATTATGAAATCAGCTAAAGGTTTTTTGCACAAGCTATCTTGACACACACGTTTCAACCTAAATGACGTCACAGTCAATGTCTGTAACAATGGCCGTGTTAAGTTGTTATCAGTGCCAATATGAATTTGTCTACCACGCATATTAGAATGCTGCCACATTTATAATTACAGTCATTTAAAATTATTTCTTGTATCAAATTACCTTTTGTACATCCAGTGCACTTCATTGTGTACTCAATATAGATTACATTTATTATAGCCAATTTTTACATATCAATATCTCTGACTATAACTATCCACTGTCTCACAGCTTTCTGCCATTATATCGGTAGTAATCACTGTATGTAGGCTGTTGTACGAGTTTCACTGTTATTGTGCCTTGGTTTCTTGGCATCATAATTTAGGATGCAGATTCATTGTTCTTGATAAATTACCAATAATTTTTGAAGGATTCATTTCTAGTTTTTATTGCTTAGTTGTATTCTTGTACTGTACTTCTATGTTGTATCACTTCGCTTTCCTCTGGCTGTCGAAGTTACAGTCGCCTGTAGTCTGCTGTATGTTGTTGCCTTATTGGTGTGGGGATGAAAAATGGATACATTTCCTAACTACCATGTGTAATACATGCTTAGTGTTGTGTTTTGTGGCTCATGCTGCCACCCAACCATATTTTCAATTTAATTCTTTCATTAATTAAAAAAGGAACTTTTTGGCTGTTTGGATTTTTTCCATAAGTATTAGGCCTAATTCTCATATTCGTACGTATGTACTATGTAGAACAGCCCATTTTAAGTTGTCTCGTCTATATTAACATATTAGCGTTTACCCGAATATGTACTTCAAATGCTTCGATTTGTCAACATTTAATTTTATACGGTGAACATTTAGGATTGTTATTTTACACTTTATCTGTATTTTTGTTTCTGTAATTATAAATACGCCAAGATTTTACATTTCGCTTTATAACTAGGGCTATTCTTATAATCTCATCTTTTTGACCTTTAATTCCAGTTGTACATTTCAATATTTTCTAATCCATGACCTACTTCAAGATTCGTGACTTTAATTTTTTATAAATCTTACATTTTTATATCCAATAATGTAAAGGTCACCCTTTGTTGCTCCTTACTTTTCATAATATATATAACTCTAATTACTATGTAAGATGTAAAGTTTGAAATCTTATTCCTATTATACTCATTATTGTTTGCAATTTGAAGATGCTCTTTTTTGATTACGAATTATTTTCGCACAACTGGTATGCTAAACTATTACATCAGTGTCAATTACTGAGGCCCCATTAACACTGCTTTAATTCTAGAACGAAATAATAATATTAGCTTGCCAAAATTCTATAAAGGCATAATTTATTCGTAGAAATGGTTATTGGGCAAAATAATGCGGTTTATAAGAGGAAGATAAAAAATACAAAGGTACACCCACTTCAGACTAAAATGCGAAGAAACTATAAATTTGTCTGTAGTTTTGTAGGGATGTGTGACTTGCTGTCTCATACTACTACAAGAACATATCTTGCCTGAGAATAGAATGCAGACAAAAATATTTGCACTAGGGAGGTAAAGCCATAACAGTCTTAGGAAAACTGCATAATAAGTAGGGACTATTATTCATGCCATGTGGTTGATTAGGTGACAACGTTTAACTCATTAACAGTTTTTTAAAAACATTTATAAACGTGTATATGCCACAATCCTAAATGGCTACACTTTTCGGTAATATATTGACACCATTATAAGGGTATTCGTCATCTGTTTCAATTCTCCCTATGTTCAGAAAAATTCTTATTTACTGCGAATTACAATGTCCCCTCCGTAAACTAACCAAACAAAGAAAAGATAAAATGTAAAATTACGATATATAATTACAAATTTTCGAAGTTAAAAATATAACAACTTATTAAAATCGCATGTGTAATAAACCCAGCATATTGTCTTTTTATTTTTTATCATCACATTCTTCAATTTGATCCAACGCACGTCTTGATTACACACGTTACACCATTGACGATGTGGACAGCATACGTAAGCAAGACGTGTGTTGCATAAAACAGGGGTACGTACTGATAAACATATATATGTACTGAGAAACAGAGTTGCGTACTGACAAACAATTAAAGTCACAGTGTACCGGATTTATGACACTTGTGAGTTAGAGTTTTCTATCTTATATTAGGTTTATTCCACATAGTGAACACAACTCAGCACTTCTTGTCATACGTATACATTTATTCCATAGTCTGTCTTAAGACAGGTCCATAGACACTTCCAAAGCGAGTTCTCTAAAGAGTGCTATCTAGTGCTTTTTCTTTCAGTTTATATTACTCTGTAGTTTTCTTAATTTCACCCAGTAGCTGCTCACGTCTTCTTCCTCATCTTCCCCTCACTGCTTTCTTTCCTTCTATTCTTCAATAACATGTTTTAGGAGGCAGTCCCTACACAAATGTGACCTATCCAGATAGCTTTCCTACTTTTATTGTGTATAAGCTATTCCTTTCTTCTTTGAATCTACGTAATACTCTTTCATTTCTCTCACGATCAGTCCAACTGACCTTTACAATCCTTCTCAAGCACCACATCTCAGAACTTTCCAGTTGTATTTGATCTACGTTTCGAAGTGTCCCAGTTTCAGCGCCATAATAGAGTGTACTCCAAATGTAGCAATTTAATATTTTAATTTAAGTCGAGTTTGCTTTTGAAGAGAATGTCATATGTATGTCGAACATTATGAGTTATTGAAAACACTGACGATGGGAAGAGTGGTGAAAAGAAAAGCCTATGTCCCATGTTTTTATGGTACATACATGAGTAAAGTATTTACTGCAAATTTGTTAACGAATTATGTTTAATACATCATAAGGCGCTGTCTAATTTATATTAATTTCCAACAAATATTAGGATGATAAAATCAAGAAAGATCAGAAAGGGAATGCAGCAGGCATGCGGAAGTTGAAAATACTTAAATCTCTACAATTCGGAAGCATATGTCACGGACAGCAGGATAATAATAAAAGGGATTATGTGAAATAAGACAGGAGGAATTGGAACGGATTAATTTAATAGCAACCAACTGCTGGCTTTATTGTGGACAGTACTGAAATTTCGGCTTCACAGAATGTAGTGAATTTATTTACTCTCTGACTGACAATGTGTGTATCAAGAAGTCTTACTCATGATTTGGTCAGTTAACATCTACTTATCTTATAACCCTCCAACCCGAATGAAGGCCACCTATCTTCCACAGTTAATCCACAGTTACGCCCCGTAACAGATTTCGTTATGGTGATTTTAGTCATTTTGTCGGTGTTTTTAAGTTCCGGGTCTTTTGCGTCAGGTAACTGAGCATCTCGCCTTAGAATTCTTCAGCTTTCACCTGACAAATGATGTATATTACTTTGAAAAATTCAAAAACCTTCCCTTTCATATCCTTCAACATTGATCCTAGCTTATGTGGTAAAATAATATAATAAACCTTACACAGGTCCCTGGTTTTACGATTTCTGTCTGAATAAAAACTAGCGGTGGATGGTTGTGAATAAGGCAGTGACCTTCAAGTTCCTTAAAGCTGGAGAAATTCCTGTCTGGAAGAGTGAAAATTAACTTCTAAAGGAGAACTGCACTTCATAGAGCTAGTGAGTTATAATCAAAGTAGCTTATTTTTTGGAGGTCATTCTGAACCAGACCAACCCAATGGATAACCAGACAACTGAAAATTCTAAGTAAAAGTACATCCCATTTACGTTGCTACAAAGGTTCAATTTGCAGATGTAAAATAAATGTACCGATAGCTACATTGAAACATTTAAGCAAAACTCCTCCTGTTGATACATGTGTATGTAAACGTGAATGTAAATTTCGGACATGTTTGAAACAAAACTTTGCCAAACTGCGTCTATTCGCCTCACCAAGTGTATGTGTTGGCATGTAGTACTCTTGACCAAGGCCATTAGAATACTACTTTGTGATTTTACCTTGAAAAAATCACTAGAATCTTTGAGAGGTTCCAAATTCCGTCAAAATCAGACAACATCGAAGAATATTGCATATGAAGACTTATAAACTCTTTTGCATGCACTTAAAGCAGAGGCAGCACGCATGTAGCCTGCTATCCAAATGTAACCCTGGTATGTAGCCCGCCTGATATTCGTATAAAAAAGGGAATTTTTACCCAAGTAACCAGCATACATGACGTAGGATGACAACAGAGCCTAACCACATACCCGCCGCTAACTTTATGCAAGTGGCTGCCGCCAGTTTTCTTCGAATTAACAGTGACATTACAGTTAAAAATCCAGTTGCAAATGCGTAATAAAATATACTTTACTGTTGTTATCAATGAGAAATAAAAGCGGTCTTAACTGGTACAGATTTCTGATTGCATTCATCTAACGAAAAAACGTCACCTAGCTCACCTGACTTGGAGAGTTACCAGGGTTCACGTAGCGGAATATATATATTTTTTATGTACACAAACATATATGTATATATAGCTATATTAAAAGCGAAAATTAATTCGAAGGAACATTGCAGAGAGTATTGGAGCAAACACCTTAAGCTAAATATGTTAGTCTAAACACACGCAACAAACATTATCAAATATGTGTAGTTCCTTAATGTGGTCTTTAAAAGCAGGAAGAGAAAGAAACGCAGATGAAATTTCATTGATAAATAACAACATTGTTAATATTACACCATGGTATTTTATCTTGGACAGCATCATTAATAGCAGAAAGGAGGTACTTATGTATGATTAAAGGCTGCATCAAAGTAGGCCATATTAGATATACGTACACTAGGAAAATTTCAAATGAAGGAATAATAAAGAGTAAAATCAAAAAACACCGAAAATTTGGGTACCCTGTCTGGATAGAACAAATAATGAAATGACACAGAATTATTCTGCAGCACAAGACAAAATAACACAGCAAAGGAGGAGAAATTTTGAAAAGAAAGAGCGGGTATGCGAAGTAGGAATATTTTCGACTGCCTGTACTGTGACATGAAGAAGGTAAGGAAGAAGGAGGAGTAGGAGGAGGATGAGGATGACGGATAGAAGAGGAGGAAGACAGGGGACCATCTACTAGGCAGCATATTAAGGGTTATATAAATGTGTTCATTTGTGCTAATGGTTCAGGTTCTAAGAACAAAAGCATTTCGATTGCTTGTACTGTCAACTGTTGCGTGAAGGACTGGTGAATGTTAATAATGGAAAAGCAGTTTCTCACAGGAACGTGCAGTTTACCTTAGCGATCTTGATAAACTGACTTCCTGCGGTGTGTTCAAGTCCCTAATTATAAGGTAGAGAGGATAATCCAGCTGTGGCATGCTACTTGCTCAGCTTACCGTTAATTTTTTCCATATCCAGGAATTATATTCAGCAAGCCGATTTCAAACTTTGCGAAGCGAAGAGCGTAAATAAATGAGGCGTCATCTTTACATAATCAAGTAAGGAAATTCGTTCTCATGACTACATACCGTCACAGCATACCGTCACAGCATACCTCTCATACAGATCTGCTTGCGAAAATTCATCATAAAATTATCTTTAAACTATTTTTTTTATGAGAATCGCCCTTAATAACTTCATAAGTAAATGAAAAAAGTCATGACATTTGATGTAAATAACATGGCACTATATATTTTTTAACAACATAAGAAAGGTGTGGGAACGTCTGGGTTGGAAGCGACTCTAGCTCAAGAAACTGTAGAGTTTTAGAATTTCATATGGCGACAGAACTTCGAAAGCTATGCGATATTTATAAGGGTCCTTTGCGGAATCTAAGACAGGACAAGGCTCCTGTCCTAAATCTAGTGTTGGCTTTCCATGTTATAACAATAACAAAGCCACCATTAAGAATCTGCCACGAAAGTGGACCATAAAAGCAGAAATATATTTGAAACACTCTCATATTTTAACAGTTACTAACATGGCGACGTTGCGAAACTTTGTGTTTATGCTTGTGCTTGACCAGTTCAATGTAGTTGGAATTTGTGATAGTGAAAATTAAACGCAAATAAACTCACGTTTATCACCAGGCTCATTAAACACAACAAACTGTTTTAAAGAAATACCCATTATAACTTATTTCCAGAAAATTTCTGACTTTTTTAGAATGGTGAATAAAAATGTGGCTACAGCATTAGAAAGAATTTCACAGGTTTTAATGATATATTATTGTATCTATCCACATCAGATGTGTTACAGGAAGTTTTCCCAGAAACGGCCGTATTTAAAGAAATCCTTTGTGGTTTAAAATTGTCTCAGCATCGGACTACAGGACAATACTTCAAAATCTGCCACGGTGAACTTTTAAAATTATAAGCAATGGTGTGGCGGAACTTGCAGTCCTATTTATTTAAACTCCGCTTGTCATCCAGATTTCTGGCTTTCTTACGAGGAACTGGGATAACGGACAAAAGCCAAGTAAATATTCCTTAAATTATTCCACGGTAGCTTTCAGAGACTGACGAATGACTCAAAATTCTTGAAAACATTCACACACAAAACCACAGGATAAGAATTCCAGTAACTTGCACAGGAATCAATTCATAAGAAAAAATTAAAATTTCCTTCTTCTTATTCTTTCATGAGGCTGGTACTGCAGATAAAGAGGTGGCCAGTTTTATCTTACCTCAGCACAAATGAGAAACGTTTGGCTCCGACAGTGATATTTTAAAGAAACTGACAACGTCCATGTTAGTTTCTGTAAAAAAATATTCAGAATACGCAGAGGTGCACAGAACAATGCAGGTGAAGAATAATTGCAAGACTGTACAATAAACCACAGACACACCACCACCATATATTCTGCATGAGCACATTACAATATTACTACGTTAATACAGAATACATGGTGGCGTTGTGTCTGACTGTATTTTAATGTGTAGCTTCATTGAAAGATGACACATCAGGACGACTCAACACAAATTCGAAATATAATCAGGCAGAAACAGCAGAAGAATAAAGGTGCACAATAGTGAAATGTTTGTTGTGCTTGTTACAAAGGACGGTTCAGAATGTAATAAGAAATCTTTGCGAAAGGCAGATAAGTAATTTAAATATGGAGAGCCGGGCAATGAAATTGAAGGAGGAACTGGAAAAATTAGGATTAATGTAATATGGCAGAGTCAGAGAGAAATATAAAATGGTATGTGAAATAATTAAGGAAACGTGTAACAATATGGGAAGGCAATTCTTTCTTTGAGGATATTACCCGCAAGAATTACTTCCCGTATCATGATAATTTGAAGGAGCAGTCGGTATAGACATTCATAGTGACGGCTGAACATGAAAAGAGAGAAGAGAGATAATATGGCTGAAGGTAGTAATTTTGAAGCTACGAGCCATTATTAGTGGGTATGACAGAGAAAACTGTCCCCTTTGTTTGGGGCAATAGGATATAATATGTACCATTCAAGTGTTTAGAAACGAAAAATTTGGGACAGGAGTTTTTACGTAGCAGTTAGTTGCATGTCAGCAATAATACAACCTACATAAAAGTATTACTCTCTAAAAATATAATGGAGACAGAAGATTGGAATGTAGTTATTTAAAATTAGATGGAAATGGTAAAATAAAGGCAGCCATGCACAGCACAATTGGACATTGCAGAAGAAAATAAAGAGAAAGTAAGAATATATTTGAAAAGCGGAAGGAAGATAATAATGTTAGAGTAATAGCAGGAACGTAGCAGTATGAGCAACACAAAGAGAGAGTAGACCAATACAGGTACAAATTTAATGAATTTGTGCCCCACAAGTACATGGTTTTAGAGGGGCCTGGATATATGTATAGAATGCAACACAACACGGAAATTCTCAATAAAGAACAAGATTAATGATTCGATGTGCTCAAAGAAAGTTAGTTTAGAGAGGGCAGCACAATGTTGTAGTCAGCAGGGAAAACGTCCTCCTGTTCATAAAAAGACAAGTTGTTGATACCTTTAGTTTTAAGAGACAACTTGTGTTCTGAAGTAAAAGAGGGAAGACATCTACTGGAGTAAATAATTCCTTAGAAATGTAACAGACCCATAGGAATTATACCTCCTGCCGAAAATTATGATTAAAAGTAAGAAATCAGATAGACAATTTACGTACACTACTACATTGTGGCGTGTTTGCTTAACCATTCCCTTTTTATTGTTGTTAGCGTAGATGTACTTGTCAGAAATATGAAGGTGTACGGTTCTGTCATGACAATGCAAGACTGTGCTTCCTTTGCTCTGTTGTCGAACTACAAAATATTTAGAACTGTTGTTGACAGTAACAAATATTACACATTACTTGAGTGTCTGTGTTCTTGCAGCAGTTACCCGGAATGCAAGTCGCATCCTTCTGCTCCGTAGTATATTGTCATTTGTGGCCTGTATGGCTGTACCATTTTCTTTACATATCCCACAAATGGCACGACTTTCGGAAAGGGTTATGGAATATAAAATATTTGTTTTGATGTTTTCCAGAAATTTGTCAGAAATATTTTTGTTTACAAGCAACATTTAGCGAGACAGTCAAAAATTTACGTACGCCTTCGCGTAATCTTGTCATATTTTAACTTGAATATTCTCAACACATGTTCGGAAAACCCTCAAACGTGATATTTAATGAAAATCCGTCCAGTGGAAGCCGACGTGTTCCACGTGACCAGACAAATGGGCAGAAGGACAAAGAGACATGACGAATCTCATAGTCCCTTTTCGCAATTTTCCTCACGCGCTTATAATGCCTGAATTTGCATATTCAGGAACATAAGGTGAAATAAGTCATTAAATTTCTGATTGCCTTAAGCGCAAGGAACTTGTAACGTAGGTTATTTACGGGAGATGGTCTCTCAAATACGCTTCTTCGTCCGATTTACCAAATAAATAGTGTGATAAAAATTCTCTAACATTTATTTTATTTTGCATAAAGTGGGCACTTTCCTCATTTCTGCTTAAACAACAGAGCACCCTCCAGCTATTTTGTTGGAAAGGAAGGTCAAATGATGTCGCCCATGAAGTACTTGATCTGACTGATTTATGGCCCTTCATTTCAGGATGCATTCTGATCATTGTGTATTCCGCCCAGTTTCATGATTCAGTGAACCTACAAGAAAGGTTCACTGCAACCATTCCAACAGTAACTCCCTACAGGATAAACCAAAAATGAATGACAAGGAATATTGTTTCCATGATTTTCTACCCACTCGTTATGCCAAAAATCAAACATGTTGAAAATAATTTTATGAATATTGACAATCCTTTTACATGATAAAAATCCGATTTAAGTCAAGTACATGTACGTCTTGATATGTTACTCTGCAAAATACGCCGTAAGTTCTAGGTCATTTTCTGGTACGCAGTTTTAACTCAGAGTCCTCTGAACATATTGAAACCGTAATAACAGCACGAGAGTAGATCTAATATGCGTGCGCATGCAGATATCTAAAACACACACGATATTAGGTACATAAGTTCGAGCCACACCTACGTTGCGTGTAAAGAAATAGCAGTTATCGATCTTATCATCTTAAACATTTATGTGCGCTGCTATCACTCAAAATTACTTATTAAAAGGAGTGTTACTGGGCCAGTGTCACTAGGGAAATCGCACTAACCGCATAAATGGTAAACCTGGCAAAAAATATTTCAGATATTTTTTAAATTTACTAGCTGATACTACTTAATTGCCACTGACTTAACAAATGCGAAAGGAAAAATAGCACGGAAAGGGTTCGCTGTAAAGTATCATTACACTGAAAATCGAAAGAAGGTAAGTATAGCTAATATTCACGTTTAGTATATATAGCTCATTCAGCAGAATAGGCGGCTATGGGTGCAATGCAGGGACATAGTTAATGAGTCTATGTTGGTTTTCGCAGAGGCAGTTCGGCAAATTATATTTTTCATAATAAGGCTGCGCTTAAAACTAAATGAAGTGTTACTAAAATTCGTAAAGCTCAGGAATTAATGATTGCTAAATTTAGCTTCAATTTGTTAAAACGTATCATCTGTCACTAATGTTAATAGACCTAAAATGACAAACTAAAAATTTTATTGTTTACTGATTTATGACTTTTTCGGGGAATTCACTTAGAAAAGCATTAAATGTAATTTCGTGTTCTGCTGACTTGCAGGCTCTTTAAATATCAAGTCTAATTTGGTAGCGCCACATATCTAAACAGCTACAACAGCATAGACGCGCCAACCACATTCTCACAATTAAAATTTTGTCTTTCCAGTGAGCGGTCTTTCAAGTGTCATTTAAGGTAGAGTAAAGTATTCTGGGATGCGAAGCAGATGGAATTCCCAGAGATGCAGCGTCATATCCCACAAGAACGCAATGTTCGATTACACAGCTGCGAAAACCTCAAAATTTACCAGTTAAAACATTAGTGTAAAAAGAAATTACGCTTATCCGACCACCAAAATATAATTATGTAGGTGTTTGTGTTTGTGATAGAGATGTGCTTTCACCCCAACCTGCAGCAGACCTCCAAAACTTGTTCTGCTTTACTTGTTTCCTGAGCTTATGACATTTATATATTCATCACAGTGAAATGAGGCCATTTTGGCGTTACGCTTGGAGGGACCCAGATTTCGACGCTTAGAGATTTGATGGCCCTAAATTTGGTCAATCCTGGACCACTCACATTTCGACCATCAGGTGCACGTGACTTTTTCAGTATCTTCATGCGGGTGTTTTGTTCCAAGGCCAATTCTCTATGTTTCATTAAACACTGAATATTAATACCTATTCTCGGAGAAGACATTTCAGCTAACAAGACGGAACACTAGTAATCTGTGCCAAATTTACGCTTGTGCGAAATATAACTTGTGGAAAGCAATCACATGTACAGGGACATAAGGAAATTCTTTCGGTCATTTACTGCCGAAGGCAGACACAAAAACGTAATCACACACACACACAAATCGCAACCTACAAGCTGCCGTGCCTTGGCAGATGCGGTCAGACGCCGGCTTCTCAACGTAAACGGCAGGGAAAGATCCGGGCCCATTCCATCTAAGATGGGTGGCGGACGAAGTGGCAAGAGGAGATTGTCTATCCGTCTACACGGTTTTCCTCGTTCAGAAAGATTCCACCAATGGTGCATACTCATTTTCATCTCAGTGCTTACTTACCAGAAGAAAAAGCGGGGGAAGCTTAAGAACTTTCGTACAAACGGGTGTTTTTCTCATATCGGGTTCACTGAAAATATAAATACTTGCACAAACTCGGTAATTCACATACTTACTTAAGTTACTTAGTCATAGCTACCTACTACAAGCAAGGGCATTTCTTGTGTTACTGTTCTGCAGAACTCACCGTAAGAGTTCCAGGATGAGTACTTCTATAAATCTTATTTAATCCAGTGAAAATATCTTATGAATTCATTCCATATAAAAATTCTTTATATTCGCTGGTGCCCATTCTTGTTAAGAAACAATCCGTGACTCCACTTTTTAAGCTAAGCCGTACACTTCGACAACTCACTCATTCCACCTGGATCAACTCATTAATTTAGCACCCATCTCTGTGGAAGCAGCTGTGAGATAAGAAGGATAGTTGAAATTTGCGTCGACAAGCAGTGAGTCTCTATCAGGTTTTTTGTGGACCGTGGCAATAGCGTGAGTTAATATCAGAGTCGTTATACAAACTACAAACCAAAAATAATATTTATTTTTTAGTATGTTTGCAACTGATATTTCCAGAATACAACAATGATATTAAATGTTCTGTATGTCTGTGCAACAGCAAAGAACTTTCTGTGAGTGGTGTCTGGAACTGCTTTTAACAATACAAAAATATCAACAATGTTAACCTGGCAATCTTATGTATCTGTAAGATGAAGAACAGTTGCTCCCTTATTAGCCTCCTTTCATTGCTTACGAGAAAATATAGACTGCGATCAACAAACATTCTGTGTGTGTGTGTGTGTGTGTGTGTGTGTGTGTGTGTGTGTGTGTGTCTGTCTAGGTTTCACGAAACTAGGTATGAAGAAAATGCTGCAAGAGCCCACTCTAGCGCCACAGCTGTCACCACACTAAATCAATAATAATAATAATAATAATAATAATAGTAATAATAATAATAATAATAATGTGGAAGTGTAAACTTGTGAGGATGGAATGAAATTTCAGGGTCCTAAACTGATATACAGCAACAGACATTGAAAAAATGCCCACAGTAACGATTTTTACGGGAACGTTTTTCCACATTTAAAATACAGCAAAGCGGCTGTGGAAAATTTTTCCTTTATCGTTCAGTCTGATGGTAATAATTAATGAACTTCTGCAGCTGGTTAAGATAGCATTTAGTGTCGACATACATTTTGTATATAATTTATATAAAAATTACGCTTGCAAGGCAAGAACTACCAGCATGGCTATAATTTCCAATCTTTGAAGTTGTCCAGCCAGAAATAAAGTAAACAGAATCTGTCTGTAGGTAATGAGTTCATCGAAAAAAGTAGAAATAATAATAATAATAATAATAATAATAATAATAATAATAATAATAGACTTGTAGGTTTAAAAGTTCAACATCAGGAAGCCGCGTCGTTGAGGCGACGATTGAAGATTCTTCTATGGTCTTGAATTTTGTACGTTGACGGGAAGAAAAATGACAGCTCAAGTATGTTCCTTTGACGCTTATTTACCACGTGTAACATTAAAATTTGTGCGATGATATTAACGAATAAGTTATCCACGTTACTGGTTAGTGCTGATTATACTAGTTCAAAGTTCCGTGCCTTGAATGCGGCAAAAAAATGCGAACCTGTCCAGATTTCTGTGTATTTCAGATGGCAATGGGGCATTCCCGTCAGGCATTTGATTTTGACAAGTACCGGCATTCAAGACAAGCCACGCAGGTCTTCTTCTACGCCTTAGAACACGTGCCACCAACTGTAAGAACTATCCAGCAAAAATGGGCATACTCGTCTGCATGGGAAAGCAAGAAGGACGTTCCCACTTTCTACGGAGAAATAAAACCGGTCATGATTATTCTCAGAATACTTGGCGTCCTGCCATATAGCACGACTGCAACAGGTAACAATAAACAGTATGTTATTGTTGGAAACTTTTTAGACGTTAATCCAAAAGTAACAGCAAGTTTATTTAACATTCTTAAGGGCATTGCTTGAAAATTAAATAATCACCTTACTACCAATTCATTGCCGGTGTCATGAAATTCCAGCACTGAACACTTTTACGAGGAACTGAATCCAGTTTGCACCTGAATATCTCCTATCTTTAGGAATCAAAGAAGTACAAATTACACACACGGAAAGAATCTTTAAGATAAAATATTGATCAATGAAAGAATAAGATAGGAGTAATAAATCAGAAATGTATCAATACTAGCCGACAAACAAGAGAAAGCAGCAGGTAACTGGACTTGGCGGAATTTAATCCAACAGATTTAATTTTTGTCGGGAGAAAATTTCTACGTTTTGTGACTAATTATTTATCTGATTATTTTTCTCCTGATTTTGTTTCGATTGTTTCTTTCTTCTTTAACTTTCATTATTTATTTATATTAGAAGTTTCTTTTAGTATTATGTTCCAAAATAAGCTTATATTTCCCAAATGACCTTCCAACTTCAGATTTTGCTTCTCAGATCTTTTGGCAATTACTCATCTTTCTATTGGCGTATCATGTTCATTACATTTCATCCTCCGACAAAATTTCTCACATCATCAAATGAAGCATACGCATTATGGAAGTTCCCACGATATATTACTCCCATCTCTCGGGTACTGCCTCTTTCTTAGCCACAATCATATGCCACCAGAAATATCTCAGATGCGTGACACCTTTTATGCAACACGAAAGGAAGTAATGAATTGCACGTTGAGAAATTTAGTTAGAACATCTGAGGGTAAAGCAGTTTTCGAAGAACAAGTTATAAGTCTAGATGGAAGAAAAGAATTGAAACTTGTGTCTAGCACTGAAGAGTAATATGAACACAAAAGAAAAGTATCATCACATCAAAGCATGATTCTTTGAAACAATTTTTTCTTCCATTATTTCGTGTACATGCAACATGCGTGTTCCTAATTTTTCTGTTACTGAAATTACTGTTGCTTTAGAATGATGAGGAAAATTTTTTATCCATGAGATAAGATGGAACAGAGGAAAAGGGAAGCTAATTTCATGAAAGTGGCACGTTCCTAATTCTTATTTGTTACCTGGTAATTTAATTTGATTAAAAGTGAGAGTAAATCTTTTAGTGCTAACCCATTTAAGGTACGACATCGCAGTCAAATATATTTATGTATCGTGGTATTAAAATATCCTAAGGATAGACGCACGTCCTGAGCCATATGTAAGTGGTCTTAAAATAACCTGTCTTCAGTTACCTCTGCTTTATCATAGGGAACCACTAATTCAGAAAGCTGGTCATAACGCCTGCCGATCCCAGTGGCCGCACGGTCTACGGCGTGGTCGGCCTTCAGCCGAGCGCTTGTTGGGTTCGTTGTTTCGAATCCCACCGAGGTCATGGATATTTATCTCTTGTGAGTGTTTGCGTTTTGTCAGGTAGAGGTCTCTGCGACGGACTGATCAGTCGTCCAGAGGAGCCCTACCAAGTGTGGTGTGTCTGAGTGTGATCTAGAAACCTCCAAAAGAGTTGGCCTATGCCCGAGTTGGGCTGTTGCGCCACGGGAAAGGCAAGTTATACTGACTTCCAAGCAAGAAATTCAACAGCCACGTTACAATTAGTAAAATTACAAACTTTCTAGTAGTTAAATTCTGTAATTATATTAGGTATTACTTCACTGTGCCGTATCCATTGTGATTTACGTAGGCCTGTGCTATAATTAAGGGGTAGGAAAGCAGTTCCTTAACACTTAATTCTATACATGGGGTGTGTTGAAGTCTTTGGTTTACACAGCCTGTTGTAAGATATGAAGTTATAACACACAAACCATCGATTACAAACTAAATATTGTCGGTCGTTTAATGAGAAGTGACAATACGTTACGGCCTAAATGAGGCCACCATGATTTTTCACTATATAAAACACCATGAGAAAATTAAGTACAACAATTCTTCCTAAAACTGAGATTTCATTCTACACATTAAATATGGGTTTTTTATATAAGTTCGTGTTGTTACTTGTGGTAATGTATGTGTGTATATACGATAAGATGCGTTGTACCTTGTAGAAGCTAGCTTCCATAAGGTACAGACGCACCTTGCTATCTATACACAGTATCCTCCAATAATACACGTCCTTATACGTGTTAAAAACAGAATACATATATAAAAATCTAAGAAGTCCCAGATAAACATTTTACAACAAATCTAAATTCTTGATATAAAATACTGATAGGATATTTCACGGAGAACCTAGTATATATTTAGGTTCGGAAAACGTAAGATTAAATTTAAACTTTTGATAACTTATCTCCTTATATTGGAGTAGGTTACATTTTTAAAAACATTCTACACTTTTTAGTAAGGATGTACATATCTTCGACATGCTTTACTTCAAACGTCAAGTTAAAATTGAGTGAAAATCTTATTTTATTTTAAAGAAGTAAATCTCATTTTATTAGGAAGTTTTTTTACTTACTTTTCTCAAAGTGTTTTATACTTTGATACCTGATCATGAATGATTTAGGCTGAGACATAGTGCAAGTTGTCTTTAAACATCTGGCAATATTTATATTGTCACCGACTGTTCATATATTTCTTCCTCGGTTATGTGGAAATCTGTCTCCTAAATTAAGTTAAACTACACTTTTTACAAAGAATCCTCTTTGCAGGTGAAGTTTGTTTCAAGTGGCTGTCCTTAGCCATGTTTTATTCAATTTTATGCATCAGTGCGGTGACCACTCTTGTTGGATTCAACCTGGCGGAACGAATCAACTTAAGCACAAAGTTAGAGAATACGTTTGGAAACAAAACTATTGAGTACGCTCTGAGATTATTCATCTCGTCTGTATTTACCATCCCTATAAATCACTGGCCGGAGACTGGCAAGAAAATGAGGTTCATTAACGGTTGGACGGAGCTACAGGTATGGGACAATTTACAAATATTACAGAGCGACAGATATTAAACAAAGCACGTTTCCATTTTTAGTGTCCTATTTTATGATCAAAAAACGAATAAAAATCTTTAAATTAATGTTGGCTGCCAAGTAGGTACTTACAAGTTCAGGCCCAGATGTTACTCACTAACATCAGGCACGTAAAATTACGGGAATAATGCTCAACACAACACAAACTAAAAATGAATATATTTCTCAACAGCCTAATAATTGCATCACTAGAGACGCGTTCCTTAAACGCAGAAGCATGTTCAACAGAACTGCAGGAAAGGGGACCAGAATATTAGTCAAGATTTGAGTATAGGGCTTTACAACTTAAAACGGAAGGTAAAAGTATACGGACTGAAAAACTTAGGAAGAGTGAGAAGAATGTCATAAAAACTAATTTACTGAACATGTGAATATTTAAGAAGAAAAGGCAAAAAGGTTAATAATGATGATGAAGAGGAAGATTATTATTATTGTTGTTATTATTATTATTATTATTATTATTATTATTAACGTTGATGAAAATAATGTTTGCGCAGGTGTATTTAATCAGCACACAATACCATGAATTCCTTACTATGTTGAAATATTTTTTGCGAAGTTACCCATAAAATTATTATTGCCTTCCTTTCTCTTCTTTTCATTTCTCTTTTCTTTTCTACGCTTTTCCTTTCCTCTCATCCCTCCTCTACTTTCATCTACTTTTCTCACTGTCAGTTTCTTAACTCCAACGGTTTACCTCGTTCATTAAAATAGTACTTAGTCTACCCATATTATGTTTCCAAATAGCAATCATGGAATTTCTTAGCGCAGTGGCTCCCGTCTGAAGGAAGATTAAGGGTCTGACAGGCTCTTCTTTACTGACAGAGACACACATTACTGTATTCCCAACAAATAACGCCAAGCTGACTAAACTACTCACCAGATCAAAACTACATGAAGGACTAGTCATTACACATTAATTAATATAGCACCATAAAGCCTTTGTCTCGGTCCAGACTTTAACAAGTGCCTGTCGAATATGAAACAGAGGCAAGGCAATACAAAGTCATACTTTCATTGGCTTTTTTTTAATATTGTACATTTTCAGTGCAGTTGCTTTATATATGCAGATATATTAATTACCAACTACTGCACAACTCTTTTCTTCTCCTACGTGTTTCAGCTGTTACTATTCAGCCATCAGCAGGGAGAACTATTTTACAGACCTAAGCAGAATGTAACAAGTTAGTGAATGGTAAATTATACACATCTGTTGTAGTTCTGATCACTATTGTATGATTTATATATGCTAAAAGTAGTGTTGATATATAAAACCCTTTAAGTATAAAATATGTAAAATGTATAACATCTAAATTATAATCTGCTTCCAGACATCTAATCTACGCTCCATTCCTTTTTATGGGGTAGATTAGATGTTTGGAAGCAGATTATAGCTTTTTTTATACTTTACATATTTTATACTCACAGAGATTTATACATCGAACAATAGTGATTACAACTACAACAGATGTATGTATTTTACCATTCATTAACATGTTATATGCTGTTTGTGTCAGTAAAACAATTCTCCATGATGATGGCTGAATAGATGCAGACAAAACACGTAGGAGAAAGAAAACAATTGTGCAGTAGTTGGTAGTTAATAAATCTGTATATAGGCTTCCGTTTTGTTTATATTTTAGGCAGAATACAAAGCAACAACAGGGAAAGATCTGCGTTTGGGCTTACAAAGAAAAGTGTCCTTCTCCCTGCTCATCAGCCTGGGGCTGATAAACGCATTTGTGGGATTGGTGTATTTAAGAGGCGTTACACTGCACTGGTGGAATTACATCGACTTCATATTTGTCATCTCTGTTACCGTACTTCTACCATTAATTTGGGTATTCACGTGTGCAGCACTCACCAAAGTCGCCAAGCAGCTGGCAGATGATATAGAAATAGTAAGAAATTTAACAAATTTTTACCTGGAATTGGACGCAGTGTAGTACAGTAGACGGGTGCCAACGTTTTGAAGAAACTTTCTGTCCCCTGTGCGTAGACGATTCAAGCATGCAAACAGAAGATTCTTCCGAAATCCCGTTAACTATCTGCCATAATATATCGCTGCACATCCCTGAATACAGTAAAGCAAAACTGAAATTCCAGGAAGCACGTAACCAATTCTATGGCAATATACTTTTAAAATATCTCTATAACGCATAATTACAATTCAGCAATTTTTTATTTTATATATTTCATCAATACATTTTAAAGAATATCTTATTGATGCTTTGTAATATTACTCAAAATTCAGAGACATATATTCAATTACTTACTGAAACAAAAAGATGGGCCTAATTATGGACACATTACACTTCAACTTTGAAGCATTATGCCCTCGCAGCCGTAGCTACTCCATATGAGCAGTAGAGGCGCTGGTGTAATTTCTAAGACATTACTGATTAATGAAAAGTCGAATTCATTATGTGTTAATTTAATATAGGCTTAACACAGTTATGTGCAATTCACGTACCGTCATCGCGTTAACCATAGCAACAATTTTGATGGTAGTAATTCTAAGAAAGCTAGTAACGATGCTAAAGAGTATTGACACTTTAACATAATTAGCACAGAATTTAATGCATTTTTTGGAAAGACGCACTCTGAAACAGTCCTGAAAATTTTGTTCTGTTCTTAAGGATCTGCAAGAGACAAAGGTACTAAAAGTTGGCACCGTCTACATGTGTTTGACAGTTTCCAAAGGAAATATTAGTCTTCATTTACGTGCTTATTACTCACATAAAAATTTCAATATAATCAAAAGACAGCTGTAAATTATTGGATGGAAAGTTGCATTAAACCTTTATTACCATAAGTTTCAATCATAACACAACGATATTTTAAAAACTCTTTGACGTATAATGCAGGCTACATGTTTCCGTACCATCGTACCAGCTCTCGTCCTGTCACAAACTCTTTTACTGCTGTGTATTTAGGTTCTAATTACTATGAATATTCGGTTCAGATTAACTTTAAAGTACTGAAGTAAGTGGTGTGTTCTCATACTGCAAGTTGTTGTTCATGTATTCATTAAACATACTGGTAAGAGTTAGGAGAATTCAGAATGAAAAAATGCGAAGAACACACGTGAGAACTGTACAATTCTTTATCGATGCTGGGTTTCAGACCCTTATGCACATTCATTGTACTTATGCATTTCATAAACTGGTGACAGCTGAAGTTCGGTCACTGCTCCAATATGTAGGACTGATATCCCTAAACTGTTCGCTAAAGTCAAGAGAATCATTTCGCAGTAATTGCTGAATATAGCTGAATGTGACTGTCACTAAATTGCAGCACTTGTCTTCGCGTGGGCTCGGAAAGAGCAGCAAGATTCCCAGTTACACAAATCTGTGGCTGCGCCTCAGCAAGCTGACTCAGGACCTCGGAAACTGCGCTGGATTCACTTATGGTGGACAGACGTTGCTCTATTTCGCAATCACTATCCTCCTCACCTACGGTTTTATGGTCGAACTGGCAGAAGGCTTCAGTTATATTCTCTTCACAGCAGCTCTACTCTTCCTAGTCATCATTCTTTCAGGGTGCATTTCTGCTCATGGTGTTTCCAACGAGGTATGTATTGGCTTCTTTGTTCCTATGTTTTTTGCTCTCTACGAACTTACTTCGTATGGAGTGTTCATTGACTTAAGTCATAAAATCTATCACAAGATTTAGGTCTTTACTAAGTGAAACCTTGTAATTTGGTAGAGGGTTAAAACCTGCTCCCTCCCTTTCCAGAGTAGTGGTTAAGCCGGTACCCTCTTTCCATGAAGGTGAGGCAATCAGGCTCCTCCGAAAATTTGGTACCCATGTATGAGTTTGTACTCTATCACTAGATAAATATCGTAGTCTTCGTACTTCCGCAGTCGTTTCAAGGCACCTGTGGGGGTCTGAAACAAGACAGGCGGAATATAAATAAGAAGAGTTAGACTGAACATTGAGATAACTAAATAAATAAATGAATAAATAAATAAAGGCATGGTTCTTCTTGAGAATAAAGTCTCTCCTCAGCTAGCTAAGAAATTCCCTGCATATAATAGACCCCGGAAGTTCACTACCGAATTCTGAGCCAGGCCAATGTAGTCGATGGCACCCATGCAAAGTATTGAACGTCTATTTTAGTATTATCCTCCCATCTACTCTTAGGTCTTCTAAGTGGCCTCTTTTCTTCAGGTTTCCCCAGAAAAACTCTGTATGCACTTATCCTCTCTCCCATGGGTGTCGTATGGCTCACTCGTCTAATTCTTCTTGATTCGATCACCCCAATAATATTAATGAGAAAACTCGTAAAACTCTTTGAACATTAAGATAAATTATAATAAAATAACATTCTGTGTAAGATATATTTATTTGTTCAATCTAAATAGTTTAAAAATTGAAAAAATTAACCTTTTAAAAAACTCAGTAGTGATATATACCGATATTTAAAAAATTTCACGCTGTCATACTTAAGGATTTTACATATCCGACACCGACGAGCTGAGGCAGAAGAACTTTAAAACTCATACAACCGAGGTCACGGTTCTAATTACGCCTAAGGAAAGTACATTACAACGTGGGGTAGAATTGCCTGTCATGCAGGCACTATTACTATATGTATGAACAAATGATGGAGATAGAATGTGAGCTAGGATGGAATTGAGCTGTAGCAAAATGACTAAAGAGAAGTACAGACTGTATGCCTGACTGAGAGATAATTGTAAAAGGATAAATCGGGACAGAAAAGAGGAATGGAAAGAAGAAAGTAACGGAGTAAGATTCGTGGAAATTGTACACTGCAATATGGCCAGTCTGCCAGTATGATGCCGTTTTTTACAGTTCGGATGTCAATACTAAGTTAAAAGAAGTAGGACGCTAACTAGGTTAATGAAGCTAGCTAGCTAAGTAACCCGACAAATATCGAGGCAAAAAATAACATTTCATAAATTAATTAAGTAAAGATGAAATAGATTCGTGGAAAAAAGTTCTACTTCTTAATTAATGTCACCCAGGCAAAGAAGAAATTTCCTGCATTGTATGCCGTGAAAGTTGCATCACCCTTTGCATGTAAGATCGCCATCGGCCACTCCCCTGTGCCGGATGAATGCAATACACTTCCTAATAATTTCACATTTGAATACCGTCTCGCTACCTCCACCCGTCTCTCCCAAGTCGTCTCAGTTATTCAGAATAATACTCGTGTTTTTTACTCATTTCTTCAAAGCTTGGAGTGATTATTTCTTCTTATTTGATTTTATAATGTTGGACGAAGAGCACGTACTGTGAAAATCTCAGCAACATAGTCTTCTTCACCCCCCTTTTACTGCTTCCGTTTTAAGTAATGCTGTTAGCAGCATGCTGTTTTCCAACATAATTCACGTTCTTCCATTAATTTACATTTCAAAGCTAGTTAGTGCCTATCTGTAAGACTTATTTAACAATACAAAATTTCAACATCTTTGCCGTGTGGTAGGCCTTTGTTTTTCGTATGATTCTGAGGAAAATAAGCAATTATTTTCATACACAACATTAAAGACAGAATATTAATAACGTACACTTAGTGTTTTCTGACGGATATATATTACATTTATACGGGTTTATAACGAAATATTTTAATAATATTCCTGTTACCCTACCAGGTCTCCCACTCAGGATACAAAATACGGGAAAAGAAAGAAAGTTATTACGTCATAATTCTTAAAGAGACATTTGATGTGTAAGGTTTGGGAAAGTTTATTCAGGTTTAAAATAGGGGTGGTAGGTTGAAATACGGACTATAGAAGTATACCTTCGAAAAACTTAGCGTTATGCAGTTTTACGGAAATAATAAGTAACAGAAATATTTGATTTGATATAAAATTCCAGCATCAACGAAAAAATTGTTATGGATTTTTGGAAGGGAAAGGTTCATTCCTGGATGTTGACCTATTACAGTTTTCTTAAAAACAGGCCATAATTGAAGGACACTTTATATTTATGAACTTCTCATATATATGGTCTTTTTACGTCTTAAAGGAACTTGCTACATATTACTCCTAAGAACTTCAGGTTTGGAGATTTAAATGAAATATACTCTATTATGGAATATAAGGATGTATAAACCGCTACTGAATTCATGTTGATGAGAGGAAATTAAAAAGAAGCCTGTGAAGCATATCTGAATATAAATATTACAGGTGGGCACAAAGTTTTCTGCGCGCCTTCACGCTATCATGAGCAACCTGCCAACGGCACATGCTGAAGAAATACACGAAGTAAGTACCGAAGGCATTCCAAATACTGCTTCTTAGTTGTTATGCTTAGAGAGTTAGGCCTGTGTCACTAGCATACCAAACAACAGAAATTATTTTTCCAAGCAAAGTGCATATCACTGCACGAAACCAGTGACCAGTGATTTTGAATTTTATCAACTAGTGTTATAATCCAGGCAACTTTGTGTGTTCGTGGGAATGACTAAATAAATGAATAATAAATAAGTAATTAAGTAATTAAGTACATAATCTATGGAGCAGAGGCCTTCTTGAGAAGCTTACAGGTTTTCAGATAGTAAAGAAATCCTCCACTTCCCTCGGAAACATAAGATTTATTACCGTGTTAACAAGATCCCACCAGTTGTCCCTGTTTGGAGCCAATACACGACAATCCAACATGTCCCGTTCTATCTACTCGCATTTAAGATTTACTTTATAATACACCCCCATTTATGCCTAAATCTTACAGGTAGTCTGTTTCACCCTGCCCTCTCACCTCAATTATTTGATCACCTCAAGAATATCTGGTGAGAAATGCAAATCACGAAGCTCCCGATTATGCAGTTTTCACCAGCCTCCTATTATTTCCTAACCCTTAGGCCCAAATAGCTTCCACAGCACCACATATTCGAACACCTTCAACCTACTTTCTTCCTTGAATGTGGTAGACTTGCGCATGATTTCCGGACTTGTATGGGCTACAAGCGGCTGCTGTTACGAAAAAATAATCAAATTAACCCTTTAAAGACGAAGCGTATCTGTTTTATATAAGGACTCAATGCGTCCGCGCTGTAAACGCTCTCCACTTCGGTTATAAAAACCAGTCTCTTAATGTTTTATAAGGCAAAACTGCTGTTTGTTCTGAGATCCGTACAAATCACATAAACGGAAAGTGGGCACCACGTAGAATTTTTTAAGTTTAATCCTGGTCGTATTTAAAGTTACCGCTAGGTTCTAAATGGTTAAAAACACTCAAAGCGATGCAATTAACGGGCAGTTGCTTTGCTGTATATCAGATGTAGTTGTTGTGCCTCATGATCTTGTCATTTCAAATTGGTTTTCACATTTACTCCACGACAGGCGACAACTTCATCAATTTCTCAGACACATTTAAGAAAGTCCACCCTGTTTTTTAAACTTTGAGAAATAAATTTTTTACCTACAGCAACTGAACATGTTTCTAATACACAAAGAAATACGAGAGCTTGCAATACTGCAAGATATTTAAATTTTTTTTGGAATAATTTTCTTCACGCACTTTGCCCATCATCGACTGTTAGAAAAGTAAATCAAATTAGTAAACACAGCTGGGGACAGGTTGCTTATAATAAGGATAAGTCCTACTACTTTGGGCCCGACAGGCAAATACACCCAAATATTGAGAACAGCTTAGCCTGCCCAGCCCATTCTGGCAAGGCTCCTTCATGTTTAGTCTGAGCCCTGGGAATGAAACTGTCCCCGAAATGTACAGTTTTTTTAATATCTTACAATATTTAATAACAGACCATGGACAAAACTCACGAAATAAAGTACTCTAGAAGAGACACACCGCCATCAGATTCTTACGGAAATGAGTTTAAATATTATTCGTATATTTGCTTTCAACTGAATGGCCAATAAACTTGATATCCAGGAAAGAAATATCTTCCAAAGAGGCATGCAAATATCTAAAAACATACAAGCACAAGTTCATACCAACTAAGGCACTGTTATTATTGAAAATATTCTTACATTACAAAACATTGTTCCGACATGTTTCGATCCCTATTGGGATCATCCTCAGGGATAATCTTAAGAAACAAAATTACACACACAGCGTGGTAATATCTTCTTATAAAATATGTAATACAGAGATGGATTTGTATGCAGTTCAGACATAGAATTTTTCTTTTTACTGGAAATATTAAAACAACTATATTAGTTAAAATACAAATGTGAACACAGATAGTGAAAGTACGTAAAAATGAATTAATATGCTTTAGACATTTTTTACGTAGTGAAACAGTAGAAACGGTGCGGCAGTTGGTATGAACTTGTGTTCGCTTGATGATTATGCACGGTATATAATAATCTAACAACACCTACTTGCTGTGAACTCGATTTCACTTTTCATTTCTTTACTTCAATGCAACATCACTTAACAAGTAACTTATGTTCCAGATGAGACGCTTCTTGACGGTGATTAGAAGGAACCCTCCGATTGTAAATTACTCCGGATTTGTCGTCGTTAACAGGGAAATGATTACATCTGTAAGTTCACAAGATCTTAAATTTGTTGCAGTCATGTGGTTACAAGCACACTACGGAGTAGAACGTGTTACCTTCCTTATTTGTGTAAGCGGCACTTTGAGGAATGTGGACGTAACAGTAATTGAGCAAAGGTTTAGAGGACCACAACTAACCAAGAACTGTGGGGATTACATAAAACCCCATGTCTAGCAGCAGAAAAAGTGAAGATTTATTTGTGGCTGGGTAATGTGGATGAAAAAATGGCGACTAAGAAAATCTTTGAAAGAAAGAAAGACTGTAAAAGAAATTTTGAAACACAGATTTATATAGCTGGAAGATGTAGAGAGCGATTTAGGGGTGTTGAAATTGAAGAGATAAAGGTAAAAGGCAATTTAGAGGGAAGAACGAGCATCTCTTACAGATGGACCTAAGATCCTGCAAGAAACTGGAGATGTATTACGGTAGACGGGAAATAATTTTTGCGATGCCCAGTCATACACAATGACAATGTCACAGTGTGCGCTATTTACACGTCTAAACCGTCAGTCCTTTTTCACTCGTATTCTCTTACGGCCAGTAAATATAAAATGTACTTTACAGCTGCGACGTTTTGCGCTCCCGTATTAATATTTATTAATTTAGGCAAAGAGGGCCAAGACGAAGTAGCTGGTATAGCGATTCATTACGAGCTGGACTGTTGTGGGTTCGAAATCCGTTGGGGAAAAGATTTTCCCCAACCATCCAGACGGATCCTGTGGCCCACACTCTCTCCTGTACAGCGATTACGAGGTCTTATCAGGGGATGAAGCGACAAAGGCGTGGCCTTTACCACAAACCTACATTTAGCATCGAGGTTAAAAAAGAGTGGAGTTATGTTTCTTCTCCCTTTCTGTGTCTTACTGCATGTCATACGGTGAACTGTACCTCTACAAGTAAAACCGAATTATGTGTCACCTATTGCATAATGTGGTGTAAGAGTCATATTGTGTAACCTAGCACGGTATTCGACCCAGAAGTATTTTATAATTATATGTGCGTAGGAAACACTCTGCAAAAGGGAACCGTGTCTGGTGTAATAATGAACTTGTATATTGCAAAGAGACTGGCTAATTTGGACAAAATTTGCGCACGAAACTTATACTCTGGTTTCTTGACAGGTTTTCTGATTTTGAGAGGTGGAGTCATACTCTAGCGAGCTGGTAATTAGTCATTTTAAAACTGTCAGCGAAGTGTGGCAAATATACTCCTTACTTCTTTCAAAGATTTTAACTCCTTTCACCTTAGCCTACTGCCTGTCAATTAAATGAAAATTTCATCTTGAAATTGGTTTGTTGGTCCAAAATACAATTAGACCTTTCTTGAAGTATGTTTTAGAAGATTTTACAGGAATAACAATGCGTATCCTCTTTCTGGGTGACAACACAGTGCAGATAAAGTCCTGCGCCGGTGACGTTTCATAGACCCTCATTTTCTCTATCCTCGAGGCAAGTGACTATACAATGTTCCCTGTTACTCTTGTACTATAAGTCAACAGATTTTCATTACTGTAGAATTGTTGTACTACTGTCATAGACAGTTTGGTACTCGCTGAACATGGAAATTTGATACGTCGGCAGCAAAGCCTTATTTACCTTACCACCTCCATCAGACAAGACTCAAATTAACATCCGATGTTATTTATCATTTCAGTTATTTTCTGCTATGGTGACGTACCTGGTAGTCCTCATGCAGTTCCATTTGAATGAAGTAACTCTACAACACAACAATTCCAGTGTTTAGACCGTGTGTGCTTGTAGTAAAAATTTATTGTCTATTGCTTACTACATGTATACACACACGCATTTGTTCATTACAGATTCTGCACGTAGAACGTATTTGTGTTTTCGTATAATTCACAGATGGATGACAACGGTCAATCACAACTCTTTTTACAGTGCACAGTTTAATGCAACATGTTTCGGCTAACCATGAATCGGTCAGCAGAAAAATAAGACAAAAAGAAAATTATTATGCAAGCTGCGTAATACCATTTCACATCACATACTTTCATGGTCGGGATCCCACCTTCACAAAATATCATAAAAATATGTGATAAATTAAAATTTGTGGACGAAAATTATGTTAAACACAGTAAGTATTATTATAAAATAAGAAGTTCAAAAACTGAATTAAAATTATATGAAAACACAAGATTACTCCTCTTTATAATAAGAATTTCCCATTTGGGGATCTTCGAAATGAATATATTCTGATCAGTACAAAATATAGCTCTTTCTTGGGTTTTCCTTAACCATAACTTTATCGTCATCTGTAACTAAATTAAACTTCCACACAGCATTAATTATATATATAATAATTTGTGCCTCTGCCATCCATTAATTTACGGCAGTCACCTAACCTTTTACATTACAGAGACTTGAAAATAAATTTGTAGCTTCATCGGCATCTTTACAAATCCCACACAGACCCGGGAGTGATATGTGGATTTAAAAACCCCGCAAGTATAAGATGTCATCGAGAAATTAAGCAGGTGCAAACAAGGTCGAAAAAAACCACGAAAATGAAAGTGTTCAGAACATTGGAAAAAGCTGAGTCCGACACAGGCTTAAAATTGGCGGCAGTCAAGCTGGCGAAATTTCTTCAGGACCTTAGGTTTCCTTATACCAATATAGGCTAAATAAGATTGGAAATAATTTGCTTTAAAAGCTTGGATAGAGAGAGTTTGTGTACGAATTGTACATATATATATATATATATATATATATATATATATTGTATGAGTTTACGTTGTACTTCATTTAATTATTCGCATCAGACTCCACTTATATAAATGTGTGTACTTGACAAAGGCTAAAGGTCTGATCCGTCTCGTTACAAGAAAAGCCCGAGGAGACTGTTGCTGTAATGATCAGACTCATTACTTGGTAAGATATTACTGACTCAGTTGCAGGACTTGCACTGGGCAATGGTCAGGTTCACTACTTAAAAAGGATGGCGGGCCGTCCTTCCCTCTAATTTCATAATATCCTATAGACATGTTAATCTATAATTCGATACAAAAACACTAATCACCAACAGATGCACACAGAGTCTTTTAACATCAATCGTAACGCACTCCTACATGTTTCGAGCCTGCTGGGTCATTTTCAGGGAGAATTTCCATTACTGTTACACTAGGGTTGCACTTTACAGTTGAGTGAGGATGTGCTGTTGACTCTTTACTGCGTTGTTTTTGTAGGCGTGAACTCTCCCCGGTCCGGGCCGATGTCCCAGTTTATGTTTAAGAAATGAGTATTACACTCTTACTATCAAGGATCGGGCCTAGGCGACTTCACGCCTTATAATGCGATACCCAGTAGTGTTTTGAGTGAAAGGAAAAAGGTACGTCACCGTCTATCAAAATGAATGAATCTGTTAACTCAGTACATCAATGTTAACTTAAATGCCGCTTAAAAACTTGAAAAACTTTTAGTATCGAAATATAATATAAGATCTTTGTCCTATTTTAACTAGTACCCTTAACTGTTATATTTAGGCTATTTTTGTTTTCGTATCATCTTTGTTACTACTGCATGACGATGGCTTGTTAAAAATTAAGCCGACAGTTTTAACACACCTCAGGAATGAAGGAATTGTCTAAAAAAGAGTATGCTTGACCACCTTATATTTGTTTGCCAGACGACCTGCACAGTGTGTGTCAAAAGGGCCCACGTATCTGTGTCTGCTTATTTGACCTATTAAACATAACATACAGCGTTAAGTGCAAGGTTGTTTAACTATTTAGAAGCTGATGTTAAATATATGCAACACCTGTTATAATATTAAGAACAGGACAATTAGCGCACAGAGTGTATTTGTGTTTTGTAAGACTCACTCAATAAACACAGAATATTTTCCTAAACAGACTTAAAGTTTGGTTTTTAAATACGAGAGACTGGGTGTGTATTGTGCAGGAGTGAGTTTTAATATCGATTCAGATGAACGTATAAGTTCTGAGTTTGTGTTCAAATTCCACTTTGCTTTGCATGTCCTAATGCAGTCCAAGCAATATTAACTTCAGAATTTACAAAAAAAAAAAAAAAAGAACAAACAATTCAGCCAAAACTCAACCTTCTTCCTCTGCTGAAAACTCCAGCTGTCCACTTTCCCACCAGCTTACCTTCACTTCACAATGCTCATCTTTACCTCCAGCTTACCTTCTTCATAAAGCGGAGCAGGCAGAAACGGGAAGCTTCGAAATATTTAAATTCTCTCTGTCCCCCATTTAATAAACATAGTGTCCCTTACTACACCTCTTCTTCGTCGTCGTCGTCGTCTTCTTCTTCTTCTTCTTCTTCTTCTTCTTCTTCTTCTTCTTCTTCTCCTCCTCCTCCTCCTCCTCGCGTCTCTTCATGGCTGTCGAATGAGAACTCCTATTGTTTGGACGTATAACATTATGCCAACAATTCTCAAGCCCGTGCTTCTAATGGTGGAAGTATTCCAGTACCGATAAACAATAGCAAATACGTTCTAAAGCGACATATAATAAATCATTGTACACACAGTTCTGAAGAAGTAATATTTTTTAGCGTCAGGCCATGCACATTTTTTAACGAGATTTTATTTATTTAGACCAATGACCGTCAATCTAGACTCTCAATGCGTAAGACTGGCGTATTTAACTGCACTTTCTCAGTTGAATTGGCAGCATAGTAATAAATATAAGAACCATCTTTCTGAACCTTTTCAAGCCTAGCTCTAACTTTACGTACCATCAGGAGTAACATTCAAAAATTCTAGGTAGTGCTCACGCTGTATTTATTTGTTTCGTATGTATGTCAGAACATACAGCGCCTTTTGCCTTATACAGCATTAACAGATTGGTTTTTATAACCGAAGTGGAGAGTGTTTACAGCGCGGTACGCACTGAGTCCTTATATAAAACAGATACGCTTCGTCTTTAAAGGGTTAATTAACTGCAAAAGCATTCTTCCACATTTGTCAATACAGACTGAGAAAGATCATACAAGTTCATTACTCTGACAGTCGACTATCAAGCCAATAATAATTCTATTATAATCGAAACTCGGTCCTCCAGAATAGGAAGTAAAAATTATGGCAGATTAAACAAAATGTTAGGAATATTTGGTTTAATTCTTCAAAGTATTTCCTGCGTAACAACCCGCCGTAACAATGAGAAACTCGACACTTTGTCACATACGCTGCTTTTACGTATTCCACCTGATTCTCATAAATAGGCCTAAATACCGGTTTTATTACTAAACAGATTCAGCGACTCTACTTTGTAGTGGAGATGCAGTGTCTTGGGCGTGCTGTAGGTGCTACATTTTGGAATATTATTCGGATGAATTTAAGAATTCAAATGGCTGGATACCATAAAGTCTGCTACGAAATTCTCCTTATAACTGCAGGTACTCAGTTCTAGGACCGATCCCAGTGGCTGCGCTGTCTAAGGCGTAGGTCTGCGGCCGAGCGCTTGCTGGGATCGTGAGTTTGAATCCCACGGGGGTATGGATGTTTGTCTTGTACAGTGTTTGTGTCGGGTAGAGATTTCTGCGATAGGCCGATCCCTCCTCCAGAGGAGTCCTACCGACTGTGGTGTGTGTCTGAGTGTGGTCAAGTGAAAATAAACAACCTCGACACCTACTGTGAGTAGGTAGAAGAGGGAAGGACTGTGAAACGAAACTTCGTGCTTGACATTCTCTTAGAGTAAAAGAAAACAACGCTATGCTACATAATTTGAAAAATGTTATCAAATATGATGGTAACAGTGAGTGAATAAACACTGAAAAATCATTATAACTTGACGCGTTAAATTTATATGCAGTCATGTTAACAACATAGCGGGCAGCAATCCATTTACCATGCCAAGGTCGCTCGCGTCCTCCCACACCATGACAATAAGCATTTCCACCCTTCAGCCCATGGAGCACCCCGATCTTATCTGCTGTTCCCCGTAATGGAAGCACCATTATGAAGCCGATGTACTGACGGAGGAATAAAGAATGGAGTGTCCGTGCTAAAGTAATAGAGTTGCTCCATATTAACGCTTTAAAGACGAAGCGTATCTGTTTTATATAAGGACTCAGTGCCTACCGCGCTGTAAACACTCTCCACTTCGGTTATAAAAACCAATCTCTTCATGTTTTATAAGGCAAAACTTGCTGTTTGCTTTGAGATCCGCACAAAACACATAAACACAATGTGGGCACCGCGCAGAATTTTTTAATGTTAAACCTGGTCGTATGTAAAGTTACCGCTAGGCTTTAAAAGGTTTAAATAGTAGTATTAATACTTTCAAATGTTCTGACCACGTTTAATATAAAATCAGCCACGTCAGGGCAGATACTTTCATCTTTTTTCACCAGTTTTATCTTGCTAAAACGGACAGGCGAATAATTCAGAAAACAACATTAACGGAGGTATGTCATTCTGATGGCCCTCACTTTGATTACGTCATATGGGAGCAATTTAATTAATTTCAAACTGCAGACGCATTATGACGCACGTCCTACTTTTCGTCTCGTTAATAAGAGTGACTTCGTGCATATAAAATGAGTCACTTACTGTCCCAAGATAGTTGAGGAATTTTTGTGTTTCACGCACACACACAGACACGCACACACACACACACACACACACACACACACACAAATAAAATTAAGTAGGAATGACAAACCGGGCGGGGGGGGGGGGGGACGGTGGCAGGATTAGAGTTCTTCACGAATGTGTACGTTCCTTGTGGTCGGGTACTCCGACAAAACTACACGGCCTTACGCACCAGAAGCTCACACTATTACGGACAGAACATGTCTCAATATATTACGTACGAAAGAATGAAATGGTGGTAGACTGTTAAGCAGTGCTACAGATAGTTTGTAGAGTAGGAAGTTTATGAGCAGATAGCGCTACGATGTTTCGCATTCAGTAATTAAGAGCTCTTAGACAATGAGAAAGTTGATATATTTTTGTGGGACCTGTCAATGAAAGAAGCGACCTTTTCAAGAAGTAAAGCAGGTTAAGAAACAGGACTGTCTACTCAAACCACCACGGACGTCGATTCTCCCGCTGTCTGTAAGTAGTCGGGGGATTCTGTAAAATGTGACGTGTGGCGTACCTCAGCTGGGTGTTACCTACAGTAGTGTTGTAAGTAAACAGGTAATGTACGGAATGGACAGTGGCGTAAATAGGATGTTGGTGCTGGGAGCAAATAATCAGAACGTCTCCCCTAACAGATGTTACGTACCTTAAAAAATCAAATCATTTATTGATTTTTATTTGGCTCAACAAATTTAAGATTATATGAGACCACAAATTTTTATTTTAAAACCTTATTTTGCCGCCCATTTTGTCGCCCCTTTAATTCTCCTGCCCGGGGAGGCGGCAAAACTCGCCACCTCCCTACTTACACCCCTGAGTATCAAAAAAACTTTCCATGCCTGCATATTTTAGTACATCTATATACAGTTACATTTTGCTCGCCACTCCTATGATTTTTATATTTTGTCTCGTTTTGATCTGGATGTCACTTATTACATTACATACTAAAATGAATTGTCGACAGAGTAAACAACATTAAAGTTACCATAAAGCGTACAGACATGAAGTGTACCGTTGGAAAAAGCTATGTTGATGATGCTAGCAGGTGCAATGCTGCGTTTCCTGCGGTTAGTACAAAATGTTTGCAAGGAAAGAAAAACAAGTAATTAAGTAACTTATATGCGACGTAACACATTTCACTGCTACACCCGCCTGTTTTCTGTTTACGTAATCGAATAAGAGTGGGAAGAAATCGAATACTGTATTGCTAATGAGTTCGTAGGAAACGCCAAGCTATCAGTTTTTGCCAAGTAGATGACTGAAAGGTATTGATCGCACTCACCTCAAGTCTAAATCCAAGAGGCAAAATCCCTCTTCAGAAGCGAACAGCGTAGTAGCTCAGAATTATTCTCGAGACACTGAGTAAAACCAGGTAAATTCTCAGGCGGAATAGGACGTATCCGGGCCTGCATTCAAACCTACACTCTCTCCAACATGAAGCAGTACAGTTGACCACTAGGGCCCAGGTTTTCCAATGACAAGTTTTTTGGATGGCAAATACGAATCTTCGTTTTTCGTATTCTCAAAAGAAGGAGTTATTTGGATCCCTAAACAACGGCCAGCTACTGAACGAACAGACTGTGTTTCTGTGACGTCTGTTAGTTACGGAGCCAAAACATGAACTACGGGTGTCAGAATTTTACGGACAATGATTATGTCACAAATCTTAAACACCTGCTCAAAGGGATTTATTCATTAATCATTTTTTAATATTTTCACATTGCTATACCTACTACATACGTTTCAAACATAATCTGAATTTTTCCTAACAGTCTCAAACGTATGATGTGGAAAATAAAGAGGAAGGAAATCTATTCGTGTAGTACTCAAAAACGTGCACAGATATTTAACAAAACGATTGACAATATAATTCCTACAGGCGTGCCTTCGCATTGGACTTTTAACTTTCTTCTATCCATGCAGAAGGGAAGAACAGCTACCATAATAACTTACTACGAAGAAATGAAACCCCTCTTCATTATATTGAGAATGTTCGGAATTATGGCATATCACGTCACTTCTGAAGGTAAGTCACGTCTTGTAAAGTTTATTAGATTTGACAAGTAGATACGGACTACATTTTTGTCCTATCCGTACACTGTTTTACTGAGGCCACTGGAAGGAGTCTCATCGGTGGATAAAGTCTGAATTTCCCTAGAGTCTGCATCCCTACAAGTGTTAACCTCCCCCAGATACAATAGCTTTGAACTCGTTGACACACTAAATTTTTGGCCAGAAGAGCACTCAATAGTAGTCAGAAAGAAGGAAGCTTCGAGTCCCGTCCGTCTTAACATAAAGGAGACTTCTTCCGCATTCTCATTACCGAAACATTTATTTTTATTTAGAAGAAATGTACAAGCGTGAAACATTCCTCCTAACCTCCCTGTAGTATATGTACGTTCATACAGCACCAGTTATGATATAAGAGCAAACGAGACCATGAGGTTTTGCTAGCTCCTTAACAACACGGAAAGTTGGGGCCAAAATTTAATTCGATGTCGGCTGTCAGTTATGTTAAAATTACTCTTGTTAGTATCATCGCTACTAGTATAATTTAGTATTTTTAAATACTAGTAAGTTCCATATGCACGGGAAACACACGGTGCCTTACTGCTAAGCCGAATTTCTGGTATCAGGGCCCTAACATTAAGCACCACTAATACCAAAGGCGTCTACTGGACATGACCCTGAGCTGTGTCAATCAGTCTCCTCTCTTCGCAAATTATTTACATTTATAATGTGCCCGATTTAGTTCTTGGTCTTTCAAGCATCCGTTTTAAAAGAGGTGTGTCTACGGAAATTGTAGAGATCTCACCATAAAACAAATTACATATCAGACACGAAATTCAAATTTCAAGGTATGTTAAAATTCTAAAATTTAGAACACCATGTTATCCTTTATAACCATGATTCTTCTTTCTTTCCCGCAGCGCAGCAGCCCTACTCGGGCCCAGGCCAACTCTTCAGGAGGTCTGTAGATCACACTCAGACACATCACACTCGGTAGGACTCCTATGGACGAGTGATTAGTCCTTTGCAGGCACCTCTACCTGACAACACACAAGTACTCACAAGAGACAGACATCCATGTACCCTGTGTGATCCGCACCCACGATCCCAGCAAGCACTCAGCTGAATGCCCATCCCTTAGACCGTGCGGCCACTGGGATCGACCATGAGTACACTCTGTGGGCATAATATAGAATTTATAGATGCTAAAACTGATACTGTACAAAGTAACAAATTCACTTCAAACCTTAAATTTTCTTCGTACAAATTTGTGAAAGCAATTATGGAATTTCTTGGAGAATTATCAACTTTCAAGTGCCTGGCTCAGGCGTCAGTAAACGGTAGCCAAACTAGAAATATTTTCGCACAATTTTCACACTATTGTTCATATCACCATTCATCCCATGGCTTACAAAGTATCATCAGTTCTTAGACAGTCAAAAAATCGAAACATTTGGTACAAAACAGGAGTAATAAGAGATCTGTTCTCTTCTGGAGTATTACGCAGCATAGAGCGGTAATTCTGTGCTGACATGTCGGGACAACCTCTGTGTACCATCTTCAAGGGTCAAGAATTCAAGTTTCCTTCTTGACCTTCTTGACCCATGATGGGACCGATACGTTGTTCGGAAACGTCGGTACAGAATTACCAATCTACGCTGCGTAATATTCCAGAAGAGCGCAGATCTACATAGCGACGGAAGCCTGAAATCAAACACGAAATTAATATGCTACATGATGTTATCCAGCTGACAATGATGGATATTTCGGTACAAAAATAATTTGAAGGTAGGCACTTGCAGCTTATGCGATTGCGAGTTTAACCCAAAAGTACACCACTTATTTTCAACTGCTACATTTTTTACAAATTCGTGAAAGTAGAACGACATAATTTCTGAAAAAACTGTTCGTAAACAACCGTCACTCTCGGAAAGTAATATCCGAAAGATGATACCAAAGCCCCTCAAGCAAACCATTCCGAGCCAGTTCCATACAACTTACACCCTTATAACACACAGACCAGCCACTTCCTCACGTTTAAACTTCAACTATCCACTATCACATGTCTAGTTCTTACTGTATCTTGCCTGCCTTTCCCGAGCTACATGACCGATCTTCCATTATACAGATGATTTCACTTCTCTATAAACATCAGATGGCCTACAGAAACAGAAGTTCTTCGATATTTCAATATCTTAAATTTAAATAAATTCCTTGATTCATGTTTCTGAAAAATTGCAACACGTAACTGCTTGTCTGATGATGAGTCTGTGTTTTGACAACAGATGACTTACCTTTGTTTTTGCTCAACAAAGGGACCTTTTTTTGAAAAGAGGAAAATGTATATTCGACAGAAGTCTTGTAGTTAGCTTAACGGAATCACAACGTTATGTTTCCAGTATTTTAACTGGTTGGTTAGCGTGTCACTGTCAAACACAACTGTATGTTCATTATGTCAAAATAAGCTACCTGTACATGCTTCAGTCCTGACGGACCATAATCAAGCATTGCATAAAAATTACAAAAAGGAAGGCGAAGTTGTAAACACACTCTGTATACCCTGTATGAGAGATCTCCTTCACATTCTTTACAATTGTATTACATTTTATCTAAAGCGAATTTATTTTGTAGTTAATTTATTAAACTCGAATTTTTTAAAGTTGGGATAAATTCTTTAATATATGTCCAACGTTCTTAACGTGTTCATGTGGCTCAAGATGACGCTATAATTTAAAATAAAATTAACAAAATTAATAGCTAAAATAGAGGATTTTGTTGTAAGTTTGTCTCAGTTTTCTTATTTGAATTTCGGCTTCCTTAATTTACTTTTGCATCCGCGGACTTTAATTTGGAAGTGAAAGGTTTCACATTAATTTCACCCCTTAATAATTACTATACCAGAGCTCAGAATTTTAGTGCAGTCCTGGTGTTTTCTTTGAATACACGTAGTTTCCACTAACAATCTCGCAGTAAGAAACAGATTACGTTCGTATGATCACAGCAGTCAGACACAAAGCACTGAGCTTGATTCGAAGAGCAAATTGAGAAGTCAGCTGCAATACTTCGTACACTACTTTCCAAACAAATATTTTTTACCGGTTCTGTTCCCGAAGTAGCAGCGGTGAGTGACTTAACTGGCTAGAAAGGAAACTCCACAGTGATATTACTTGAGCAGTAAGGTCACATAAGGATCTGTAAATGGGGATATATGAAGAATTTATATACATTGAAAATACGCACTCCTAGCAGAATCTATATACCTTGTCACATAACGTTTGCTTCAGTGGGGCAGCTTATAGGGAGCCAGTCGCGGCGTATGCGTCACCATCTTAACCGGAAGTAGAGATCTTGTGGTTAGCACTCCTGCTTCAGAGGCGGGATATCCCGTGTTGAAATCTTAATTAGACATCGGCTACCCTGCCGGAGATTTTGTGTTGTATTCCAAGACCCTTCAGACATATTTTGTAATTAAACTAGGCAGCGCTGGCAGTCGTAACGTTGAAAATTCATTATTCCATAATTATTCGAAACAGAAAATTTATGTCGAACACCTAGAATCTTCGGACCTACCTCCATCTACTTCTGAGGTAAGAGGAGATATAACTCTACTCCTACATGCCTTCATGGTGTGGACAGGAAAAAAGTACCTCTTTTTTAACTAATTATTAAATGTTTAAATAACATATTTTTACTTGTTGAAAATATCTTTCAAATAAGCAGCAATAAATAACTAAATGGGAGACAAGAATTGAGAGGCCGTGTAATTCGATAAAAGTGTACCTACCTACCTACCTACCTACCTACCTACCTACCTACCTTCCTACCTACCTGCCTGCCTACCTACCTACCTGCCTGCCTGCCTACCTACCTACCTACCTACCTGCATGCCTACCTACCTACCTACCTACCTGCCTGCCTGCCTGCCTGCCTGCCTGCCTACCTACCTACCTACCTACCTACCTACCTACCTACCTACCTGCCTGCCTGCCTGCCTGCTGCCTGCCTGCCTACCTACCTACCTACCTACTTACCTACACTACCTACCTACCTACCCTACCTACCTACCTACCTACCTACCTACCGTACATGGTGTCAAATCCCACACAACCGTTACCTTGAAACTCACCTTCAACTTATATGTAAGTAGGCAATCAATTTTAGAAACTAGTGTAAAACCGAGATTCTTTTTTGTCCTGTTTGTCAGTATCTTACACAGCCTTCACACAAAAATTACAATTTCAAGTGCCATTGGGAAACTATTTGTCAGCTTTCGTTCTGTGCTGTTCTCAAATTATACAAATTAAGCAGCCGATCGAGAAACTATCAAAGAGGTCTTTATTGCTGTTATGAATTATGATCTGAAAAATATTGGCGCAAGTTGACAGAACATTGGCTGAACGGGGGATGTTAGCACTTCCAAGAAGAATACATACATTAGCTCGCCTGAGGCTGTAGTACTTCCAGGAAAAATAGATAAGTAGGTGCGAATGGGACTAGCACATTCAATAAGAATGAAACCAAGTATTAACTAATTGCTAATGAGTACTTAGAACTTCAGGCCTTACAACTTTATTTTAGAACTTAGAGAGAAGAAACGAGAACCGCAAGGCCTTCAGCTGTATACGCACTTTCAGATAAACTGTGAATATCTACAACAGCTCCGAAATAGGCTTCTAATTTTACGGATACCCATGTAAGGAAGATAATGTATAGGCGTCGTAAGAATCTGGTTTTCTGCACTTCTTAGACAAAAAATCTAGTCGCCAGACATTTGTCCTGCAGAGAAACTGCCCCTATAGGTGCCGCAGTAACTGATGCCTGCTGATATCTACCAGGTTGTTTACCAACATACAACACACAGGGCAGAAAACCTGCTTCTTGTAGAGTATTACAAGCAGAACGAGACGGGTGGCCAATGCCATAGCGTTTCTAAAAACATGAAAAAGCGCAAGTATGCAGCACTCACGCCCCAGCTAAGCCCCTTGGACATCAGGAAGGACCTGCGGTAGACATAGCTGCATTGGAACAAAGTTACATCTGATTACTTCCATTTTTCAGGACAAATTATCGTTCTAGAAAGCTGTATATCCATTCAGCTATCATCCGGTGGCTGAACAATGAACCCAACAGAAACAGCAGTTCCATGCACACGCAGTCATTTCCCACAACGCAAATACAGGAGACGCGGGAGGAGGCCGGTTTGGACAATAGTTGCCTAAACTGTAAAGATGGGACCAAGATTGTATGTATTTCTTATTATTATAAGTGTGGATGACGGAAACTAGGCATAGTGAGTAACACATTGGAAGGAAAATTGAAGTCTTGTGTGTGTGTGTGTGTTTGTGTGTGTATGCAGGGCGATTCACGACTTGTGGACATTACTGCAGGAGGTGATTTACTAGGTCTTTGTGATCAAAAAAGTTCATATAAACATGTGTCCGATTTTGGACGGTTACGGAGTTATGGGCACGTTTTAAATCCCGTACACGCACTCGTGTGCACCGCGTCGGAAGGAACCAGCCGGCGAGTGATGTACTCAGTGTCTTATGGTTTGCGTTGCAAGCAAAATTTTTGCCACCTGACTCGCCCAGCCAGCTACAGACAGTCCAGTTCCTATATCTCGACGCTTGGAAGGTATTTCAGGAACGCGGGGAAGGTGGGGTGGACGGGTGTGTGGGTATTGGCCTAGTCAGTGTATACTGAATGACTCAGCAACTACTACGTGTTCAAAAACCCTTATCACTTACATCACAGTGACTGTGCCGGCTCCTGATGTTCAGAACAGTATGGCGATAGTTTCGTCAAGGCGTGGGGGTAGAAGCGACACACTGTAGAGTGCCTGTTAGTCCCGTACGTGTTCTCATCTCGGTGCGTCTGTTACGTTCACGATGCCATTTACATTTTCAGTTGCAGAGTACGCAGATATGGTTTATGTATACGATTTTTGAAACGGTAAGTCAGTTCATGCCGCCGCTGAATATCAGCGACGTTTTCGGAACCGTAGAAGACCAACCCGCAGAGTGTTTACTCGAGTTTACCAGAGATTGCCAGATACCAGTACACTTCCCGGCGTTCGCATTGCAGCCGAGCGTGATGTTAATCAAGGCGTCGATGAAGGAGAAGGCATTGTTCAGATGGTACAGAGCGGTTCACGTGCAAGTACGCGAAGAATTGCAGCACGTCTTCATGTTCCCCAAACGAGAGTGTGGAGAACACTGCATGCAGAGGGCATGTATCCATACCACGTGCAGCGAGTGCAACATCTCGGACCTGGCGACTTTGCGCAGAGGTTTGAGTTTGCAAGTGGCTCAGTGGCAGTCGCCAGTTGCGTCCTTACATCCTGTTTACTGACGAAGCGCAATTCAATCGCGACGGTGTCAATAATACACACAACTCTCATGTGTGGGCAGGTGAGAGTCCCCACGCCACTGTGGAAAGCAACTTTCAACTACGTTTTGGTGTCAGTGCGTGGTGTTCAGTTCTGGACGATCAGCTGATTGGTCCTTTCATCTGGGAAGGTCGTCTTACAGGAGAGGAGTACCTCCGATTTCTGTAGGAGGAATTGCCCCGACTTTTGGAGGATGTACCTTTGAATAAACGAGGTCGTATGTACTTCCAACATGACGGAGCTCCTCCTCATTTTTCACCTAAAGTTAGAAATTTCCTGAACTCTCGCTTCCCTGGGCGATGGACCGGACGTGGCGGTCCCACAATTGGCCAGCCAGGTCTCCAGACTTAAGCCCACTGGATTATTGTGTGTGGGGATGGATGAAAGAACTGGTTTACAGTGTGAAGGTGGGAACGCGAGATGTATTGCTTGGTCGCTTGACAGTCAGCCGAAGCTGCAAAGAGCAACTCGCGCAGTTCACAACCGAGCGGCAGCCTGTATTGCGGCCGGCGGTGGCATTTTCGAAAACCATCTTTAAGCACAGATCAATTCAAATTAAAGGTAATTTCACGAAGTTAACGTTACGTTTATACTTTAAATGTATCATGTATTATGCTGGTTTATTACTAGGTATTTTGGTCCTTTTATTGTCAATAATCGTTACCCTCTATTCTAAGTTTCAAGTGATCATAACTCCGTAACCGTCCAAAATCGGACACATGTTTATATGAACTTCTTTGATCACAAAGACCTAGGAAATCACCTCCTGCAGTAATGTCCACATGTCGTGAATCACTCTGTATATAGCGCAGACAGACGACTTTCCACAGCATTTAGTATATGTAGCTGAGAACAGGGCACTTAACACATTACTGTTTTCTAGCTGGGAACTAAATCAAACTGCTGATGCAGAAAACACACACACACACACACACACACACACACACACATACATACACACGCACAACGAAACCCCTGTTATCAAAAGCCACAATTTCATTCCATTCTCAGCCAGTTTCGCAAAAGTCCCTTTCTCAGAAACGCTGTTCTTTTTTATTTTTCCTCTCCTCATCTGTGTTCCAAGTGATTCCACCAGCAAGACTGGATATGCAGTGCACGTTCAGCAACATATCCAGCCCACGGTAACTTTTTGACTTCAGTATGCCGCAATATTAATTTAACATATATAAATAACAACGTTACTCCTCATACATTACCCTACATTGCGCAATGACAAATACTGCGTATGTTCAGATGACGTCCGCAGAACTTCAATTTGAATACTAGAAATACACGATATTCCGTCAAAATATGGACTACTTTCCACAATAGTATTTCGTTGGAAAAGTTATCTTTCTATTCGTGTCGTGTAAGGCGGGATTATAAATTCTCGAGAAGAATAAGAATATTCTATGAATTTCATTCCAAAGACAAGTATGTTTTTAATGTTCTTGGCTATTAACTTTCAAAGATTTTCAAATTGTTTTCACATCCATTTGGGCGATTTTAAAAATTTGTCGTTGATTTCGGTTTTGTACTTTACGCGAACTGCGTTATGTTGATGCCAGGGTTTAATACCGTTTATTCTTTCGTTTTCAGCTGATGTCACAATTGCTGACATACTTAATACTTCTTATGCAAATAAATTTAAGCACACAACCGGTTGAATCAGACAAGTAAGAAGACATCACTCCTTGAATCAACGTCACGAGTGACTTGGCATAATTAAAAAGAGGGCGTCCTGCGTGTAAATTCCCCGAATTTAGCACAAGGGATTTATAAAAGAAACAAAAGAAGAAAACTGTACAATGAATCAGAACGGTTTGTGAACTCGTATGAACTTTGTATGAAAACATCTTGTTATTGTCATTTATTTGTATGTCTTATTGTGCTAAATCATATGCACATGATTAGAGGGAAACGACTGGATCATAAGAATAACCTACAAGCATCAAAATGTAGCACCGGCTTTATATCCAGAAGTTCAGCATTCTGTCCACATTGCTTATTGAAGTGTTTTGTCTGGTCTGTGAAAAAGAGGTAAGTATGGGTTTCATCAAGAGCTTTAACCAGCTGGTCTTTGAAGTGGAGATGCAACATAATTCCTGTATATTTGAAACGAATGTTAAAATATGGTTTATTTAAAGGGACGTGATACTTCAAAAATTAAGGGCTTAACGATAAACGTGTTACCATCCAATAATTTCTAATCCAATATCAAAAATCGTTCCAATCAAACAGGCAATAAATTAAGAATAAGTTTAATGCTATATGATACTACTTCTAGATATAGTTGCACTTAGCTTGACAGGAACGTATACACAACAACGCGCATAAAGTACCTTTTCTCAAAAGATTTTTCTGTATTTATTCTTCATGTAAAATGGTATAGATGTTGCATTAATTCATCAACGTATGCCCAAAACTAAGAAATACTGCGAAAAATTAACAAAGAATTTTCAGATATTACGATAAACAAACACCAAGCAGAAATGACTCAATATGTATAAAACCTACAACTATGGACTGTATCACACCTAACATTATATGCCACCCTCCAGAGCACAAGTTAGCAACTACCCCTGAGTTATGCAGAAGTAGAATACGAAATGCAAGTAATAAGGAATATTTTGAACAATAAAAATAGGCTACTAGTATCTTTAATAAGGAAATAAAAGAGGAGAAAATAAATGGCACACGAAATACTACTAGTAGGGGAAAATGGGCGAATGGCGGGCACTTAGGGAAATACGTTTTTGTTCAGAAACTTTACACTTGGGTTTAGAGTAACACATATTATTTACAAGCTTGACGTTTCTGCTTTCCAAGTAATTTGTGTTAAGTGGCACAGAAACTGAAAAACAATGACTAGGAATGAAATAAAAAGTACGAAGTTTTGACTGGTTTTCCCATCCGTTCGAGCAATGCCGGTCACGATGGCGGTTGTACAATCCACGTGCAGAGATACCACCGTGTTAAGCTGTCTATGGATTTAATGCTCAAAATACAATTCTACAATATACTAAGCGTGGCATATTGTGCACAGGTACTAAAGTGTGATAATATGACAAATTCGAAGGTCAATTTCCATTATGAAAGTTTCAGTTGCTTTCTCCTCCTGACTTTGTTATTGCATCTTTAAACAGATAGTGTACGACAGGTATTCATAAAACACCAACTGGCTGTGGACAGTAACCCTGTTTAGAGATGTAGGCCTACAGCGAAAAAATTCAAGAACTCGGCACTCAAAGAATAAAGTTTTACAGGAGTAATGTCTCAGCTCTATATTTCCGTGGCCACTTCAATAAATGCAAACAGACATCACAGAACTACAACAAAGAATTGGACTACAACGAAAATAAAAAGTAAAAAATTAAAATAACGAAATATTTAATTTTATTCATATAAAAATTTTGGGAAGCTAGGGCATCTTAAAGCAAATGTCACACAAGTAAACCTCAAGACAGTCCCACCTGCTACATTTCACATGCACTCAAATATCAGAACCTGTGCATCAGTACCATAATTTTCTTTCTTTTTCAAAGTCGTCAGAAGCTGAATATTTTTCACTTGCTGTTTCAAGGCTACCATGTACGTGCTTTTGAAATTTCTTTTTGCAGGTGTTAATTTTTTGTCTTGAGTTAAGGTTTCTTCTGTGGCGTTCCAGGGAGAACTTCCGAGTGTGTGCTGGATTGCAATGTCGTGCTGAGAGATATAAGCGTAACTTGGCTAATAACAATTGGGGGGGGGGGCAAAACTGACCATGGGTGTTAGGAAACGAGTCAAATTTGAAAGAGGGGAAAATCCGGCCCTTAAAGGGTAAGATTTCCCTATTATTTTTGTCTATTTTTATTTGTCATTATTAAATTAAGTAACCGAATAAACTATTCCTAGGTTGAAAAAATAGTGGGGGACACTTGCTCCCCTTGCCCCACACTAAGTTACGCCTATGCTGAAAGTTCAAAACTCGCGACAGATTTTTCAGGTCTCTTCCTGAAAATGGAATCATGCAGTCGTCACAGTGAGTCCTATTAGGCATTCACGTTGACTGGTTTGTACCGAGGAATGCCTTCAGCATGGATGAGGCCTTCTGCACCACAAGATACAGGTGCCCTTTTTTCAAGCAGTCTGACACGCTCTGAATTTTTTGGCTCTCCGAAAGTTTGGTGTTTCCACTAATCACCAGGTTGGTTGGTTTGAGAAGTGCATACACGTGCCAAACCCTGTCACTGTGGACTCCAGGGAGTCACTTCCTTCTTATCTGAACCGTTGAAGGTATGCAAAAGGAATTAAAAACGTCAATTTTCATTCACTTGTATCAGACAACCTGGTACACAGAGTGCACACACTTTGAGGTACACCAGCTTCTCATTTATAATATTATGTGTAATTCCGATTGGCAATTAGGCCGTAGCCGATAAATGTCGAAATGTAATTCGCCAGTTTTCCGAAAACAGTTCACTTCACTGCTCATATATTGGCCAAAATGAGCTCAGCTGACTGGTGCGATCATCTTCATCACCTTCGTCAATGACATCATGGATGTTCTTTTGACCATCTGCTAAGTCTCTGCGCCATTTTCTGGCAGGCTGCACTTCTCATTACGTCCTCATCATACACGTCTATCAATTGACTGCCCATTCAATGCAATCGAAAAACACTGCGAATCTCTTGGCGGGACCAAGTCTCAGTGTCTTTGCCATTAAACATAAACGTATCCCGTGAATGTCATCTGACTGACACTTGCGCTTGCTGCGCATTCTACCCTCCAAGAAATGCTGCCTACTACTGACAAATAAAATATGTATCTAACACAAAGTTACAGGACATGGAAACTTACTTATCGCTCATGCTTTTATGTATGTATGTTTGTGTAATATGCAGTCATTCCGGGAGAGCTGACATTCTCGGGACAGACAAAATATTTCCTGTAAGCCTTTTGGCACTTGGAGGAAATTGCGCACGTATGCCACAACTGGAGTAGTTATGTGAAGAAGAGCGAACATAAGGGTTCGTCGCTCGTGACTGAGGTTCACTGTTTCTTATACAGGCATGTGAGTGTAGGTAATTTTTCGCCAAATCGTACGAGGTTCTTATTTCGCGTGTCACTGCCCTCGATGAATTTGCTGGTGATATATACGTGTGTGATTTTGGAGGCCTCGCTTTGAAAGAGGATATGAAACTGTCGTAAGACAGAAAACTTGACGTTGATGGTGTGGGAAACTATTTCACGGACTTAGCACTGACTTTACGCACATTCCACCCATCTGTAAGCCGAAGAGGCTCTCCCTCGAAATGTAATATGGATAGCAACACATTTTCAAAGAACAGTTGACACGCCATGGTAAACACTCGTACCTGAAGTGAGCCATGACATTTATACATTGCGTTAAGGTTTGTAGCATACTTTAGAATAAGACCTTTCCAGATTTTTGTCTATTAAGCCCTGTTTAGTCATGCCATGGAAGTACGTGCGAAATTTTGGTGCTTCGCTTGGACAGTGATGGACTTTGGAAAATCGGAGAAAAGACGTAAAACCTACAGAACAAGGCGATACTAGTTTTAGATAGGCATACAAGCATTACGGTATCCCAACCGCAACAATCTAGAGGCGATGAAAATCCGACGATTTGGCGCAGAAGTATCTAGTCCCAACAGGTAAATCTTCTGTTGTTATGTGTACAGCATTTATTCCCCATTGATCTCAAAGGTGACAAAAACTGACATTCCGCCATAGCTAAATTAAAGCTGATGGAACTAGTTACAAAAGTTTGAAGAGATTACATAAACACCGTCCAGAACACAAATACTTGCTTAAAGTCGCCAACTGGTGGCGCAGTATATTTGCCAGCCCGGCACTGATAAAGAGACCATAAACAATACTGTGGAAGTAACATACATAAAGCCTTTTCAATACATACATTTAAAAAAGTTATAAATAGCAGTATATAATAAATTCGCCACGAATATCTATCAAAATATATTTGCCATTCTGCCAGTTAAAAAGGAACACCAGACACGCCAGACTGCTGAGAAATATGTCAAAACACTGTTAGGGCTTTCACCTCACGTTTCTAGGTTCCAGTCTTCGAGGCCACGGTTTGCTGTATATTGCTTATCAGTCCTGTATCTGCCCACCAAATGTAAATCTTGGACGCAAATAAGCCCAAAAATCGGACCGTAATAAATGATGTTGGTTTGTTTGCGTTTCCCGCTGTAGAAAGCACTGTCACACAACGGGCCACTCTCTTAATAACAACAGAGTTTGCTGAAAACACACAAAAACTGAAGAATGAAGACGTGGAAAAAAACTGGAAGAAAGGCCGAAAAAGCCACCTACGAATATGAAAAAGAAGTAAAGTGTTGACGCAAATGTTATGTTGACGAGTCCAAAGTCGATTCGCAATCGTGTGTTGAATGCTGGGAAAAATGGCACACAACGACAAGGAAAGATGATTGGATCCCGACAGTTCAAGTTTTAAAAACTGCAACATGCAAACGGTTCACTTTGTGCAAACAAAAGCACTGAGTGCGGAATATAGGCTGCAAAGGAGAAAAACTTGAAAACCCAAAAGTAACGTCTAAGTATAGGAACTTTTTTCTTGAAATTTCAATTTTAGCAAATTGTAACTTCTTTTTATTTTTTAGTTTCTCATGGACCCATATTCTTCTGCAGCCTGTTTGTAATTCTTTCTATTTTTATTTACTTAAAAATAGAGTTCTAGGAGTAGAATTTTCTTTTGTGAATTTTAAGTTAAGTAAAATGAAAATATATAATTCAACGCCATTCTTGACTGACGCCTTTAAGTATCAACATTATCTAACAAATTTTCCTTAACTAATATGTAACATCTGTCAAATTTTAATGCGGCTGCTTAAAAATAAAACACAATTTTTCTCTTACGCGTGGAAAATATTTCTTTTCGTTTATGTCAATAATTAGTCCTTGCTCATCTACACTCATATACTAGAATTAATAAGCAATATACACTATATGTTGAGTCATTTATGACAGGATTCATTTATGGGTGGCGTCTCTCCTTAGGAATGTGTCTTCTTTCTTCTAAGGGTTCGGAAGAGACGACACAACGGAGTTTGTCGAAAATTAAAATTTCTGATATTCTTTCTTTTCTTAAATTTCTTCAACATAGAAGTACAGTACGAGATAGAATTGTTATACCTGACAACAGTCCCATTGCTGCAAATTATAGTACAACAAATACACAGACATTTTCCAAAAACTGTGTCTTCTCTCCCCTGAAGACTAGACAAGACCTCTAAGCTTAAGTACTCTGGGTACACAATACAGCATACATGTTTTGTTATATCTGGATGTCAGATCTAGACTATTTCAGTCGAATTATGTTTGTTTATACAGATCCTTGGAGACGTTTATCCATCAGGTACTTTGCCCAGTATTCTTGTTGAATGCGTACAATAATGCATTATTATTAATGAAGCACTGGGGGTGTGGAGTGTGGGAGAGAGAGAGAAGTGAGTGTCTTGTATATTTAAATGGATATTTCTAAAACTCGATAAGACGTGCCCACGAAACCTACTTCAGTTGTACCGTGTTGTTTCTGAGATAACACTACATGTAGTTATGTGCAGCAGCATAAAATGCAGAGCAAGTGTAAAATATATTTAAAATAAATATACTTCATATAATTTAATTGTGAGTAAAATATTGTGCTTAAGACAAAGTATTAGTAATCATTAAAGCAGCAAAACATAGGACCACGGGTATTTTGTTTCGAAAAGTGGATTACTGGAGTATTTAATGACTCTGTTTCAGCTCTTACATTCTAATAATTCGAATTCTGATGTGCCTATTTAAATTTAATATAAATCATATCTCGCACTGAACACCGCGTTCTTTTGAAATAACATAGTGCATAGTTTGCTAGTTACGTCCAAATTTTCAGAAGAATCTCTGACACCTCAGTGTCCAAAGTAGATGCCTGCTCCTCGTGCAAAGAATGGTAGGTTGTTGAAAGGGATATCGGGGAATGGGCTATGAATTTTTAATTCCCGTACCGCCGTCCGAATCCTAACTCGCACAAAATTTGTATTCTTGATTCATTACTGAACAATAAGCTTGATATTTGGCAAGTACAGAAGCACTGAATGAACAATATAATTGCAGACGATCGTGAAAAACTTGGAAGATCTAGGAAGTGATGGGAGTATAATATTAAAAAGATGTGAGAGAATTAATTCGAAGAAAAGAATTAGATTGAACTGGCCGATTATTGAAAATTCTTAACATGACTGGTAAAGAAATTTTTGATCCCGTAAATAGGAATGTTTTGTCTAACTTACTCTTAACAGGGGAAGCAAACTCATGAAACTGGGTTACTTATAGCCGTATAGCAAAACATTCAGGTTAAATTAGAGTCACCTTATGTATTTTATACAGTATTATATCTGTGTAGATATCTTTTGTCAACAGGTGGAATAAAAGACCTTAGTAGTCAGTAGTGAAATATTACGAAAAAAATGTCGCTTACCTCGGATTGGCAAGGTTACGTTTCCCCAAAATACAAGGTTTCGCCATCTGCAGCACATCTTGTACATGTGGAGCCTTCGTTCTACATGCCAGCACCTCATAAAGGCTCACAAAACAAGAAGGAAACACGAAACGTTTTTTATGAAGAAATGTGGCCAATATTCTTTCTACTGAAACTCACAGGAATGTTCCCGTATTGTGTGTCCTCCTCAGGTAAGCCCCATATGAGGTGAGTTGAAGCGTATATATGGAATGTGTATAATATAGATCAACAGAACAAGGCAATTAATAATGTTATTTCAGGTATATTTTCTTACAACCGTGTTGCTGAAGAACCAAGGCTTCTGAAATGTGACGCAGTGTCGAATGACAAAGGGCTACCAATGTTTCGAAGGATCGTGGTGCTTTCGTCTTTAGGTTTAAGCAGCCCAGACTCTAAGCACTCATCTCGGACTGCTTAGCACTGAAGATAAACTACCAATCTTCGAAGAGTCGGTAACTATTTGCCAGTCGTCAAGGCGTAGCATCCCACAAGACTTGAATATTCAGAGCTGCTTAATTCACATGATGCCCTTTGCTCCTGACATATACGCTACCATGGCATTATTATTAAGGCAACTGTACCCAGAACATTAGGTCTAGCTGGGCTGTTTGCTAAATACTGCAAGTTGTAAAGGAGTTGGCTGGAGGAAATGCGGCATATTTTCTGTTACTGTTACGTTTATTTGCCTGAAGGGGAGGGATAAAGACCAAAATAATATCGTTAGGGTAAATGGTGTCGCGTTAAAGACTTGAAACTGTGAGTTAATGCATAGGCAAAAGGAGTTGCGTATCTGTTGTGTTGGTCAGATTACGTAAATAATCAACAAATTTATCTCATTGATATGGATTTGGTGGACTGCGTTTAGTTTAATAACTAAATTTGATGTACAAATTAAATTTACTTACAACACTTGCTATTAGTCATGCATTTATTTGGTACATTAAGTGTAATTATTGATTCAAAATGCATGAAGTGAATGATTTTAAAACTGCCTTTGGTTTCTTCAAATGTGTTTGCTTGAATAAAAGTGTACACTTTTTGGTTAGAGTGATGTGTGTTTTAATTAGACCTACCACTCTTTTGTCTTTTTCCGCTTCAGTTTTATTTAGGTTGATGTGGCAATTTTTTAATCGCTTTTATTAGATTAGTCTTACTCTGCCCAGTTTTATGGCTTATTTATGTTACAATCAGATATATCTAGTGGATGCTACGTGACAAACAGCCTGCACGTATTCACCGTCGGGGCCATAACCTTTAGTCAGCTTGTAAAGAAACCAAACTGTTAGTCCTAAGGCCGATTAAGAAGCCAAAGAAAAGCAAAGACAAGGTTTTCCCATCCTCTACACGCAAAAAAACTTACACATTCTTTGACAGAATGACTAAAAATTCGGCGACTGAAATGAAGCATAAATAAGCAGGACATATATATGTGAAGCGATACACCAACTATGAATAGACTATTCAATTTTAATGAACTTCAGTGAATTCTAGTTGGAATTGTCAATATAAGAATGGTTTATGCATTGTTTTTAAATTAAACAAACAGTGTCTGCTAAATTTATGGTTATTAACGGGTGTGCTGCAATATAGTTTACACATTTGACACATATTAATTATACTAAACTTGTAAATTTTTTCAGTATGTGTACAGGCCCTCCCATAAACCGGTGGGCCGCGACAGATAAGTTATATGTCGGAAACATAACAAACAGATGACAGGCACGGGTTGGTACGTAAAGTAATACGTACCCAATACCCGTAAAATAAGTCGATGATCTTATATGCGGATTTCAGTATTCGTGAACAACTCAGGAGTGTATCCGTAGCGATTTGGGAGGGATCGGCGCATAGTATTTGAGGGCTGAACAACGGTGCGGTAGAAAGACAACCTTTACCTACTTCTGATGTTTATTTGAAGGAGAGTTTTCTTTATTGCAGGCAAGCTGGTATTCAAGTTAGCGTCGGCAGTTACTTTATATTCAGCTGTACTTTTGTCTCTGGTCACTGTCGGAAGTGTTCTCACTCTTATACAGCGATATACAACGTTCTTATCCAAAATTAATACATTTGAAAGAGCCATAGAACAGACATATATGTCGTTACCATTTGTATTCATGGCTGTCGGACCATTTCTCTACTGTACGGAAATTTGGAAAAGAATTCAGTTCATCAACAGTTGGGGAACTTTTCAGGTAATTTTTAGCTTCTTTTACATTTATGGAAATCCGAGGACAAAAAACCTCTGAGTTTACATAGCGTGATATTTACAGAGCGGCCGAGAAGTCACCATAATCACACCTGACTTAACAGGCAGATCTCTTACACCGCGAATCCAGAAATCCCGTGCGCCAAGTTGCCAAGGCGACTAGCCTTTTTACAGTGGCGCCTAATATTTGTGGGTTCTCGCTATGGAGCTTACTTCAGGGCACCCTTCTGGTCCGTAGAACATGCAAGTGGATCCTGGGCTTCTGGGAAAGTTTGAATCATTTTCTTTTATGTATGCCTTGTGCGATGTACAATGTACCATGCTACTCGGCATGCAAATGCAGATGTTGACAGCGTTCACACGCAATGAATTCCATTTTTACAGTGTACCAGTACACTGTACATGCAGGTCAACACTGCACGATGTCTTCCAGGCCAGAATGAAGAGTGTGGCTAGTTTTACAAACACTGCACTGCAATGTGTCTACGAAGACCGATAGAATAAGGAAAATGAAGCATGTTTAGACCAGAACAAGCAGTCTAATTCTAAACTTCACTTGGAAACCGAAAAGTGCTTCTGATTCGTCATGTTGATTTATTTTAGGAGCAGTTTAATCGAGTGACCAACAGAAGAGTGCACCTCGGTTTAAGGTACAGAGTGTACTGTTTAGTGGCACTGAGCCTGACGTCTGCTGTGAGTGGTCCCATAAGTATTTCCAGTGTAACTGAAAATTTCAAGTTGTGGCAGTACTGCATTTGCGCACTGGGCTTACTGTTAGGTACAGTGATGCCAGCATTATGGTATTTGACGTGTCACGGAACTATAAGAGCTGCTAAGGATTTAGGAGACGAAATTGAAAAGGTATAAGAAACTCTCACTAACCGCTCTAAACAGAAATTCAGCTAGATATTGCTACTAAAGTTCAGTATTTTTACTGGTATCCCATTTTCATCCTAAGTCTGCAGGAGTCACATAGATTTTCTTGCAAAGTTAGAAGGATCAGTAATTTAACTTAAGATGCCTGAAGGTGTGTGAATATTGATGTACGAACTAACGCACATTTATATTATCATTAATTATTATTCCCCAACACATGTTTCGGTGACGTAAGCCGCCATCATCAGGGGGCCGCTTAATGTGAAGTTCACTCAGTCATCTATATGGTACGCGAGCAGAGCACTTTTACTCATTAACAGTCGGTACATCAACATTCATGTACTCTAAAAACGCACGGTGCTACGAATATAAAGTTCCTGAAAGTGTGTTTTTATGTGTACGTGAATAAAACGCTAAGTGTGTTTCGTGTTTCCAGGTGTGTTCTCACGTTTCTGATCACTAAGACAGATTCCTGACAGTGAAAGTGAATTGTAATTCATACTTGCAGCAAAATATTAAAAATGTGTGAATCATGTTTTGTGGCAGGTACCTGCTATTTCATTCCAAGAGTAAGCTCCAGATATAACGTAGGGCTACAACCACCTGAAAATTATAATAACTGTAAATTACTTCTTAAGTAAATTATATATTAAAAACGTTATTTGCAGACACTGTAAAGCTGAAAAGGTTTTACATACTTCCTTTTCAACAGTTGTGATTTTTATGTGATTTTTGTAACATGCAATTGGCTGTGACATGGTTAAGGTGGCCGTCGCCGGCACGTCTATATGCAGAATGGGTTTGATGTGGATTTGTACTGGATAAAGTGGCAGTGGAGTAAGGTTTCTCTGAGTTTTTCAGCTTCCGTCAGGATCATTTAATCCGTGCTACTTACTCCACCATTCTTCCGCCACCATCCTTACATTAATCTTCGCAACCTGTAGTGTCTTCACATGACACACTTGAAAATTCATGAACCTGAAAACTCTTGAACGTTTATCAGATTTTGATAAATTTTTTTGTTGGCTAAAATATTTCTTTCTTAATGACACCAAAGAATTTGTCTATTAATTCGAACCTTTTCTTCCAGGGTCTACAGAACAACAGCTTTCGACAAAATGACAAACTTGTCCAGTTTAAATTTCTTTGGCTACATCTGAGCAAACTGACTCAGAATATTGGACGCTCAATGGGTTTCACGTACGCTATGTTCACTCTTTACTGTAATGTCGTTATGGTAATTGCAAGCTACGTGTTTCTCGTGTTGATCAGAAATGGATTCCATAAGCACATACTAGGACAGACCGTTGGAATTTTGGTTAGTTTAGCAACTCTCTACGCGCAGTGCACTAACGCTCAATCAGCAACAGAAGAAGTAAGCAGTCACAAATGAATATATTTCGTTATCATATATGGGCTATTGTTTGAATGTAGACCACTCACACGTCACCGGAGATTATTAAGTGCCACAGTTTTCCGTTTACATCCGCTTTTACCAACTGCTTTTGTTGGTTTTATACATAAAATTATGTGCTTAATTTCAGTAAGTTCGCACTAACAAATCCTCATTTACTGTCGTAAAGATTTAATGGCCTCAAAATAAATTTGCACATTAATATTGCTTCGCATTATTCGTGATCCCTTTTTAGATTTTGTTTTATTTACAATTATTATCAGCAACAGTGTGTAAGCCGTCCCGCGAGTCTTCCATCTTGATGGGTGTTGTTGGTCTATTTATCCCCTTTAGTCGACGAATGATGAACTTTTACTTTTATCGCCACTAACAGGAGCAGCGTGTCTCCCTGCTTCCAGCGCCCCATACTGCCTTGCACTTACCGCGTGCAATGTGTCAGACACCGCACACCAGCGGTTGTGTTTAAAGCACGTGTCTCTGACTTGGTGCATTTCATTAACCTTTTAAAGCCTAGCGGTAACTTTACATACGACCAGGTTTAACATTAAAAAATTCTACGTGGTGCCCACATTGCGTTTATGTGTTTTGTACGGATCTCAGAACAAACAGCAACTTTTGCCTTATAAAACGTTAAGAGATCGGTTTTGTATAACCGAAGTGGTGACTGTTTACAGCGCGGTACGCACTGAGTCCTTATCTAAAACAGACACGCTTCGTCTTTAAAGGGTTAATCCAAGTTATCAAGCCGTGAGGGACTTAAATAATTCTCGTAATATTATGGCAGTTATATCCATTATTGAAAATAGAATATATTGCCTCATGAGCATTTATTTTCAATGGCGCCGCTTGTGTGCAGTCAGGGTACTGGTTTTCGTTTATTCACATTGCTGTGTTTGGTATCTGAATTGTTTACATGAGGTAATGAAGAGGAATTGCAGTTCCCTTGTTAGCACGGAATTTTTGAATATGTAACAATTCAGTTCACTTAATTTCTTTATTATTGATGTGCTGATACAACAGCCAAAAGCCCAATTACAGGGACAGAACACGAACATGCAAAAACATATGATATAACTAACCACAAATATAAGAAGTAAAAAAATAATGTTATCAGTCAATCAGGGCTGTGGTAGCTAAACGTAACGAGCGCTTAAAACCAAATCTCACTACGCGTTGTACCGCTACTGCCATTAGAACGACGATCTGTTCTTAATATCGGGCACCATAGGAATGCTGAAGCTTAGTGTTTCCTGTGACGTGACTCCGTGTTGTCTGGTATCAACTGAGCTGCTTTTCAGAGGAACCCGCTGCCTCCGTATTAAGCCTACAATATTTCAGTAGGTCATGGTCCGTAGATCGAACCCGGGCACAGCTTCTAAAAACGAGACCATACGCTGGAGACGTCGGGCAGTAATCCGGTTTATATTAATGGGCAAAAAGTTGAATTAGAGAAAATAATTAGGGTGCAAATTTTACCATTTACAAACTGTGATAAAATTTCTTGTGACGAATATGTCTGTTACACGTGGGTTAAAATTAAAAAAGATTACAAAAACACTAATCACCAACAAATGCACAAAGACAGTCTTATCATCAATCGTAACACATTCCTACATGTTTCGACCCTGCTGGGTCATCTTCAGGGAGAACTTTCTGCTATCTTTACACTAAGGTTGAACTTTATAATTGAGTGAGAATGTGCTGTTGACTGTGCACTGGAGGTGTGCACTCTCTGCGGTCCCGGCCTGCAGCCCGGGACCGCAGAGAGTCACAGTCAACAGCACATTCTCACTCAATTATAAAGTTCAACCTTAGTGTAAAGATAGCAAAAAAGTTCTCCCTGAAGATGACCCAGCAGGGTCGAAACATGTAGGAGTTACGATTGATGATAGAACTCTCTTTGTGCATTTGTTGGTGATTCGTGTTTTGTATAATATACAGTGCACGGACTTGGAACACATCAAATTTAACAAAGATTATTGGCACTACAGTTATAAAAATTGGCATACACATGTTAACAATGCAACAGTCTCTCAAGACCCATATGCCCTTACACGGATCTTCACTATTCTCACAGCAAGTCTGTAGTCCTATACTTCTCTCACACTTTATTCGCTGCACCTCGTGCTTGGTGCTTCTTAGCTCACTGTGTCGCTGCAGTTCGCAAAATGTTCGCTGCTACTTCTCGTTCGCACTTCACTCGACGCTCCTCAACTGGCAACTTGTCACATCTAAATTCATTAGCTCTTTCACATATCATAACTTGATCCATGACAAATTTACTGCGTTATTTGAGAGGGCAGTTGGCTGACATCATGCATGCTGGTATCTTCTCGGGCCTCTCGGCTTTCCTAAACTTCTCGAACGGGTAGAGCCACCAGAACATTCTAGTTGGCTGGTATGGAGCAAGATATCAGGTTAAGTCAGTAAACCTGAGCTGCCACGAGACGGTACTTGACAGTATTTCTCTCTCTGAGAATTGTGGAGAAAGCTGGAAATTCAGGTATCCGATATTTGGATGAAATATCAGATAGCATACTGTCTTCGAGCTGTATGTAAATGAATGGTCTACGATAACAGATTATTTTGATCGCGTTTAATAATGTACATACTTCTTAATTTCTATTTTAATCAGGAATATTTTATATGCCCCATTGTGTCTCATAACTAGAGGGATGTATGTGTGGCACTCTGCAATATGATTATACATTCATGTATATTTCCCCTGTAATTTGTCTATGTGAGGTTGTAGCGATCTAAGCGGAAATATGTTGTAGATGATATATAATATAATATAATATAATATAATATAATATAATATAATATAATATAATATAATATAGAATAACAAGGCGTATACAGCCTAGTAGGTCTATTTATCAGAGGAAAGATATATTCACTTGTTAACATTTTTTTCAGGTTGGATTAAATTTTCAAGAAAGGATCCAATCAATGCTTCAGAAATATCCACCTCTCAGCCCGACGACACACATCGAAGTAAGAGCGTCTCTTTTGTATTTTCATACCTTTCATAAATCACCTGTGTGAGATATCAGAGAGAGGAGGCATTCACAGTGTTTTATTGGGGAAACCTGAAGAAAACACTTATCTTAAAGAAAGTCAGCGTAAATGGGAAGTTAATATCATAATGGATAGTAAACAAAAAAGAGGGTCAATATGGAATAGAACTATGTGGCCCAGGATAGGGACAAGTGGCAGGCTCTTTAGACCTCTTTTCGTAAAGCGCGGGGAGTCCCTTGACTAGATTTGGAACTCATTAGCTTACCAAGGACTCCGTTCCGTGGAGTTTTTTCATTATCGCATAAATCAGGTTTTCTATTTTATACGAGAAACTGAAGGGTGATACTTCCGTACAATATTACAACATCGGAATATTAATAAGGGTACTGGAATATGTATTTTGGAACTAGGCTAGCCTAAGTCCACATTATATTTATGTATCCCTCACGCAGACACATTCGCATCAACACGTTAATAAAAGAGGGGTACGTTGAGGAATCCGGCCTGCTGGGACGTTACGCAGTAAGGTGAATATCAAAGGAAGGCACGTGGTAGCACCTTCATGTCCGATCTTCAATACGATACAGGCAAATATCTACCAACCTTTCGAGATGAAGGCACTAAGTCCCTTCGTGTTGTTGGGATATGTTAAACCAGCCAATACGCACCATAACATCCCAGAAAATCTCAAATCTCAACAGCAGTGCTGTGGGAACAGTTTACATAACAGGAACCCACACACATATCTCCAATGATTTATATAATTTAATAGCAGATTGTTTACTGAGACCAAATTACCCACGTTTTTTGAGTCCCTCCTCACCACGTCATGGTGCTTCCTCCTGTGCCAATAAAAGGACAACGTCTCGGCTATGGAGGGTGACTGTGAATGTATTTAATAAGCAGTCCCTGACAGCAGACAAGAACTTTCCTCCAGGTTGCGGGTTTGCTGAAAAGTGAAAACTTCTCACCAGACGGCAGGCTATGAAGTCTTACACAGCGTCAGTCTCATACTTAGCGGTAGACACTTGAGCGGTTGCAAAAATGCGCACAAGTATATTTACGGCGGATAAAATTTATAAGCAAGGGCGGATTGCGGATAAGACCCTGGATATGGGCTTGTTGTATTCAAATGATAAACTGCAGTGCTTGATCTATATTTATCGATATCAATATCGGCAGGTATATGTAGATTTCTTGATCCAAGGTTTTATTTTATACCGCAAGAATTTTGTTTAAGTGCGTATTAATTTTTCACTATATGTTATACCATAAAGTTTAAAGACCCTATTTTAATAGGGGTATTGTGATCTTCATGTTAGAAATTTGCATATCCTGCGTGTTGAAATTACTGCTAACGGTAAATTTGGAGCATTCTTTAAGAGAAAAATGTTCATACAAATTAAAATGAAATTTTTCAACGTGCCTCTTATTCATTAACGCGGAAACCCGTCAAAGGAACACAGAGGGAAACGTCATTATCGTACGTCTAAATTTCTTCACAAAGAACTCATTACCGTAGTGTATTGCTTTGACATAACGTAGTGAAGTTAAGCACAAAATGGTAACGTATTGTGTGTGCATGAATTTCAGATGGACAGATTTCTGGCAGTGATAAATTCTAATCCTCCAGTTGTAAGCTTTTGTGGATTTGTCGAAGTGAACAGGGGCCTTATCACATCAGTAAGTATACACAGCTGAGAACTGGATTTACCATATCTGTTAAGTGCGTGTAGTTGAGGATCGAGGTGGTAGAATTTCAGTAAAAATATTATCTGAGAACATGGGACTTACCAAGTCAAGTAAGTGTATCTGCTTAAAAAACGTGGCTTTGAACGTCAGCAAGTGTACCTAGTTAAGAACAAGAGTCTTCCGATGTCAGGAGGTGGGCTATCACTACCCGAGAACAGAGGACATACCATAACGCTATGTGTATCTAAGGGCTGCTGAAGATATTAGTGTTTCTAGCTGAGAACGAAATCAAAACTCTGAAGCGGAAATCTACGAAATAACACCCTTATTACCTATTTCATTCCCAGCCAACTCCGCAAACTTCCCATCCACAGAAACTCTACATTTTTTATTATATTTCTCTGTGTCTATGTTCCAAGTGATCCCACCAACAAGATTCAATATGCAGTCCATATCCAGCTACATGTCCCACCCATGTTAATGATTCTACTATCCTGGCAATGTTAAGTAAAGGGTAGAATACAAGTAACGAAGTTCTTCCTCATGCACTGCCCTACATACGTTCAAATACTTCCCGGAGAGCGTTAATTGTAGTACTAGAAGCACATGATGTGCCGTCAAAATTCCACAGTAATGTTCCGTTGTGAAAGTTGTCTTTGCATTCATACGTAAGCTTATAAGGTGGGATTATAAGTTCTCGAGTTGAATGACAGCTCACAGAATGTATTATTCACTGAATTTCTCTCCAAAGAACATTTTTAATATTCTTAGTTATTAAATCGCAAAGATTTTCAGATTATTTGTCACATCCACTAAGACGATGTTATAACTCTGTCTCCGATTTCGGTTTTGTATTATGCGCGAAATGCATTATGTTGATTCCGAGGTTTTACACCGTTTATTCTATCATTTTCAGCTGATGTCACAATTGCTGACATACTTAATAGTTCTTCTGCAAATAAATTTAAGCACACACCCGGATGAATCCGACAAGCAAGAAGACACCATCCTTTGAGTCAACGTTACGAGTGATTTGGCATAGTTAGAAAGAGGGCATCCTGCATGTTAATTCCTCGAATTTAGAGCAAGGAAGTTATAAAAAAAACAAAAGAAGAGAGTTGTATAGTGAATCAGAAGGGTTTGTATACTCGTATGAATGTTGTGTGAAAAGAATTTATTATTGTCATTGACTTGTATGTCACATTGTGCTATATCGTATGCATATGAATGAATGAAAACTGTTGAAGCATAGGAATAACAACACAAGCATCTACATGTAGCACTGGCTTTAATATCCAGAAGTTCAGCACTCTGTCCGCAGTGTGTATTTAAGTGTTTTGTATGGTCTCTGAATACAGCTACTGTTGTCCAAATGTATGCAGTGTCATCACAACCACGTTGTGTACGTTTCGGTCTTTACTCCCACCCTGACAGCTGCTGTCTTGAGAGAAACAGACAATCACAATTACGCTGCTTATACTGAAAAATATAAGAGGCAGAGAAGCGTCTTTCTGTGTAAAGCATACTTACGCTCGGTGAGATGTTGTCGCTTCAGTTGCCATAAGGCCAATTTCTGCCATGTTGAAGGCGTTCTGTGTCTCACAGGAGACATAGCCCTGCTTTTGCTAGTACGGTGCCACAAATGTTCACCACAATGTCTTGTTAGCTGGCTTTATTACAAACGTACAGGTCGTAAGATACTTTAAAATTATGAAGCTTCGAAAGGGCTAGTAAGGGTGAGCAGGACTGGGCAATTTCAGCGCTTGCGTCGCGGAGCTTAGCTTTGCAATGTCTTTTGACTCTTTGTACTTTTGGTTTTATCTGTTATGTAGGCCCGCACATGCAGACGTTTGACTTTTAGGGGTAAAATCATAACGAGCAGGCCAAGGCTACAGAAAGAGCGGTACACCGACGTCGAGATACTGAAGCACCAAAGTTAGGAAAATGTATAATAGAATAATTTGTAACTTTCGTTGTTAGTAACTGAATTTACAAGAACTGTTGGAAATCAGGTCTTCCATGTTGGAAGTACAACTTACAAAGCCGTGGTACCGTTTAACAACTTAACAGACATAACTCGGTGATGGCATACCTGTTAATGCAACAGAATACGAGCAGTTGTCTGTCGGGCCATAACGCATTGATCATGTCAAGTTCATATGCCTTCCCCCATCCCACGGAAATATGCCTCTCCTGTCTTCAGCCTCTAGAGCTTTCAGACCTTACTGGCTGTTTCTTTTAATGGACGCAATCATTTTTTCCTTTCCTGTGGCGCAACAGCCCAAATCGGGCATAGGCCGCCTCCTTCTGGAGGTTTCTAGACCACACTCAGACATCTGACACTCGGTAGGACTCCTCTGGGAGAGTGATCAGTCCGTCTTAGAGACCTCTACCTGACAACCCACAAACACTCGCAAGAAAAAACATCCATGTCCCCGGTGGGATTCGCACCCACGATTCCAGCAAGCGCTCGGCCGAAGGCCCACGCCTGAGACCGCGCGTCCACGGGGGCACTCAAAATGAAGTCAAATTTACGGATGGAGGAACAGCCTACAGAATGTAATGTTCTTGCTAAAGTTCTGCAGTTACTCCGTGTAAGAACAGCCGTATTGATACTTTCAAATGCTCTGACCATATTTACGATGGAATTCGCCCCGTCAGTGGCAGATGATTTTAATAACTGTTGTAATAAGTTTTCTGTATCTAAAACGCCAGCTAAGTAATTCATAAAAAGCCTCGAAACGTGCGCATCATTCGGATTAGCCTACACGAAATTACGTCCTATGGCAGCAATTCAAATGAACTTCCAGCTGCAAAACTGTGATGACGCACGTCCTAGTTTTCGTCCTTCAATAACAGTGACTTCAAGTATGTAGGGTGCATCAGACACTTACTGCCCGAAGATATTTCAGAAGTCTTTGTGTTTCACACACAAACACACACACACACACACAGAAATATGTTGGAGCGTGGGGAGGGGGGAGAGAGAGAGAGAGACGGGTGTATGATTAGAGGTTTTCACGGCTCTGTATGCTTCTTGTGGTTGCTGCGGCGACAAAACTACATGGCGTCACAAATCAGAAAGTCAAAATCTGACAAACAATACCTTTTCGAATGTGTTACGTACAAAAGAATGAAATTGTGTGTGGAATGCCATGTAGTGCTGGGATTACTAAGAAGACGGCGCTACGATATTCCTCATGTAATGACAACGAGTACTTGAAGTCGTTTCATAGTGTTGAGGTATTTTTCATTTGTGAAGTTAAAATATAGTTTTATGGATTTAAAGTGGGAGAGTGAACATTGCAATCAAGTGGTTGGGAATCCAGCTTCCTTTTGAATACGTCATGTATGCCGATCTAGGCCCAGAAACCGTCTATCCAAAACTTATTATTCTGTGGTTTTCTTCAGTCCGTTCTAGCAAATGTCATGCAACCGTAAAATGTATCATATGCGCCCCATTAGAGTTCAGGATTTAAAATCAACTTACAACTCGATTGTATATACTACGCTTCAGGTTCGACATTATACGGCACGACATGAAAACGACACGACACGACAAAAACCAACTTGCATTCACATCTACTGTCAGTTAACAGACAGGCAAAATATTCTCTTCTATCAATCCCAACGACACTGCCTTTGTCGTTACCTGTCGGTGACGGACTGATGTGAATTCGATGATGTGAAGACCATGAAAGAATATTTTGTCGTGTCGTGTCGTGTCGTGTCGTGTCGTGCCGGGCCGTATAATGTGAATCGACCCTTAAATGTGTCATTAAATAAATCAATGATAATTCAGCAAGGGAATAACATTTGCATCGGCATATAGTACATTGCAAAAAAGACGTTAAATTTGGCTCATTCCATTTATAAATATTTCCCAAATGCATATTTTATGTAAGGTTGAATTAGAAAACGTTTATATTAAATACAAACATATATATGGAAGAGACAGGTACAGTAAAAAAACTGGTCAGCACGGTCAGGCTCCCAGGTGAGGATAGAACATTAGTGCTGGAAACTGAGCGGCGGCCTTCTGTTTACAGAGTGACATGAAGAAACAAGAAAACGCAGCCCTGTTGCATGAGTTCTGAGCAGCAAACATGCATATACTCTTCGGGGAATGTGAATGTAGGTCAGTTTCTTATTGATACGCGGGACAGACGAAGCACATTCACGATGATGGCACGAAATGTAGTTTGATGTTATTTATACAGCAATCATATATAAGCATTTCCTGAGTTACAATTAGCCGTCTGCTAACGGCTCTACTCCTTTTTTACAGAACGGCTGTTATTAACGGTAAACGAAAAAAGAAATAAATAATTTGATATAGAAAGATAATCTAGAAAGATAATACAGAAAGTTCCAATCCATAAGTACCTTCACTATTTGAACACGTCTTAATCCTATGTGGGCTGAACTCTATTTCTTTTAAGGTAGAAGATTCCTATTAGAATTTAACTTTTGGTCTTCTCTCATTATTATGTTGCTACACATGATAGCAAAAATTTACGAGTACTACGGAACGAAATTTGCTGCGATCGAAGGTAAACTGGAACGGGTGTTATAACATACAGTTTCGAAGGAAAGGAAGCTTAGCTACGTAGCATTACAGCTCAATGCATACTATCGTGACGTTAGGTTTAATTTGAAGTTACTGAAATTATTTTTGATGAAGTTTAGTCAAAAAATCCATTGAAATGCCAAAAGATATTATACTAGACTTAACAGCAATAACTCAATTTTTCGCGTAGGTTGAAAGGGTGGAAGAATTCAAATATTTGGGAGCAACCCTAACGAATCGAAACTCCATTCATGAAGAAATTAAGAGCAGATTGAAGTCGGGGAATGCTTGCTATCATTCGGTGCAGAATCTTTTGTCTTCGAGGTTGCTATCCAAAAACACAAAGATTAGGGTATACAGAACTATAATTTTACCTGTTGTTCTGTATGGATGCGAAACTTGGTCTCTCACACTGAGGGAGGAACAAAGACTGAGGGTGTTCGAGAATAGGGTGCTGAGGAGGATATTTGGGCCTAAGAGGGACGAGGCGACAGGGGAGTGGAGAAGACTACATAACGAGGAACTTAATGACCTGTACTCATCACCAAATATTGTTCAGGTAATCAAATCGAGAAGACTGAGATGGGCGGGGCATGTGGCACGTATGGGGGAGGAAAGAGGTGCATACCGGATTTTGGTGGGGAGACCCGAGGGAAGGCGACCACTTGGGAGACCCAGGCGTAGATGGGAGGATAATATTAAGATGGACATTCGGGAAGTGGGATGGGAGGACATGAACTGGATTGATCTGGCTCAGGATAGGGACAGGTGGCGGGCTCTTGTGAATGCGGTAATGAACCTTCGGGTTCCATAAAATGCGGGGAATTTCTTGACTAGCTGAGAAACTGTTAGCTTCTCAAGAAAGCCTCTGCTCCACGGAGTTAGTTAGTTAGTTAGAGGTTTCTTAGCTTTTATCTCGTCATAGAAACTAGGTAATTTCGTACTCCACTACCAAAAAGGCACTGCAGTTAGACCAGAGATGCTGGTTGTTCGAAGTGCAACAACTTCTCCACCACGTGGGTGGAACATCACTTGGAATCATGCGCCTGTCCGTTGTGGGAATTGCTGTGATAAGAGGGCCTACGTTGGTAAAATATCACAGGCCTGAGGGCTCATCCAATTTGGTCATGCCCGTTTATATGTAACTGAATATTCTGTTATGTTTCGCATGGTTTGTTTAGTTGTATATTTTGTTGCGGTTATGGTGTATTTTAAAATGCTGCCCTAGTGTTTTCTTCAACGGACTGTAAAAAACCCCCTAAAGCGTCATGCTGAAGACGTATTTCCTGGGTCATGATTAGAAATCGAGGCCTCTCGCGCAAGGACAAGAAATATTAACAGATTTTCTTGTAATAATTACTAAATAAATGTCCATCAGCCTATGAACGGTAAAGATATACCATTATAGGCCTGAACAGGCCCAGAGGTTTCCAGGAGTTTGAGGATTCCAGATATTTCGACAATCGGTACATGAAGGAGATAAGGTTGTCAGCCCTACGCACCGGCAGCCTTTACCCTCCAGGAAATATTACTGGTACTCATTTCTGCTAGAGGCTGAATCAACCTCAGGGCCATAGTGCGACAGAAAGGATTGTATCAATAAAAATTCCATTGACACCATCGAGAATCGAACCTGCGACCCTCCGGCTTGTAGCGCAGTGCCTTAACCAACTGTGCCACCGCCACCGACTATACAGCCTCAAATCCAACAAGAAGGCGATCTTCACAGACATAACCGTTAAGAACATCAAATGCTGCATTTTAAAAACCAGTTTTAATCATCCTTAATCTTACACAAAAACGACTCAAACTGGCTTTGTTTTACGTACAAGGAACTGAATATACAGAGCGATGTATTTTACCAAACCTGCTTGAATATGCAATAACCCTTCAAGTGAACTCATTTTTATAGTCTATTGACTTTCAACATCACAGGGAAATGGGTTCTGTGTTACCTGTTGCGTGACCGCACACAACATTTTATTCTATGGTTCATTAAGCACGAACATTGTGCGACAGAAGAACGTGGCTACTAAAATGTCAGAAAAGGATATAAGTAAAATGAAAAATATCCAAAATTGAGGACAGAAATATGAACATTAGAACCAGTTACTCGTCAGAATAACGGAGGATTCCTACGTTACTCCTAGCGTTATCTCTCAATTCACACTGAAGTAAAATTTTCACAAAAAAGCAGTAAGTAGTGATTATTTGTTTAAGTATTAATGTTAAACATAATAGCTTACAATTAACTTTTTCAGAGGTAGAACTGTCTAAAGTGTGTCAGTTGGTATCGATTTGTGATTAAAAGATTAACTCAAATTCACAAATTCTTAATGCATCTTAGTAACCTTTTAATAAGAAGCAACATACGAGTAGCGTTGATGTCAGACGCAAGCTGTTTAATTCCCGTTATCCGAAAATCACGGTCACTAGCCGCACTAAGCTTGTGGTCAGACACGATAAGAAAATGCCTGTGCCGCTTCTTGCCGAGGTAATCGCGTAACAACCGTCAGTAAATCCCTTCTTGGGTCATAACGTCGCTCATGTGATTGCTTTCACTTTGTGTAACCCGGGACGACCGGCTACTCGCAGGTTTACTTTCTGCCACACATTGCTAATGTCGCTAATGTCACACCAACGCTACCGGCCAGTTTGCGTGACGAGAATGACCCAGGAAAATTGACCACGAATTCAAAATTGCAAGAAAACAAGGCCATCCGAAAAATGAGATAATTGGGAGAGTCCATCCCTGGTTCCCAGAAGGTAAGGGAATCATGTTACTTGGGGTTTCCACGCAGCATATATATTTAGTCTTCACAAAGGTAGGAGCACTTCAAATGAAATATCTGTCCCAGATCTCATGAATCAGCTGTACTGCCTTATAAAGTTTTATGAGCATCAATTTGTGTTTTCTGGTAAATTTCTGTTCCAGCGACATATGTTGATTCGCAGACCTTATGTACCTAATATCTTGCACGTGTTCACAGATGAGTGAAACACATTCTTATGTAAGATCATGTGGACAAGACAAGATTAAAAAGGGATGACGGTGACACCGCATCCTCACACTGTCCTATATTCGCACATTCATATTGGCCCTGTTATTGTAAAAATGACTAAAAAGTTATCCGTGTACACGCCTGCAGAGGCCGTGACAGCCCAGGAATTTGAGGCTACCAGGATTTCTAGACATCGCCACATGAAGGTGGCAAGTTTGTCAGCCCTGTGCACAACCGCCTTCACCCCCTCCCCAGTTGATCTCCGTGGTAATAAATTCCGTTAGAGGCTGTGTCGAACCCAGGACCGTAGAGCCGACGAATCAGTGACTAAAACCACTGCCAGTCCACAATTAAACCCACCGAAACACCGCAGCAAAATCTGTAATTACACAAGAGCAGTCTACCTCTTCACTAATACCTATTGCCGCAAAAGCCTCGTGGGCAGTGTTAAAAAGTATTGTTAGTAAGGAGTCATAGAGAAACGGGTGTGCGGATTCTATTGGCTCTAAATTTCAAGTAAGCGTGTCTGATTATTACTTATAGACACATTGTGTCACTACTGACACAAGCCCACTAGAATTTCTTGAAAAAAAATTCAACGATACAATTTAATTGTTACAAGACTATGTGTATCATTCATTTTATGGTTACTCATCCGCATTATGATGCAGCCATACCATGAAGAGACGAGCAAGTACAGTTAGTACCCTCTAAGTGTGAAGTTATTACACGTTGATAGAGAGTGTGCCGATCCCAGTGGCCGCGCGGTCTAAGGTGTTGTTCTGCGGCCGCTCGCTTGCTGGGATCGTGAGTTCGAATCCCACTGCGCGCATGGATGTTCGTCTGTTGTGAGTGTTTGTGTTGTCAGGTAGAGGTCTCTGCGAAGGACCGATCCCTCGCCCAGAGGAGTCCTACCGACTGTGTTGTGTGTTTAAGTGTGATCAAGTGAAAATAAAAATTCTCTGCGCCTACTGTGAACAAGTTAGGTAGAAGAGGGAAGGATTACGAAACGAAACGATAGACAGTGTCATATAAACTAAAACATATAGTGAAATTTAATTATAGAAGTACAAATGACGCACAAATTTTCGGTTCCAAGCTCTACATTTATTTCTGGTAATAGAAATCCTACAAACAGAAGTCTTCAAGCTCATATTATAAATCAAAAGTATCAAAGACAGTGCTTTTAATACAGCTTATAAGAGCAGACATGTTTTAAAATATCTTACATGACAAGTCTAGGCATTTACCGCTGTTAAAACATCCTAGAACAAGATGGAGTTCCTCAAAGACAGTGGGTGCTGCACTTCCGACAATAACTTTTAATTACACATTTGTAGTCCAGTTATTGTCTAAAGATATTACTCCTTAAGATGTAGTTCCTTTCTCCATTACAATTACTGCTTGTGTAACGTCATTACCTGCTCAAAGAATAAATGCGCTGTGCGTTTGTTGAACTTGTAAAGTTGGTACATTTTTACATAATGTCTGATAGAGCCCTGCACGTGTTCATATCCTGAACCATGTGTTCGCACCCCACACTTTTCCCATCCCGTTTCTGTAAGAAGTATTTAATATTATTATCCCTCGTAAGCTTGGTTCTACCAAAGGTTCTCTTCCTTTCAGGTTTCCCTATCAAAAGCCTCTACACATATCTGTTCATCCCCACATGAGCCATAGGCCCCGACAGTCTCCTCTTTGATTTGAATTGAATGTGATACCTTTTATGATTTTATTCAAAAGGAAATAATGTTATTTCCTTTTGAATAAAGTCCAACATCAAAACAATTTCAAATACAAAGGGTTTCAACCATTTTGGCACATGCCTGGATCAAATGAAGAAATAAGCAAACATTCTGAGTAGGGCTAATACCTTGTAGGATTTATATCCACTATATTGCGACATTTGATCAGAGGACTCGAGAAGCTTACAGTATTTTAGCTCGTAAAGAAATGCTCGGCACTCTATGAAATCCAGAAATTTTCTCTTAACAGCGGCCTTTCACTGAACCCACTCTTGCGTCAGATCAGATAATATTCTCAAGCTATATTTCTTTAAGATACATTTTAATATTATCCTCTTATCTACGCCTACGTATTCCAAGAACCCTGTTGCCTTCAGATCTTACGACTGAACTGTTTTCACGGATTTCTTAATGCTCTTATGCGTGGTGCATGCCCATTCAATCTCACCTTCCTTCTCTTGATAACTTTTGGCGAATGGCATAAATGATGATGCTTCTAATTGCGTGCTTTATCCGTTTAACCATACTCCACCCATTTTAGGTCCAAGTATTCTCCTGCACATCCTGTTCTAAGGAAGCTAAATCTGTGTTTTCCCTTAGGGTAAGACAGCAATTCTCAGATACACCCCTCTGCGTAAAAAAGTAAAAGTACAGTGTTTGAATTTTGTGTTGTAGTATTCAGATTAGGTAGCTGAGGAGATTATAGCAGCTTTTGAAAGGAATGTAGCAAGATTTTCCGAATTATGTCCTTCGTTTCTTCGTCATATAATTTTTTTGTCGTCGTTCCCGTATTTTCTTACATTTCAAAGAATTTACCACTTATACACACGCATAGACCTCTTGCTATTCCGTCCAGCTGTGTCTCTAAATTACCGAACATTAAACACTGTGTACCTTATTTTCTTCCCATGTAAAGGATAGCTGGTATTTATTTTTTGTTTTTTATATTTTTTGTATTTTTAAAATTTGTTAGCGGCCTCTCCTGCTCTGTTTACAACTTTTTCCGGAGCACTTTAGAGTCTGTATTTTAATTCGCGTTGTACCAAAACATTTACGGTATTTGAGATTGTACTTTAAATTGTATTTTAATATTACCAGTATGCTGGTGCCCGGCGACCCCGGCAGGCTAGGAACACCCATTTACGCATCTCCTGTGGAATCCCCGCAACCCGTGGGGGCAAGACACACTTCATGTACGCAGTTACTGTGGAAACCCCCCGTCCCGAGCAGGGAAGACACACCCATTTACTTAGTTACATTTGAAACCCCGCAACTCTTGGGGGCAAGGAACACTTCATGTAAGCAGTTACTGTGGAAACCCAGCGACCAGAGCAGGGAAGGCACACACATTTACTTAATTACTTTTGAAACCTCGGGACCCATGGGGCAACGCACAGTTCATGTAAGCAGTTACTGCGGAACCCCGTAATCCGGACAGGCAAGGCACGCCCGTTTACTTAGTTACCTTAGAAAACTCGCTACCCGTGGGGGCAAGGAACACTTCATGTATGCAGTTGCTGCTGGAACCCCGCCATCCGCGCAAGCAAGGCACACACATTTCCGTAGTTACCGCGGAAACCTCGCGATGTGGGCAGGCAAGGCGCACCCGTTTAAGTAGTTACCGTGGAAACCTGAAGAATGTATAAGCTTTTATATTACAATTTCGTAGTAGTGCCCGCAGTTATCGCGAAAACCCGAATAATGTGTACGTATGTATATTATACGGTCGCATTAGTGCCCGGCGAACCTTTACGTAGTTAACGTGGCAACCCCAGTTAGTCGTGTCTCTTACATACCATCCGCGCGTCCGTCAAAATAAATTCTATGTCTTCTCTTTTCCTGCCATTTGGTGGCGGTCGATGAAACTCCAGTGTGGGAGTTTGACAGAGACTGACAATGTTCCAGTGTATATAAGATGGGCTTACTGCTTGCAGAAGGCAAAAGGTTCAAGAATGTGAAGGAAAATCCCCACCATAAAGTTAAACCAAAGATAACATTGTTTACGAATATTTATTTGCTATTTTATATCTTTGTGTTTAACCATTTAAAGACTGAGATTAAGCTGAATTATATATTACAGGCTAAGTTCGTACCGCGCAGTAAACACACCCCGACAGGGTTTTAAAAACCAATCAGTTAATGCTGCATAGAAAAATAATCGTTTTTTTCCCGAGGTCCGTGCAAAATATGTAAATAAAGCTGAATTATATCACAGGCTCATTTCATACCGCGCAGTAAACATTCCGATAAGATTTTAAAAATCAGTCGGTTTATACTGTATGGGAAACAATCGCGGTTTATTCCGAGATCCATACAAAACACTTAAAGCTGAATTATATTACAGTTTCAGTCCGTAGCGCGCAGTAAACACACCCCGACAGGTTTTGAAAAACCAGTCATTTAATTCTGTATGGGAAAGAATCTCCGTTTGTTCCGGGATTCATACAAAACACGTAAATAAAGCTGAATTATATTACAGGCTCAGTATGTACCGCGCAGTAAACACAACCCGACAGGGTTTAAAAAATCAGTCAATTAATGCTGTATGGGGAAAGAATCGCAGTTTGTTCCGAGATCAATACAAAACACGTAAATAAAGCTGAATTAGATTACAGGCTCAGTCCGTACTGCGCGGTAAACACACACCGACATGGTTTTAAAAATCAATAATTTAATGCTGTATGGGAAAGAATCGCAGTTTGTTCCGAAATCCATACAAAACACGTAAATAAAGCTGAATCACATTACAGACTCAGATCGTATTGCGCAGAAAACACAGTTCTCTGTATTTATGTCTCCTGACATCTAGTGGCGATCTGTGGAACTCCAACGTTCCCATAATTGTCCTGCCATCTGGCGGCCGCCCATGGAACTCCAAGAGTCACATACTTTTGCACCTTACTGAATTTTATATTAGATTTAAATCTTAATGTTTCCATATGTTATTAGGCGTTAGATTGTTGCTGCAGTGTAGTTGTATTTCAGAAATGGTGCCACTGTATAAAACATTACAAGGACGCACTAAAACAAGCATGCTTGTCAGGCATACTAAGAATACGCAGACGTCACGAAGAAATCGGCTGACAGATGCAATGAGATTGGCATTTTGTGTGTTACTTTTGACATGTAGAGGAGCGACTTGCTTTCCTGTGGACTCACTCACCAGTGTTACTCTCGGCGTTGTGAACAAATACCATTCAACATGCGTCTGCTTTTTGCAATCTTCAAAAAGTGAAGGTCAGTTTTGTCTGATACGATATCTATTTCTGGTTACAAGAATTTACACTTGTAGATAAGTTTGTGTAGCTGAAGATGATTTAACTTCACAGTAATAAAAAAGTACAAAAATGAACACATTACAATGTACCAATGTTAATATATATATGACATTAAATTAAAATTATATTTTATAGAATACGGCAAGCAACATAATAAGCCCGAATATGGTGCACGATTATTCCATCATGTACTTATTTAATTACAGCCTACTGGACACTCTGTCAGCACCTCAAAATTGGTTGCAGGGTAAAATCACAACATAATTACAGCGAATACATCCTTTGAAATTGAGGGGAATTTCAAACATTTGGGACGATTCTAATAAATCAAAATTGCGTACACGAAGAAATTAACTCAACAGCAGATTAATGTAGAGAAATGCCTGCTACTGTTTGTTCAGAATATTTTTCTTCTGGTTTTCTATCTAAGAACACAAAGACAAAAATATACGAAATTTTAACTCGGATAATTGTTTCATTCGGGCGTAAAACTTTGTCTCCCACATTAAAGGAAGAAACAGGCTGGGGGTAAAGACAACAGGCTGCTGAGGAAGGGATGAGAGCCCAAATGAAAGCAGGCAGCAGGAGGTTGGAGAACATCACATAATGAGATGCTCCTCCCCATTTTTACTCCTCCCCATTTAATGAAGTAATCAACTAAATTCTAATTATATGGGCGGGGCATATAGCACACACAGGAAAGAAAAAAATATGTAGGAATGGGGTGAGAAAACCAGAAGAGAGAAAAGCGCTTGAAGACTAAAGCTTAGAAGGGGGGATAATATTAAGATGGATATAAAATAAGCAAAAAGTGCAGAGAATTTCTTGAGCAGCAGAGAAACTATTAGGTTCAAAAGAAGCAGTTTTTTCCGTGGAGTTATTTTGTTAAATTATTTAGTTCGTTAGTTGGTTACTACTTTGAACAAGTTGTTCTGTTCCGCAATGTAGTACACAAATCTTCAATGACGTTTTGTGCAGTTTAATGTGGCCACTTACAACATCTTTATCCCTTTACAAGAAACACGTGGAACTGAATGTATGAAGAGGAAGAGGGTTAGTGAACAGCCCCAGAAATGTAGAACTACTCGTACTTAAATTTAATGTGTTCCATGTCCGTGCACTATATTACACAAAAACACTAATCACCAACAAATGCACAAAGAGAGTTTTATCATCAACCGTAACACACTCCTACATGTTTCAACCCTGCTGGGTTATCTTCGGGGAGTACTTTTTTTATCTTTACACTAAGGTTGCACTTTATAGTTGAGTAAGAATGTGTTGTTGACTATGTACTGCGTTTTTGGAGGCGTGAACTCTCTGCGGTCTCGGCCTGCACTGATAAAACTCTCTTTGTGCATTTGTTGGTGATCAGTGTTTTTGTACTCGCACTTGCCTGTGTTTCGTTTATATACAATATACCTTACACAGCAAAAGCATAAGCCTACTAAATGCTCAAATATTCAAAGGCAGAAGGTAAATGACTGCTCACAAAAAATATGAACATTAATTTCTGTGTATTTCTTAGCTATTACTTCTGTGTTCTTTTGTGTAAGCTATATTCGTACTTATGTTTAATTTAGTTAAGCGCTTCTTGAGAATCCACAACAATTCGCCGGCACAGCCAAATTGCAAGCATAGTTTTGTTGTTCGCTGTCTAGTTCAGGGAGGTATGAAGTCCTAAAATTTGTCACAACGTGCTGCATTTGCGTTTACAGAAGACTTATGTCATGCAGGTATTTTAAAAGTAATTATGGGGCATAAAATTTATGCTGTACGGAATTCACTGCACATGCTTAGACCTATGTGGGACACAAGTCGAATGGGACTGTATATTGTTATTTTACATGAGACATTACATTCAATTTAATTTTTTCAGATCATATGAAAGAAAGCGAAAACTTTCTAAAAATAATGACTCAGTTGACGGAACACATTTCTGTAGCCACCGTACGGATAGACAGACTAGAAAACGCAGGAGAAACACATCGCTGCCTGCATGTTGTGGTTGTCAGTGACAGAAATTTGCGGCCATTTTTTACACAGGCAAGTCCATATAACACTCTACTTTTGTCAGTACACTGCTTTTAAGTTACTTCATTTCAGTTGCAATCACTTTCTAAAATATTTTGGAACAAAATTATTATCTGACATTTTTGTTGAGATAAAGATATCCATAAATTAGCCCATACACTATGCAGCACTTAGGTTGTAGGTGAGAAATATACATCGTGGTCACGCAAGTATTAAGCGAACAGGCAGTTGAGGGTACGTGAAATATAGAAGAACAGTATTAAAGTGTTCGAACAAAGACTGCGAAGTTGTGTACTAGAGTGAGGGGGAGGCTGAGGGGGAGATTTGTGGACGCGAGACTCAAATTTCATATTCCATAAAAGTATGGAATTAACTTCCTGTCTTACATTAATAGCTTGTATAGAGAATGTAAGAGGAGATAAATTCGATATAGGAGAATTTCATGACAAATTTTCCAACAGAACTTGCAGAGAAAAATAACAGCCTAAGCTGAATGTTATTCTCAGTGCAAATTTCTAATAATGATGGATTTTGAAGTGGTTAATCCAAAGTAGTCCATTACAGTCACGCTTGGCGAAAAACTGGTGGAATAGTTGGGAAAGAAATATGTCTGCAGCACCTGACATATTTTTCGACACAAGGTTATTGGGTGGTGTAAGAGATGTTGACGAACAGCATGGATGATGAAACGTCATTCTCAGTCCCATCTGCCGAACATGCATGATATATATTAGTGCAGATAATAACATACAGTAATCACACTGCCTGAAATTCTTTCTCAAATGGGAGGACGGGAAAGACTAAGCAACGAAAACAAGAGATGGATTAAAATTTTTGACTTCACACTCACACAAAAATAAATACTTAGGCCTATACGGGCGCTTATCTTCAACGAAATACAAATAGCGGTCGGGCTATCAGTTAACCTTATTTAGATTTCTGTGGATTTTCGTAGACGTCCATGCGAAGGTTGTCTTGCGTCTTTAAACTGGGCAGAGCAGCCCACAAATTTTTGACAATTTATCATCATAAGAATCTTCATAATTAATAGATATCATATAGCCTCAGTAGTTGGAACAACCTCGGTAAATAATCTAAAAAATTACCTAATCGTTTAAGGAACACGACCTATCCTCGAATACTAAGTGGCTGACTTTCATAGAAGCCGAAACGTCTCTGGAGGAGCTATTCGACGACATTCACATTCCATTTGACTGTGACTTCTTAGCAGCACAGCGCGAGGCTGCAACAGGAAAAGTGTCGGTAACTGGAATCTACAAAATTCAAACCATACGACAGCTGCAGATGTACAGTGTCGCTACTTGGTACCCAAATGGGAAATTCTACTGGTCCACTTTCCCATTTCGGCATAAGAAAGACCTTCAGGGCACCGTGATAAAAGGAGCTTACATTATAGACGTAAGTAACCAACCAGCTGATAATTACGGCTTTTTGTCTATTGAAATCGCCCGTTTATATGTCTGTAGGAGGACGGGTGAATTTGTTCTTCCTTCTAGGAGAACGATGATTTGAATTATTCTTCGGCAAATATTATTATCTACAGTGATCAAATAAAGAAGAAAAAATAAGCAGAATATTTGGCAGGCAAGGGAGATACTTAGAAGATCTAGGCACATTACTTCTAATGGGCTAAAAAGGTTTATGCTTTAACCAGTAAACACCTTCGGCGGTGGGAAGTATAGGCTATTGAAACGTTAGAGAGGATAATTCGATGAAAGGAATTAATTCTCTAATGTGACTCTAAGTCGTGAGATTTATCTTTCTAGCCTCCCTTCCTGAATTATCCATTAGAGGACGCACAGCCTGGGTACATGCACGATATTTGGAGCGAAATACAACGTCAAATGAACTTCACGTGAGTTTTCAATCATATGTACGTCAAAAATTTGTATTCACACCAACAACTGTACTAATGCGTAATGGGAGCACTGCTTTCCGTTTTAATTAAAAGCAACACCTACGTGTACCACCCGATTCGCTGCTTAAAAAATCTGCATGTTGCCCACTCAGTATATGTGTGTTTCAAATTATTCTCAGAAATCAAACACCAGTTACGTATTTTCCTCTACAGCATTAAACGTTCAGTCTAAGTAATGGAGAAATAAGGCATTTCCTGTGCTGTAGGAAATTAAATATTAACACACACACACACACACATACACGCACACAAAACGCACACACACACACACACACGCACACACAACACACACACACACACACACACACAGATGAATGTCACACTTCAAAAATGCTGATACAGGTCCCAGTTTCTTACTACATGGTTCTCATGCTGCACTCCTGATTTAAATTCTTTGACATTAATCCCCTTCCTATAAAGATAACTAAATTATTTTTCCAATTTACGCATGTAAGCATTAACAAGTTAATCAAATTCTGCGCCCCTTATTTAAAGCCACCATTTCACTTGATTCTAACGTCCTACTTTTCCAGATGTTCTTATCAGAAGGACGAGAGGGTGCAATGTAAGACATTCGAAGTGAGCGATGCTTTTCTTCCTCACAGAAGCGAAGCGTCTCTCACTTTACCCCTGATTTTTGTTGTCGCTTACTCCTCTACTACTTCTGACGCCTCTCTTTCCCTCTTTAACATTCAAAGTGTTAATCACGTAAAAATTACAAATCTCTTGGGCCAGAATTAGCTAAATGATTATCAGTGGTTACCCACATTCTAAATCTTAAAAGTTTTGGAATATCTCAGTAGGTACCATGGCGAGCAGTGTGTCACAAGCAAATAATACTTCATTACATCAAGAACTTTCCTTCATGCTTCAAAGGTTAAACTTACAATGAAATTATTTTAACAGCAACATGTATTATCGGGATAAAGACCGAACACTCGGCTACAGAGATGAGAAAGGAACCTGGCATGGCTTGGTGAGTGTGATTATGAAGAAACAAGCTGACGTTGGGATTAACCCGCTTGGAATGAACAATGAACGGTTGGACGTAGTAGACTTCTTACCACCCATTTTAAACGACAAGTAAGAGGAATTAGAATGCTTATATTTTACAGTGTCATTGTCAACAGTAACATCAAAACTCACATTTTCAAGTTTTTTGTAAACAACATGCATTAAATAAGCCATAAGAATAAGAAAAATGTGTCCCGCGCAGTGTAAATAATATTAGTTGTAGGAAGACTGAACTGCGTTGCAGACCCCCGGACCAAACGTAAATTTAGACTCACAAAGACAGAGCATTATAAAAAAAATTTTGTACTTCGTTGTACTCTCCAAATTAATATGTAAGTTACAGTAAATGTAGTTAAATACAATATGAAATGTCAAGTTATCATAGCGATGAATATCCTAGATGCTAGCTGTGCTGTCTGATGGATGGTTACGGCCATTTCGAACGGTCCTGCTGCCTTCATATTCAGAGTACAAGATGCCACTTTGTAAATTTGCTAAACTTTTACCAGACTGCATGACGTTACGTCCCATATATCGTAGCTTCAATATATCGTAATACCAACGTTCTTCTTAATATTTCGTCTGCTATTTACGTATAATACATCATATTTGAGTAAAATTACCCTCAAATTCCACAAAATTTTGTTCTTCTCACCGACTATGTTTTCAGTCTGTTATCCACATCTTTACTTTGGCTACGTCATATTTTTATTTCTACGAAACAACAATTTGGACCCATGTATTTACGAAGAAAATATAATGAGGAATTCTATTCGATGGGCAATGTACAAAAGTTCAGTCTTCACTATGAAAATTTCTATGTAATATTTGTAAATGACTGTGAAAGGATATTTCTAATGCAATGAACACCTACCTTACTGCAGACTTACGATTGCAGTTAAGGACGACGACGATCATACGATGGTGATGAAGATAAAGTAATGATATTTGTGATAATGACAATGATTGATGGTAGGGAGAGTTTTTAGTTTCCTACAGTGATGTTGACAAAATTAAAATCGTGTACGTTACGACGCCATGTTCATTGGTAAACAATTTTAAAGTGTAGGAATAACTTGATGGTTCCATCTTTGGGGACAAGAAAGTGAACAGGGGCAACAAACTTCCCGAAACCTATATGAATATTTATCAAACAATACGGCCTGAATTTCACTTTTAACTCACCGTGCATTTTATATCAGATGAAAAAGCAACCAACAAATGCACTGTACTTACTTATTCAGCTTTTTATTCTGCTTTTCCCCGACATGTTTCGGCGTAGCAAGACGCCATCCTCAGGGGGTCGTATATAATTAAGACATTATTTTCCTCAGGCGATGTTTTCCACACATGTGAAATTGTTAAAATATAGCATTTACACACACACACTGTTTTCCAATATTAATTTGATGACAGTTCTTGGATTACAACACATAACTATATGGTCCGATGTGAAGAGCACATTATTAACTGTGAGTGCAGTGGCACCCCATTAAATAATAAGAATGTCTATAAGACTATTAAAATGTAACACAGCACATTGTCACAAAACTATAAAAATGTTAAAAGTATGGTATACAATGAGAATAATAAGGCACCATCACGAGTTAACTAATCTTGTGCAGGAGGTTGAATAGTCGGTATATTTGTGCAGTCGTCGATCTGGAAATAGCCACATGGTGTGTGGGTACTGAAAGACTGGCTTCAGCGTTGAGCTTCGTTGTGTGTGCTAGGCCGACCGTGTTGCGTGTGTCACTGAGTAGGTACGGGAGTCTGCTACCACAGAGTAGTTACGTCAGAAGGCGCTGTATATAGGTATTATGGGATGCATGGGTAAGAAGCAGGGAGAATAGGGGGTTGTATTCAAATGTATTCTGTTCAGTCATTAATAGGTCTAGATTGTGAAAAAGCTGTATGTACAAATTCTCTAGAAGGTTTAGTCTGTTTCCTTTTTTACACGGTACGATCAGTTGCAATGATTCTTCTATAGGACTGTATTGATGGTTATTGTCAAGCATATGTAGAGCAAAGGCGGATTTTGGGTTATTCGTGCGTATGGATCGAATGTGTTCCTTGTATCTCGTACTTATTTCACGGCCTGTCTGACCTATGTAGAACCTATTACATGATGAGCATTTTATGCTATAAACGCCACTATTAGAATATCTATTTGGAGGATTCTTATTGTGCTTCAATAGTTGCCAGATAGTGGATGGCGTCTTGCTACGCCGAAACATGTCGGGGAAAAGCAGAATAAAAAGTTGAATAAGTAAGTACAGTGCATTTGTTGGTTGCTTTTTCATCTAATACGGCCTGATCTTTCGTAAAACTTCAGTCTTTAAATAATACTGAGTCGGGTGTTCCTGTTGCTGCTGAAACAAAATTTACATTAATTTGTCTTTTCGCAGGATGATGGTACACATAAAAAGAAAGGAAATGGAAATGAGTACCATTCGTCACCTATTGTCACCTTTTTCATTTGAACTCTGGCTAACCGTTATTGTGGCTATAATTGTGTTCACTGTGCTTCTCGTGGTGACCTCTTTCATAAATCTGAAATGCAGTTACAAAACCAGTCATGTCTTGCGCCATTTCAGTCTCCAGAATTCTTGGCATTATGTGCTTGGAATCTTCTGTCAGCAAGGTACGCATTACTGACACTGCACTCCTACATGTTTCACTACAGACCAATTTCATAAATTTTTAATAGGGCTGCCAACTAACTCAAACTCATAATCGATCATCATGCATAAAAAATCGGCAAATTGTTCTGTGGAATGTTTATCAATAAAAAAGATTTAATTAAATTAGTCCCAGACATCAATTAATTACACCGATTAATATAAGGAAGACAAAAAATTCTGTTTCGGTTTTTCCGAGTGATCGACGAAAACTTTCAACGCGTTTTAGATTTAATGTTCTGGTACTTAATGTTTTCGTGAACGTACCCATTTTTAATACATAATCATGTGCTACACCCCACACATAATACAAAAATATCTAAAGAAAAATTTGTGCAAAATACTCAAAGTTACAACAAATTAATATATTCCACAGAAAAGTATAAAACAGCCTAAGTTGAAAATTAGTTATTATTAACACCCTAACTTTAAATATGTTGTCCCTTGCACCTAAATCAATACAAACACTGTCTTTATTTAACTCATCAGGTGCCTCAGCACGTACGCGCCATTATGAGACAAGTCATAACGTTTACAAATGTCAAAAGGTTAATTACTGTAGAACACAAAACTGTGTTCAAAACATATAAAGCAAGTGCACCGACAGATTAAAATTACTGAGTCTACATTACATTGTAATGGACATATACTGTTCAGTTATACTTTATGATAGAACCACATTATACTTTTAGCCTAACATTTCTTCTGCAAACTTCATGTTTATTTTGTGGATTTGTTTTTTTATTCTAACTCCATGTTATCTGTGTGCTGATTTTTTGACATTTAAATGTTTATACTTTATCGTCATCAGTTTTGTATATCATCGCTTCATAGCACTAATCTAAGCATAAAAAATCTACATTGAATTTAAATTTAAGAAATAAGAAAGTTTATAACAAAACGCTGCAGCAGTAAAAAAGAGATTAAAGAAAGATTAACGTTAAAACTGACATATACTAGCATGTCACTCAAGCAAAGTAAGGTTATACCAAATTTAATTCGATTTGTCACAAAATTCTAAGTGTCCAGTGAAGTAATTATCCAGTAATGCAAAGGAAGTATTTTTAACTATCCATGGAGTCCTTTTATAATTTCAGAAGGATCTGTTGTGTTTTATGAGTAAAACTTTGACGTTTGCATTTATCACCACTGGTCCGATGATGGTGCTCACGTCAAGAAATATACAGGGCCACCCAATAAATATGACCTTAGTTTCGTTCTTATTTCGAGGGAACAGACTACATATCTAAAATTAAAAATAACTCCTGGGTAGGATTAACTGAAACCAGATATTATTGCTATAATTTGTAAATTCTTTTAGACAAATGAGAGAATAAAATTTTAGCAAATTTTACTTTCCTTCTGCAGCAGATTATATATTGTGATTTTAAGAAGTATACTGAATATGTCAGATACGATTAGCCAACAAATGCAACTGCCTGTCATGACAGCCCTAATACAGACTCACCCAACAGGTCACAACGTCGCACCGACTCCCTGGTCTTGTCGGCTAGTTTACGTCACCTCGTACCTAACGGCTGTAGTCCTGTTTGCAGCATACTCGGGCACCTTCGTCTCCTTTCTTACAGCGAGGTGCTATCAGTTACCTTTTACCGACTTCCAAGGCCTCTTAAGCAACGGGAAGTATCAACTTGGAATACAATTGGGATCCTCAAACACGAATTATTTCCAGGTAATAATACGCTTCGTCCATCATATTTTGAAAATTCTTTTGTGCTATATTCACCTGATTCGTCGTATTCTTTTTTTCAGAAGGTACCCGCAATCGCAGTCTGTAACTGCCAGTTATTCTTTGTCTTCTTTCAAATTCCCTCTTGTTATGCATTCATAAAAGGCTGAGGAAGCATTCTAATGTGTTGCTATGCACGCACGTTAACACTCTTTTTTTTTCTTCTTCCCGTCCTCCTCCTTCTCCTCCTCCTCCTGCTCCTCCTCCTATGGCGCGACAGCCCAGTGTCGGGTCTTGGCCTCCTGTTCTTCAGGTTTCGACAAATGTGAAGTTTTACAGGGAGAAGCAGTCAGCCCCTCCCCCCCCCCCCCCCCCCACCAACCTGGAGGGCAAGGTCTCTCTATTTATGACCCCCGGAGACAGGTGGCCCAAATATGCTACTAGGCATTTGGTAATTCGGAACGTCAGGAGCGCCACTTCCCTTACTCACAATAATTGTGAGTCCGTGAGGTCCACGGTAGCACAGTTGATAACACGTGTATTTATGAGTAAGACCAGAAGATGGGAGAAACCCGTAGGCTAACTATTCGCTCACTGTGTGTATTATGTATGAATTTAGAGGTTAGCACATTTGGTAGTAGTTACAATTTGGAACAGAAGCTGAAGACAATGAACGGTACTGGAATATTTGCTTGAGTCATTATTTAAATATAAGTCCATGATGGTAACAACTTTTTATGTTTCGTGTAAGAGTAGTATATGAACTGCTGTATTGAGGATAGTTATTTTTGAGGAAATTTGATTTTGTAGCTAGAAATATTGCACTTTCACAGAAATTGTTTCCCGATAAATTTTTTGCTAACCAACTTCCTGTTAGAATTTTAAAAAAGTTTTGTTAGTAGCTCTCTAAAATTCCCCGCAACTTTCTACACTAATTCCCCTATCTTTACGTTTTCCTTACATAAGTTCTGTGGTTGTTCAGGCCACTTGCTCCCCGTTCCCAGCGTTCTTAGTTTACCCGAATCAGCCCGCATTAAATACTGTTCTCTTTATGAACGTTACTTCTCTGTTTTACATTGCACAGGGATTCTGTTTACTACTCGTAAGTATCCCCTAAATTATATTTCTGCTCATTTCAACTGAGAAATTTCCCTGCCATTTACACCTCAGCACTTCACCCCACAAATTGTGCAAAATTTGCAGCACATGCAGTAAGCCTACGCCTTTTCTCCCTGTACCTGTCTACTGAACATGATCACCCAAACTCAGTCGCCATGTTTCGGCCTTTTTATTGTACATAAATTAAATTTTAAAAAATATGTGTTCTACAGGCGGCCACAGATCCTGTACTGGCTGAAGTGTATAAGAGGCTGATAAAACCACATAAGAAGACAATGGTAAGGGACGATATTGAAGGCTTAAGAAACATGTGTCTTCTACACAATTACGCATTCATCATGTCAACCTACAGTGCCCTGCCTGCACTGTCACGTTACAGACAATGCAGTATCATTGCAGTTCCCCAGGCTTATTATTCATACACAGCATCAATCATACTCAGAAAGGACTGTCCGTACAAAAGGCTGTTTCATTATCAGTAAGTAGCTACCTGGTGTCGTACACGAAAACACTTTACCAATAATGTCCAGCTAACTTGTTTTCAGTTTAAGATGTTCAATATTTTGTACATTGCGTAAGTGCACGGTGAGGAGCTTCGTGACTTGTAGGCCTGCTACTCACAAAGGAGGATGAACCTGACGGGGCAAGTGGGGCGTATGGGGCAGATGAGAAGTGCATGAATTGTCTCCGTGGGGAAACCTAAAGAAAGAGACAATTTGAAAAATCTAGGAGTAGACGGAAGATGATGTTAACATGGATCTTAAAAATAGATGCGTTCTTCTAACTCAGGTCATGGAAAATTGGTGGGTTCTTAAAGCGGCAATAAACTTTCAAGTTCCATAAAATGCGGGGACTTCCTAGCATGTCTGTGGAATTCTCAATACGGATTTTACTCTTTGGAGTTAGAATTTTTCATATGCAACACGCACACAAATTGGTTAAAGTCGAAGCAAGAATCACAAAGACAAAGAAACCATGCCCTGTTCACCCGGTTTTTTTTAAATTAACCCACTGAAGTAATAAAGCTGATGTTTATTATATCGATATTGTGACCACACAAAAACATTAACCAAAAAAGAACGGAACTGAAATCACCCGTTCTTTGTTCAGGTTTCTTACAAAGTAGACTATACGTCTACTGAAACAATGAGAGTTTCAATGACACATTCAATATGTCGCACTGCATGAAACAGTATATTTATATAAACAAATGTCAAGAGAAGGGCTTTCATATCCAAATTTTGGAGGTAAATTTTTAAAACGCAACTGAGCTGTACTGTTACGAGTTTTAAGGTTAACGTGGATGAGCGTATTGAGATTACGCCCTTCAATGTGACGCGACGTACACGTGCCGATATGTGCAAACGTTTCGGAGGAACCTGCTGCGTCCGTATTCACGATACAGTTGTAGTGCTTCTCCTGTCCCCACATTGCGTCCTGTTCCATTTCTTTCTCACCCACTGATAAAATAACCCTCTTAACGCCACCAGCTTTTCTGGTTCGCCCATAGTTCCGTTTCTATGCCATTGTCCGCGCTTGGACCACTCTTCTACCCTGAAGATGCAAGCACCTATATTCTCCGAAATCTCTCATATTACAAGAAGACGCATACCAAAAGACAGCACACTTCTCTTGAAATGTTAGTATGTGATTTTCACAGTGGGATTTATTTAAACGTGTTCATGTATTTCCAGCGTTCGACAGATGAGGCGAACCGGTATTCTGAACCGTATAAGAAAGAACGCCTGGCCTCAAGATATTGAAGACAATCCTTACGAGACATCGACTGGTACAACATTAGACACTGTTATAATATTCCATTCTCTTCTGGCAGTGGGTTTGCTACTGTCCATATGTCTTATCACGTTGGAAAGAGTATGGTGGAAAGCAAGTGGTCAACGAAGCTGCAGACGTTACTGGAAGGTAAATTAGCTTTAGTCCAAAATTAAAGTAAAAAATATTAAAATATAGAACATAAAACGCAGGAATTTCACCTATTTTACTGCCTGTAATCGTGTAAATAACATTTACATCCTTACCTGTTTTACTCAATTTTGTATTCGGATTACTGTGTAACGTTCTTGAGAACCTTCCTACTATATCGGTGTTACACGTGATAACGGTTGTTAAGCCGAAACATGTAGGATTATAAACAAACATCTCACGAAAAAAGTGTACTTTGTTGGTTATATCTTTCCATTTAACCGGTGTAAACAGTAAGAATGTATTATAAAATTAGAAATCTTAAATAAATCCGGTACCCTCAGCAGGGCAACAGAATTGTTTCTTCTCTAAGAAGTCCAGACCGGCTTTGGGGCCCACCCAGCCTCCTATTTAGTGTGTACCGGATTTCTTTTCCCGAAAATAAAGCGGCCGGGGCGTGAAATTGGCACTAACCACCATCTGGGGCCGAAGTTAAGAATAAGCTGAGCTGTACATCTGTTTCCCCTGTATTCCTCCAAGGCAAGGCCACTGCCAAATTTAACGTTTAATTAATTACGGTTGTGTTCAAAATTCCTACAATGATACCCCCCCCCCCCCACAAAGGTTAATAACATTTCATTGAAGCCCTATCCCAAACTTCGTGTGCGCGTGATTGTAAAAGAAACGTTTTGCAAATTCTTCATTTTTAAGATTTAATTTCCATCTTTAACTTCACATAAATATTCAGACGTATACGTTCCAAGCGTCGCGAGGCACCCAGCTTTAGACCCACTGAATTAAGGACTTATGAGAACACAGTGTTATGAAGTGTTCTTCGATCTGAAGCGGAGAAGAAGATCTTCGAAAATTTTCACGGTGAGAACTTCTCATGTAACCTTTGCGTCACATAATTACTATTATCAAAAGAGTATACGACACAATACGCATGTAGTGCGAAAGAAGAGGTAACAACTGCATGTATATCCGTAGGAAAAGCTGAAAGGAAGATGGGACGATAATACTACAACGGGTATTAAAAATTCGGAATGTGAAAATACAATAGGTGTCCGTTTCATACTTCTGATTCACGGTGAGTTCCATAAAACATGTGAAACTTGTTTACTAACTGAGGAGATTTAACTCGTCTATAAGTTTGTTGTCTATTTTTCTACAAACATGTTGGAGGTATTGGTCACCTAACACACAACAGGGCCCAAAACCTCAATGTTTAGAAAGGGACAGTAAGAAACAAACACTGAAGGTGCGTACAGAAACAATAATGAAATGACGCTGTTGAATACAGACACTACATAAACCCACTATTTGATATTTTGCTTTGATTACTGGCTTTGGTCTTCATTTATTTCAGATAAATATACGGTGATAAAAGTAACAAACACACTGGCATCACATTGCATAGCAACGAAGATATTTACCTTGTACCTTCGTTTGACACCACATCAGAAGTAAACTCAAATAAACAGTACAAGAACACGTCGTTAAAACTTGTTTTAAGTAATGAAATTAGATTTCCATAATCCAGATTAACTCTATTGATCTTTGAGCGGCCTTATTTCTTTTAAAGCAAAGATGTACACTTTAATGATGATTTTACTTAGAGGTAGTAGAATACTGTGTGATAATTTATTCTGAGAAAATTTATAAAATTTTAATTCACGAATTTCACGTAACGCCGATTTCTCACATAATAGTGAACAATTATCAACAGCATTCTCAACTGGTGGGACGTCCCCCACTGAAGAAACTTGAGGTCACTAATAACTTATATACGTTAAAACTAAAATGCACACGACTGTAAAACAACGTATCCTGCAAGAAGAAAAGGTTTGTTTTTACTGTCGTGGGACTCGGATATTTTTGATATTAAGGGCGAACCACATGAAGCAAAACGATAAGAATCACTGAGAATAAGCCACCACTAGCAAAGTCAAACAGTTACTTCTCTGAAGTACAAATACCTGCCGACTAGTGCAGTGTTATTATTCAGTATTTTTTACGTTAAAATACTTTGTTCCAATTCGTCTGTCTTCTTATTGAGATTGTTGTCCCGTGTCTCCATATAGTATTGTAACTTTTCGTCAATATTGGCTTGGATAAATGTTCAGTTCTTTTGCCATTTATTTGCACACTGCAGACGAATCTTATATAGCCGCTCTTTAAGTTTTTGGTTTTTGACATATATATATTTCAACTCCTGTTTTAATCGAAATTGTGTTGCCACTTTTGTGTTTTGTAACTTAGGCGGTTTGAGCCATTCATCTTTATATTCACCTAATATAAAGTTACTTCTCTATGCAGTAATTGCTCTTCGTTCTGTGATTCACATAAAAGCTACAAATACGACGTGATATTTAAGGTCGTCTTGTAAGTAAACTCTGTAGATAAAGTGGGTTGTCTGTACAGTAACAATTGTGCTTTAAAGTTAAGTACAATTTTTTTTACTGAAGGTAAGATCTATAAGGGATAGATGTGAAAAGGAACTAAATTATTCCGGTAAATGGTAATGTAAACAATAATAAACACTTCTAATAAATCTGTCAAGCAAACAGGCAGTCAGAAAAATAAGATCGCACGGCGTACAGTTTCGTAAACAAAAAGCTGAACTAATTGTAATCAGCCTAAACAAGAGGATTTCGTCGCCGAGCGATTACTGTTTCTTTTTTCTTTCTTCCGGCGCTGAAAGAAAATCTTGGTAGATACAGATTTAAAAATGAGGGTGAGGTGAAAACTGGCGTGACATGATGGCTGATAACACAGGGCACAAACTTCTATTAGCAGGAAATACAAAAAACTCTTCCCACAATATCACAAATACCTCAGTCGTTACAGAGACAGTGCAGAATGATAATGGGACAAAAGTACGTTTACAGCTAAATTTTCTTAGTTAAGTTCAAAATAAAGAAATTATAGGAAACTTCAAAAGGCCGCCCAGCACAACATTCATTTTCCAAGATATATTTAAATATTAAAATTACTCACTATATGTTTCGGCACATTTGCTGTGCCATCATGAGGTGCGACTGCTACAGAATCTTCTTTGTAGAGGTCGTTATTGCAACATCTCGCACATAAAGTGAGATCTCACTGGTGTTACTGAGTAAAATAATAGCAACGCCAATTATCAAGAAGTCTCAAACAAAGTACAGTGAAGTTAAAATGCTATAAAATTAAAAAATGACATGTTATGCATACAATTACAGTTAAAAAAGGATAGCAGTGTATATCTTTGTTATCAGCGTAAAGAACCCAAACTATGTAACTGACCAACTCGATACAGAAAAATCTTTCTTGAGAAGCTAATAGATCCTCAGTTAGTCAAGAAATTCCCCGCGTTTTACGGAACCTGAAGGTTCATTAGCGCATTCAGACGAACTCGCCACTTGTCCCTATCTCAAGTCAGAACAATCCAGTTCATGCCCCCTATTCCACTGCTTGATTATCCGTTTTAATATTATATTTTCATCTACGTTTAGGTATTTCAAGTTGTCTCTTTCCCTCAAATTTCTCCAACAAAATCCAGTATGCATGTCACCTCTCCCCCATACGTGCTACATGCCCGTCTCATGTCATTCGTCTTGATTTGATCACCTAAATAACACTTGGTGAGGAGCAGAGATCCTGAAGCTCCTCATTATGTAGTCCTCACACCATTCTCCTCTTACCTTTTCCCTTTTAGGCCAGTAACTCAAAATATAGCGTTGAAAACTTATTTTCTTACAGATCTACGTACTTTCGAAGATGAAAGCACGATTTAAAGAACAGTTAGATGCTACGCGATCATTTTCGAATAGGAAAAGAACGCATAAGAGTATGCGTTATACGAGAAACGAAATATAGACACTATTTAAAATGAATAGGATGAAAGGAGAAGAGCACACCCTACCAATGTTCCCTCTAAACTGCCCGGGTGCGCGGCTGCGCTGTAATCCAAATGTTCCCGCGCACACTAAATTGTTGCCTCCCAAATGGAATTTTCTTACTATGCATATTACACAAAACTTTTAAACTGCCACACAGTCGTCAGGTCGTGTACAAATTTTCTTCTCAGAGCAGTAGCGGGTCAGCGGAGCTGTAGAAAAAAAATTAGAGGGAACGTTGTGTGTTAAGTATTTCGTTACATCTGAGGCTTCTTTCAAAGGAGATCGTTCATTCTCAAGGGCTTCATATGATTAGTATGACCATTTGGGTTTACGGTCCACAAGACTGCGTATTCTTATTAGAATACGCAGCCTTGTAAGTCAGTCAAGTAAGTACGGAACGATTGAGAATGAACCAGCTGATTTAAAACTTGTCAGTTACATTTCATTATTAACTAAAAAAGAACCTGGTATTTGAGGGCGAATACGATTAATTAGCAATTAATATAAGGGCGTGGCTTTCAAAATCGAAGTGGTAGGTACAAGTTTATGATACTCTGCCCTGCGGTCCCTGACATCTGTATGCTCATTATGTGGGGCGTTAAAGGGGGAAAAAGATCGGAACACATTATAACATGAGAGGCAGTAATGGATTCCGAGCCGTTCATTTCTTAAGTCACGTAATGGCACGTCCTTTACTTAAGTCCATTAGTATTGTCAAAATTTCAAAGAGATAATCAATGGAGATAAATAATGTTGTTAAATGAATCTGGCTTTGAAACTAAACTGATTTTAAACCAGATACTAAAAATATTCTTGCAAAATACTTTTTTGGATTTCTGTTTAAAATCGTAAGTCTCTTAAAATTGTAATAATGCTGAGAGAACCAAAATAATTTAACCGACATGCATCTTTCCTTGTTACACCCCCTCGGCACGTTGAGCCACAGGGTCAGCTAGGGGGACCTTGAAAAAAGTAAAATTATTAGTACACCTGAAAGAGAAAACATCGTGGTTAGTAAATTAAAACTTTGGTGTAGAACTCGGTGAGTATGCAACATTCTTCTGTGAATTTTGTGTCCTCTCTTTGCGGTTCACAGACTTGTGACTTTTCTTTTGAGCTGAAGTGCTGTCAAACTGAAACAGTTGAATCAGAAAATTAGAATGTCACATAGATTATTCTGAATAGATCAGAGGATATTCTTCCAAAATAATCTTTTAAATGGGAGACACATTCTTGCGTTGATTACAACCTGAAACAATTCAATCAGTACATTAGAACACCACATTAATTTTAAAAGCGTTCAGGACCTTCTTCCGAATGAACGTTCCAAACAGAAACTTTCTTCATAGTTTCAAACAATTTTGCAGTCCTCGTTTTCTATTGCAACCTGCAACTGATCCACAATTTCCTTACAAACTGACCTGGTTCCCCCCACCCACGCAGTCGTACTAATTTAGAAGAAAATGTGTTATAAAAATTGGATGGAAGAATTGCAGGTTGGCAGCGCCAAAATAAGTTGATATAAAAATTGCGATTACAGAAGAAGCTTGTCCACAGATTTGATCCTTCGCTGAGACAGGCTGATTGCCTGTCAATCTGGAACAACTCAAGCAGAACATTAGAATACCACATGGTGTACTTTAAGAAGAGCTGAGGACATTCTTCCAAACGACTGCGCTGGAATATGAGGAAATTTCCTCCAGCTTTAAATAAGTTTGTTGTCCTCGTTTTGTATTGCAAGGTGCAGCTGATCCAAACATCCTAACAGATGTCCTGGTACCCTCCCATCGCGCAGTTCCATTAAATTTTGAAGAGAAATGGGAAAATAAAAAAAAACAACGGAAAGCTCTAGCTTGTCGGACCAAATTTCATAATTTCACATACTAAAGGAACTCAAACAAAAATAATTTTGCCAAAATTTTAAAAAATTCTCAGTCCTTTTATTCAGACCCAAACTGTATGTGCTTCGTGATAAATTCCAAACGCATGGCTATAGAAAGAACCAATTGCGCATGCGCATTTGGCGTTGTTTGCTAACGTAGTGTCCCGTACCATGAGTGGCAGTTACTGACATGTTCAGGCGATGAAATGTTTCCCCCCGACATGAACGAGAACAGAAGCCACGACAACAAGTTTGGTCCAGTCCGCTCGCCGCCTCCGGCTGCCAATACAAACCGGCAAGCTCCACATCCCAGTGTAGGCTGTGTGTTAATGTTACAGTGACATCCTGTAATGTGTATTTTGCTGGCACATGGAGATGGGGCTGCTTCGCTCTAGAACCTAAGGGAAGAAAAGAGTGCACACACCATTTTTGGTGTAGACGCGTCACGTTCCTTTCTAAACATCGCATAATTTAGTGACAGCAAGAGAATTCTAACGTAGTGATGAATTTTTAAATTATTTGAATATCAATCATATAACGAAAGAATAAATCTTAGGAGGCCTATAATCAAATATTCTGTTCGTGACGCGTCTACCTTAAATTAAGTGAAAATAGGTAGGTAATGAGTTTTACGCCACTTCATCACTTGAAGAACAAATGACAAAAGCAAACGTGTGAACTCTCCTCCCTGATGTATGCAATCAATTCTGTACAGAAGAAGCCATAACTTACACATGAGGCAGACCTCAGATTTCAAGAGGTTTTACTTAAATAGATTGAAGGCAAAAACTTAAATTTTCACGAACATATTTTGCTTCATCCAATTCATATTTCTTTGGTAGAGTCTCCATCATATTGAGAGTAACTCTTTTCATGAAATGTTCCCGATTAATTTTGTGTGTCTCTCCGCGAACTCTCCAAGTGCTGCTTCCGTCCGCCACTGGCTGAAACACAGAGCGATGTCAAGTTTTCTGCAGCCTGCCAACAAACTACGCTACCAACGTGGCCCGCACATTGGCACATTCTTACATCTAAATACCTGCCTACCTAACACTACGAAACCTAACATCGCGACCTAACCAGCAAAGCCCTGCCGGGTGGGGCTGGGGGGGGGGGGGGGGTGGGGGGGGGGGAAACACAAAAGAACACACAAGAACTGCAAACACTTTCTTGAATACGTAGTGATGTCTATGAAACACAGGCTGCCAACTTGACTCTTACATGCTTCAGCACCCTACGACCCTAAAACACACCAAACCCCTACTGACACGGAGTGACTTTGCCGTTCTAAGTGATTCAGCCAGTGACCTTTGCTGAGCGAGAAGCAATTGGGGGACAAGAAATGACCACCTACTTTAACATCCGGCGCGCTGCAATTTGTGTGGCGGTCGACGTGTATGTCGAGATGGTGCTGATACAGATGATTGTATTGTTGTTGTCGTTGTTCTTGCTGCTGGTGGTGGTGCTGTTGTAGCTTATTAGATGCGAATTAAAGCGAGATTTGTCACTTCCACTCACAATTACCACTGATCATTAGCCACCACTGAAGCTATATGAAAGGGTACACTTTTTCACAACACACCACTGATCATTAGCCACCACTGAAGCTATATGAAAGGGTACACTTTTTCACAATTTTATTCAAATAGCCCAACACATTTTACACTTAAAACATTTTCTCTGCTTTGATACTTGGCAATGAAAGCAAACTGCTTCTCATACTGAACGCACTTCCACTTCGATCACTTTGTGAGTGAAGCTGCGTATTTTCACTCGTAACTTGACGCACTCCGTTGGTTTCACACAAAAGTAAAACCACCACAGATTGTTTGCTCACACCACCGAGTCCTAAATGAAGAAGAGTTCTTGTGACTAGTGTTATACTTAGGTAGCTAACACTAACTTGCCCTAGGAAAAGATGGATAGACAAAGAACTGTTCTCAGTGCCCTGTATGAATACCGTTATGTATTTCCGTATCGCAGCTAGGTGTTGCGACTTCCTTCGACAAGTCCTCGAAATTATAAAAATAAGGCATGGTTTTAACAAGACGATCAATTTTAATCGGCATACGCTTTATTTAGATGGTATTGTTCATTTATAGTCTAAATCGGGCAAGTACCCTGCTCTGTGAGAAGGTGCCAAACCTTCCTTTACCCATTCCTCGATCGGTTCCATACAAAAATAAAACCACCACAGATTGTTTGCACACACAACCCAGTCCTAATTGAAGGAGCGTTATTGTGACTATTGTTATGCCTAGGTGGCTAACACTAGCTTGCCGTAAGAACAGATGGATGGACAAACAATCGTTGGTAGTGTCTTGTACGAACACATTATACACTTCCATCAACTTCGTAAGTGATGTTATTGTCTTCGGAGTTCAGACACCTTACGCAAAAGTTGAGCTTCTGTACCTATAACAATAACTGAATGTGTGACATTACCGAACTTGTTGATTTTAATCTACATACGCTGGAGCTAGGAGAAGATTAGCTGTGTACACTAAAACAGACACGTATTCAGGGTCTAAGCGACTACAGACTTGTCCAGGAGGACTCTGCCCCGTCGATTGAAAATGTATTTCTCTTGTGTCAACACGTATCAAATGAAGGTTACCACCGTAGATCGGTGTCAGTTAACCGTATGAAATCAAACTTCTATTCATTAAACAAAGTATCTCCCACAGACGTTTCGTCTTTTTCGACATTATCTTAAAAGACGTAAAATCACAACTGATATTACAACTGATAAAATACGGCACACCAGTGTTTTATATAATATTCCAGATATCACACACACATTATTAAAATACAGTAGTATATATGCTGACATTTTACCGATAACTAAAAAATTTAATTTGATTTCGCTTCTGCATTAAGATTTTTAAGGCACCTGAAGTCAGAATTTTGTGTAATATTGTGACATTTGTTTCAGAAGTGCAGTTCATCTGATAGGACAAACAGTTTGCCGGCCATGCATTATGTTAGGGAAGATGTGTACCCCTTGTAGCGTCACATAAATGTAATGACCAAACAAACAAACAAACAAACAAACAAAAAACATTCATACAAACATACATACATACATACATACATACATACATACATACATGCATACATACATACATACATACATACATACATACATACATACGTACATACATACATACATACATACATACATACATACGTACGTACGTACGTACGTACATACACACGTACACACATACATACATTCTTTCTTCCGTCCATCCATTCATCCTTCCAACCATATTTACACGAGCACATGACAAAGACAGGCTATGTGAAGGGGCTATTATATACGCGTGTCATGGTGTACACGAACTGCAACGAACAGAGAATCGTCACTTTGTTTTGAATAAAGTCTTACACTTTCACTTATTAATTTTGAATTTTTAAATGAATCATCAAGAATGGATGGGGTAAGATTATGTTAAATTTACTATAAATTATGCTTGGAGACTTAATTTTGTGCGTCCGAAAATAAGATTGATCTCGCACAGTGCCATGTTTTTCGTAAATTATTTTGACACGTAAACTGGTATTCAAACTGCTCTCCATATGACAACTTCAAGTCTCTCACAGCGGTGCTGATAAAAATTCAAGTGTTTCTCAATACGCAACGCAGTGCTGGTAGAGTAACAGACATATTTGGAGAAGCTTATTGCCTCCGTATTGATGGCTCACGAAGAAGACTTCAGACTATCATGAAGATGGAAGCAAGAGACTTCTGCGAAATATCTGTATCCCTTTACAGATCTAAACGGTGTCGTATTTTAAGATACTTTTAATATTATGTATGGGTAAGATTTTGATTTTAATATTACCTCAGACCGGAGAGGATAGTCAGAATTCTGAATACACGTTCCACTACATCGAATCATATTCGGTTAAGTGACGAACACGGGGAATGTCGCATTGTACAGCGGTGGGACAGACGGAATAGCGTAATGTAGTTGGAGCTCAGTTACGATAAATTTGGGGCTGAGAATACTGACTATATTTGTTCCGCCAGAAAAAGAGGCAATTGTAGCAATTGCATCCGTAAAAGAGACTTTCTACTGACAAGCTGATTGTCGCTTAGCTGGTCAAGCAACTAAAATTTTACCGAAACTATTTTTTTAAAGAACCTGTGTCTGGGCTACCCTGAGCCAATGAAATCGTTGGTCTCCCTCAGGAACTAGTATATGAGAGACCCTTAACTGAATACCTTTATCGCTAATTTGTTGCTTTTAGATCAGTTTTTTTCCTGTTGGGTGAGATTACCTTCAGTCTACATGTTAGATCGCATTCATGAAGCATACAGAAGTCTGAAATTGATTTAGAGCCTGAATTTTGGGAAAACGAAGTTGTACTTATTAAACGGTCATTGCGTCTATCCTTCCGAATAAATATAAAAATTTTCGTTACTAGGACTAAAATATTTAAATAATTTAACATCGCGGTTTTTTATGAAAAAATTAACAGAAAACGTAAAGTTGGCAATATACCTTCATATGTAACCAACTCAAGAGGATGCACTTCAGTAAGGTGGCATTTGACGGCAAATTACACTGTTGTTCTCCACTGCACCCCCCACCGCACACACGAACATCCGGACTAAGATTGACCTAACTCTAAGAAGTAACAAGTACTGCAACCCTTGCGCGGATTCGAGCACTCCCTTATTTGTACCTACTCATCCGCTATTGGACAGTTTACAAGCACTACTAACTACAAAACGTGACATATCTTTAAAAATTCCATATATTTAATTTATAGTGGTCTTTACTAAAAGTTTCTTTTAATTTTTTAAAAATCTAATTACATATTACTTTTCTTAAAATATATATTCGTTTTCTCGTTTTTAATAAACTCAGAATTTCAAGCTTTACGTCTTGAAGACAAGCCACGAGAAGAAGTGGGATCAATATAAAATTCGGTGTTTGTATCGAGTCATCGTGTACTGGATTGTTCAAGTAATATTAAAATATACAACTTGACATATATTTAATAATTTCTTTGTCATATATTTAATTTACAGTGGTCTTTATTAAATGTTTAATTTTTTCATTTTAATTACTTGTTACTTTTCTCAAAACATTCTCTACTTTTTCAGGTCTGTAACGAAATCTACATTTTACGCGTTGAGTCTTGAAGACAAAGCCTCCCGTTATTTAAGCTATTTCACCGTTTTTAGTGTAATATTAACCTGTGTAATGCATAAACATTCAGTGTCTACCGCACAGACAGGAGTGTATGCATCCAGTAAAAAAAAATACGTATTTACAATGCCTCTTCTTTTTATAATGTAAAAATTCATTTCTCTCCCTTAAGAGTAAAACACAGGATTTTTCTAAAAATGTGCAGTCCTTACCTCTTCTACCTATTCACAGTAGGTGTCGAGGTTTTGTTTTTCACTTGATCATACTCACACACCACAGTCAGTAGGACTCCTCTGGACGAGAGATCGGCCCGTCTCAGAGACCTCTACCTGACAACAAAAATACTCACAAGAGAAAAACATCCATGCCCCGGTAGGATTCGAACCCACAATCCCAGCAAGCACTCGTCGGCAGACTTTTCTAAAATGGGGTACTCAATGGAGTCCTCATTGATTTTAACGTTCGCCATCCCGTTGTGCTTGATATTAACGTATAAAACTACAACTGTACAGCACAACTTCATTTATTATGCATATTCAGACTATATTATATTATATTAATATCTGAGTATATTCAGATTATATTATATTGTATTATATTATCGTCTGAATGTACATTGTTACTGACGTTGGGCTGTACATTTGTTTTAATTTTTATGCGAGTCCTCACTGGTTATTTGGGCACACGAAAGATGAAGTAACAAGAAACTCGGCAAAGTCTAGTTTCAGTAATATTCTTACTGCTCGAAATGGCCGCAATCAAGTAGTACATGCGTTTCTCAGTTCCTATTCATGCTACGTGTCCCGCCCATCCCATCGTTTTTATTTTACGACGTTAATAATGCTGGGTATAGACTAAAAATTATGAATCTCTTCACCATGTGAACTTCAAACACTGACTTCTAATCCGCATCTTTTGCAAGCTACACCTAAAACGTATGTTAATATTATCTGGTGAATTGCTGCTACCAGGACACACGGCACGCCCATGTATAGTGGGACTTGGGGCCAAGGGGACTTGGGTCCCTTATAAGCCGCCACTCATAAAGACTGAGTGTAATCCACACTGCACTGAGTACTTAAAACAATAGGCCTCTAAAATTACATTTCTCGAATTGCGTAGAATTTCAATTGTATTCTGAAACTCCTGTTCAAATCTCAGATGGATTGCCGCTGTCCTGATGGAAGCCTTTCTGTTGCGCATTTAAAATCTTTCGGTGCTCCATTTTTAGTTTTCATCCCTTCTGGTTGATTGTTATACAACTTAAGTGGTTGAGGAGTATCGCGAAATAACTTACAAGTCATGAATTAAAAGGATATTTAAAATTTAGTCTCGAAAATTGTATGAACCCCAAAATCTGCATTTAGTAATACATAGCATGTCTCTCTTTATTTGTTGAACGGTGCCGCATCAGATACATAATTTACGTAATATCGAAAGACACGACAGTTTCTAATGAATTACGCAGGATGGTAAAAAAAAAGGTAAAGCAGTCCCATTACAGGCCTGGACAGGCCCTGAGGGTTCCAGGAGGTTCAGGCTCCCAGATTTCTAGACAATCGGCACATGAAGGTGGTAAGGTTGTCAGCCCTAAGCACCGGCCGCGTTTACCCCCCAGGAAATATTCCTGGTACTCATTTCTGTTAGAGGCTGAGTCGACCCCAGGGCCATAGTGCGACCGACAGGATTATGCCAATGAAAAAATCCACTGACACCATCGGGAATCGAACCCGCGACCTGCGGGTTTGTAGCGCAGTGCCTCAACCAACTGCGCCACCGCGGCAGGATGTGGAATTAAAAATGTGTTCCTTACAGCAAGCTTGCGACCAGTGTTCCCTCTAAGTTGCGCGGGTGCGCGGCCTCGCTGTAAATGAAATGCTCCCGCGCACATTTGTTGCCGTGCACCCCGAATTATCAGTCTTCATTGTACATATTATTATTGTGCATATCACAAAAAAAACTCTTGAAGTGCCGCGCATTCTTCAGATCGTGTAAAATTTTTCTGTTCAGAGCAGTAGCAGGTCCGTGCAGTTGTAAAAAAATTAGAGGGAACGTTGCACCCTACCTCAGCAAACGAGGAGCTAATATAGCGACTACGTTACGCACTCGACGACTGAAAATTCCTGCTATGATCCCCGGCAGTAGGAGGAGCTTTCTCCTCTGAAACTCGCGCAGGCCGGGCCTGGTGCCCACCCAGCTTCGTATTTCATGCATATCGGACGGTCTTTCCCATAGTTTAAGGCGGCCAGAGCCTGAAGTTATTCCCTTATCTCTAATCTAGTACCAAGGTTAAAAATTAGTTGAACTACACTTCCACGCCCATCTACGCTTTCACGGCAAGGACAGAAAAACTTCACCTTACTTTTTTACACATAATATTTTTGTTCAGTCTTCGTTTCGTTTACAGATGGTTACAATTGAAGGCACTTAGGTCAGTGGTTACAATGTGTTTGTGAATGTTAAACTAGTAAGAAGCAACAACGACACATGTCCTGTCACTGTGCTAGAATATGTGCGGAAAGACTGCATTCAGTATCCAGAAGAGCAAAAGAAAGTATGGATTATTTTGTGACCGGATGGGTAACCATTTCTTCTAGAATAGAGGAAGAGAAGGATAGTCACCTCAAAAGGTGAAAAACTTTCGTACCTTTCCGGAACTTACTCTAAATTATTACCATAAAATGAGAAGGATTTTTATGTGCTGAAATATAAGAACTCAGTGCCTACCGCGCAGTAAACACTCTCCATCTCGGTTATACAAAACCAATTTGTTAATGTTTTGTAAGGCAAAAGTTGCTGTTTGTTCTGAGATCCGTACAAAACACATAAACGCAACGTGGGCACCACGTAGAATTTTTTGATGTGAAACTTTTTCGTATGTAAAGTTACCGCTAGGCTTTAAAAAGTTAATCATGTGTGGTTTCTTTTAATAATTTTACCAAAATTCCTTTAACGGTATGACGCTGATTAAGCTACTTTTATGTCGTACCTCGACATGTAAGACTAGGGACCATTCTTCAACATAGGCCATGGGATTCAAGAGAGCAGTTCATGGTAATTACTGCCAAGTGTCTGGCTGACGGATACAAAGCACCAATCATGGAATTGCGTTCGCATAACGATAGTTACGTAGCGATCACAACACTGAAGAGCCTCATTCGTACATGTCAGCCTGTCAGCGGATAATTGATGGTGCGATGTTCAGCATACACAGTTTAACGTCACTCACCTGTTCCAGACCAATATTAGCCGCGACACTCAAAAGGGAACGATGGAGTGTTTAAGTAAAGGAAAATCTGGGGTCGTGGGGTTACCATACTGAAAAGAAATGTTAACTAACGTGTTTCAGAAAACTCTAAATTAAGGATTTAAAACCCTCCAATTAGCCATGCCCCGTAAGTAAAAGGGTAGTGAAGAAAACAGTTATCATACACACACACACACACACACACACACACACACACAAATATAAGCTCCAGGGTCTATGTTTTTCTCATGTGACTTATTTACATGCTAAATGTAACTGTATAAAAAGGCAAAGTTCACCCTCTAACCTGCCATGAAGGCAGAGAGGGGGAGCAGAGGTATAGCCCTACTCTTTCTTTAATTTCGGCGCTAAATGGGGTAAGTGGTTAACGCCACGCCCCGACCGCTTTATCCCCAGTAATGACCCGGTACCCATTGTATTTGAGGGAGGATGGGTTCCACTGCCGGTCTGGAAGGGTGCGGAAAACCTCGCCCTCACTGGGATTCGATCTGCGGGCCCTCCAGCCCGTAGTGAGTCTTTATACCGACTACGCTGTCCTGTAATTACAAATAACACAAGATGGCAGCAGTGTTATACAGTGTGTAAGTTTAAAAATTCATTTTTTTGTAAGTAATTTACAAGCAGTCACATTTTAGCTGTTTAATGTATACGCCTTGTCCAAAGTCACTCCTCTGCCACATCACCATCCGTCTCCTGACGCACACAGGTTTTAGTCTGCTGTGAGCACACTAGCTCAGCAGCGCACTCAACCACTGGCGGAGGGCCACCGATTGCAAGTGTGATTCCGCAGTCACTTCCTTCAGCTGAAACCAATAAAGACAAAAAGAACGTGACGACTGCCTTAAAAGGATTTTCTGCATAATGATATGTGACGTACCGCCAAGCCCAAGCCCAATATATATGTATATATACACAAATATAGTTTAACCGATAAAAGACGTGAGAATAGAATTTAGTGTAAAGGGTTATGTCGTTAACAAGTTGGGTGGTGAGACGGCGGAGTAAATATTTGGTAGTTTAAGGCATCCTAGAATGCCAAAAAGGGGGAAAAACCATTGAGAAGAATAGAAAGTAAATGGCTTCTTAACTGGCATTCCCTCACTGGCAGACGGGTTGAATGAGGTTTAAAATAACCACAGTGACTTTGGGCGGAATACGGCCAACTCGGGTTTAAATGGAATGAGACTCTACCACCTGACGCTACCAAGTTCGTAATTATGATTTAGTGCGGAGAAGGGTCTAAGTAGTTAAACGGACAGGCACTGTCTGCGTTCAAGGGGCGGTGTTAATTATTACTAGGAGAAATATTCCCCTCTACACGTACCGGTAGAAACGATTTGACTAAGTGAAGAAACAATCGTCCTAAAAATGTCGGAAAACTTCTTATGTGCCAGGAAGAATAGTTAACCCAGGACAGGATTGCGCTCCAGCTTTCGTATTATATAATCTGAATGGAGGATAAAGGAAGGAAGTACACATGACACATATTAACCAGCTGTCTGCGGTTGTGGAAATGTTGGACTTTCTGGAAACAACCAAAAGCATAGACTTATATTAACAAGTTTTAGGAAGGAGTCTATGAAGGTACCTAGCCACTTAACATCAGACGCCGAGCAAGCCACTTCAAGCGGCCTGTATTCGTGACGTGCCCACTTCGAATCTCAGCCGACACACGAACTCCCGTCACAGAAGCTTCCCAAGGGTTTCTTCAGACCTTCCAGGCAAATCCCGAGATGTTAAGCCTATCTAGGCCAGGACTGCTTTCTTTCACTTCTTATAAATTTCATCCTTCATGTACGATCCTACCATTTGATCTTGTATTACACCCTGAGTTTCTTAGAAGGTACTTAGATAAATTGGGACAGGCGGTGGCGCAGTTGATTGAGGCCCTGCGCTAGAAGCCGGAAGGTCGCGGGTTCGATTCCCGATGGTGTCATTGGAATTTTTCAGCCATAGTCCTTCCGGCCGCACTACGGCAATGGGGTCGACTCAGTCTCTAGAAGAAGTGAGTAAAGGCGGTCGGTGCGTAAGGCTGACAACCCTACCACCTTCATGTGCCGATTGTCTTGACATCTGGGAGCCTCAGCCTCCTACAAACCTAAGGGCCTATCCAGGCCTGTAATGGGATAGAACAAAAAAAAATTGGAGAACGCGACCTCCGAGATTCAACGCAACTGGTAATACAACTTGCCAAACGACAGGATCATGAGATGGTTTAATGCCGTTAACATTATGTAAAAGGCAGCATCATAAATTAAAATTTTATTAGCTCTACTTAGAAAATTCTGACAGTAAATAGAAGCTCCTCATATCCTCTGCCTGCCAATCTGTTGGTCAGTTAGTGTGTTCATATTGTGGTATTATGGATTGTAGCACCACGTAGTCTGGCAGGTATTTACCAAGCTTTGGGGGAAAAAAAAGCAGTGCGTTTTTCCGAAACGCAGGTAAATGCCTACCAAACTACACTGCGGCATAAACCGAGATACTTTAACATACAGCTTCACCGCCATGAAAACCTAAGTCTTATGCAGTTAATGTGTTAGTTGTGATGTTACTTAGCTGGGTGACACAGGTACTGCAGCATCCACACCATGTTCCTTCTTCATTGAGGCGCTGGTCTGGACGGCATGGCGGGGCGTTGTTTCCAGCCGCAACCTCGCAATCTACTGTGCTACAGTAATCTTCTGTGCAATGAATGGCACAAGAGACAACAGCGACACATAACCCGATGACACCAAGACGAAGAGCTGCTGACATTGCTGTTGTTTCTTCTATTACATTAAGACAGGGAGTTTTGATTAGGTATCCCTTAAGTGTCAAGTACAGTTCAGTCATTAGCAAAATCAAATACTATGCTATTGGGATGTAACACCGTGTGGTTTGGTAGATACGTACTAACGTTATGGGGGAACCTTCTGCCTCTATTTTCATTATTTCAGAACACAGTAACTTACATAGTCACAAGCGCGACACACGTAATTTGCTGTTCAAATTTACACTTTAGGATACATTCTGAATCCAGACATGAGTCAGAGGAGCACCAAAGAACAGAGAATGTAAAAGGCAGTGCGGTTGAGAGGGGGAGGGAAGCCGGTACAAATTACAGGGGCCGGAGGTCTGGGAAGGGACACAACTGTGTTTCATATGTTTCCGTCTTTTTCGGTAATACCTTTATTTCTCGATTGTACAAACTAACCCTGTCATACTAAGCCTAAGTCACTCTGTAATGGAGAGTCAGTCTATACGAATTAGCGTAAAGATTTTAGCCAGCTCGCCCTTGCTGGGGGGGCACGAAAATACTTTTCGCCTGGGCCCAAACCCCCTCTCGGCGGCTCCAGTGAAAGGTGGATGGGTACATCACTGCTTACAAAATTGGTAATTGTGTAATACACAGACTAGCAGGAATACTGATTGAAGAATATATTTTTAATCAGTAAAAACAAAGTGTCAATTTATCTCTTCTCCNCACTACTGGACAGCACGATGGCATAGATTTTGCGAACGTGAAAGGATATTCAATAGAATTAATGAAGGTGCTACAGTATCGCATGAATTACACGTAAGGCTTTTAGTAATTATATAGACCTATGCAAGTATTACGACCAGTTACAATTTTTTACTGACATCGCCTACCTGTTCCAACACAGGTGAAAATGGATTCCTTTCGTGATAGATATGACAAGGTATCAGGTTACACAATACTGTGTGGAGAGGTTAAACATCTCATTACTACTACGCACTTCGAATTTAGTCGAATCTAGTTGTTAATTCAAGAATATGTTATTAACCTCCTGAAGATTAAAATTAATCTACATTATATACTACATAAAATTCCAGCTCCTATCTCACAGTGTGCTTCCATTAAAAGACCAATCGGTGAATGCTGTACAGGCGCGTAATCCCTGTTTGACCTGAGAACCGCATGGAACAAATGCATGCAGCTTATAGGAAAAATGCAGTGTTTCTTTCTATAACACAATTGTCTGATACTTTGGACACTGCCCATCGTCTCATGCTAAAAATCCCAGAAGGTTTCGGAGACTGAACCTCTCTGTCATAAGGTAGAACGGGCGGAGGTAGAACCTATTCTGGTGTTCTCATTTCAGAGGGCTAGTTCAGGAATACCATCTAGCTCTTTCTAAAGGGCCCAACAAATTAAGTTCTTCCTCTCCCCTTTCCCACCTGAAGACGGAGACAAAACCATTCTCCGAAAAATGGTGGGTATCCTTACCTGACACGATAAATAATATTAAAAATAAGAGCCACGTCTATTGTAAGAATTCTTTGAAGATATTTTACATCAAGTCTGGCAGTACAGATAGTTACCATTGAGGTTTAAATATGTAATAAAGTACTTGGAGAACTTAAACTAACGCTAATAAAACATTCGATTCGTCTGTCGTAGTGGAGTCTAATTGTCCACTCCACACACGCACACACACACACACGCACACACACAGAGGCCAGCACACCTGTTAAAATACTCTTCACAAACGAATTTCAACAAATGGTTGTTTTCGTAAGACATTGTTTTCGTAAGACATATCACACAAATTCAACAGTATACGAGGTTGAATTTTTGGAACGAATAATATAACTGAGCCTAAAGTTCCATTTAATCGTAATGTTTTAACTGTTGTTGATAATATTTCATTCCCCAGGAAATCTAGTTAATTCATATATATATATAAATATACACACTCTATTTTAATCGTCACATGCATCACGTAACTTTGTCTCCCCATTTTCCTTCTTTACATCGTCTTTCTCCTGGCTCGGTGTTAGGGCACCATGTAGAACACAGCAATGTGTGGGCTCGCGTTTCCTTGCTACGCAACCTTCTGCGGTTTTGCACACAATATATTAAAGGACCGCAGAGCGAAATACTTCTGCAGCGCTCGGTAACTAGAGCAAAGAAGCAACAAAGGTAACCCTGTTATCCACTAGAATTATATTTGTTATAATATGACATTGTAAACCGCCTGCTTGTTACTGAATTTTGATTCTAAAAACCAGATGTCCAAAATTACAGAGATGTTTATTTTGGTCATTAATATTTTGTGTGCTTATGTTGTTATGTTATTAGCAGTTTGGAAAACCACAAGAATATTGACTATATTCGTTGCAAGATATTTCATTTCTTAGTGGGGTACCCTACCTGTTGTTCTGTATGGATGTGAAACTTGGTCTCTCACACTGAGGGAGGAACGAAGACTGAGGGTGTTCGAGAATAGGGTGCTGAGGAGGATATTTGGGCCTAAGAGGGACGGGGCGACAGGGGATTGGAGAAGACTACATAACGAGGAACTTAATGACCTGTACTCATCACCAAATATTATTAGGGTAATCAAATCGAGAAGACTGAGATGGGCGGGGCATGTGGCACGTATGGGGGAGGAGAGAAGTGCATACCGGATTTTGGTGGGGAGACCCGAAGGAAGGCGACCACTTGGGAGACCCAGGCGTAGATGGGAGGATAATATTAAGATGGATATTCGGGAAGTGGGATGGGAGGACATGAACTGGATTGATCTGGCTCAGGATAGGGACAGGTGGCGGGCTCTTGTGAATGCGGTAATGAACCTTCGGGTTCCATAAAATGCGGGGAATTTCTTGACTAGCTGAGAAACTGTTAGCTTCTCAAGAAGGCCTCTGCTCCATGGAGTTAGTTAGTTTAGTACCCTAAATAAGCTAGGCGAACAAAATATGTTTCATAATTCAACTCCATTGATTATTGAATAATTAGGGCAATATTAATTACGATGTTTGTTTTCCAATCTGCAGGACAATATATTACACCCCTGATGAAAAATCTTATGGCACAGAAGATGAAAACGGATCGTGGAGTGGAATGGTGGGAGAAGTGTTTAAAAAGCGCGCTGACATCGGACTCAACTTGTTCATGCTCTCTACAAAACGTGTTGCTGCTCTTGATTTCTTTCCACCGATCTTCAACACGAAGTAATAATCCCTAAAGTGAAGGCTCTTTTAAGATTCTGAAGAAATATACTTCCTTCTTCTAGACCTCTTCTAGGCCAACTAGAGGCATAAATATTACATGCACCAATTTACAGATTTTTATAAAATTTGCTACAGGCAAGACGCCAAGTGATATACTTCACAAAATATTTTTAATACCGTTGCTGTTACAAAGTAATCTTACGCACTTGATTCAAGAAGTATGTGTACGTACGGACGGGCTACAAATGCCTGACATCGTGCTTGTCAATCATACTGTTTCCGTTCCCAAGTCTGTCAAGTTACGCCGTAGTATATAAATAATGGGAGATAAGCGAGAATGCGTGGAGTACTCACATTTATTTAAACACCTTCCCTGAAATTCCGAATATGACCTAAGTTTGCTAAAGACACGATCTAATAATTATGGTGTCAATTGCATTCTATCTACCACATTGCAGAGGGTCAGATTATATAATTCATTCTTTGTTAAACATACACCACATGGTCACGAAAACATTTAAAGTCAAATTTTAGAGTTAATGGAAGTCGTGTACCTGTCTGTTGCACAACGAAACCTTTTTGGAACACATCGAATCACTTTGATTCCTACTCGTCTACGGTGGGGAGTGTACTAGCGTATAAGGCGCAAACTATATTGGTACTGACAAAAAATACAGTAGAATTAAGGTATCATCATAATTACAAATATTTACTCCGGATAGTGAGTGTGAGCTGGCATTTCTCTGCCGGTTTGTGGTTAATTTGCTGAACTATTAACAGTTACGAATATAAACGGGAGACAGCAGCAAAAACGGCAGTGGATATTTCCTATGCTTTTGTCATTACTGTAGCCTCGACCTTTGTCGAAAATTTTATCACTCGATGGCAGCACCGCTTAATCTTCTATCAAAGTTGAGTTACCCAACATTTTCAAGTTCAAAACGTGCACTTCCAGTGAAATCGCGATTTCGCCGGAAGTGCACCACTGGAAGGGATGAACATGTGGAAACTGTGACTAGAAATGGGACATGTAAAATTTACCTCTTCAATTGTCAACACGTATTTCATTAAGTAGAATAAAATGAATGGGTGCTGTACTGACGAATAGTGTAATACGGTGTTAACAGAATGATGGTGCATATAAGAACGCCAGACATGGAGAACAGCAGCTTCAAGAATGTTGTCTCTCAGTTCACCCCTTTGCTATGGATCACCGTGATGATCACAATGGTGATCCTTTCACTTTTTCTGTCGGCAACTTGGTATGCAGGAATTCATTTCAACTGTCACACTGAACTTATCAACTACAGTCTCCAGAACACGTGGCTATACGCGATCGGCATCATCACTCAGAAAGGTAACACCTAATTATGTTGTGAATGCTCAGAAGTAACCTATTATAAACTAACCAACAAAGTGAGTGTTAAAACATGTATTATACCGTCTTCGAATATTTTATTTCAGGCCGAGGAAGTGTTCTGAAAATAAATTACAATCACAAACACCGTATTCTGACTTAAGACCGTGCAGCTTATTACATACATAAAAGCTTTGGAAAGCATTGCTGAGTTTAGCATAGGATCAAATTGCGTTTTTATGACTCTTGTTTAGCAGGCCATTGTCGAGACTTGATCACCAGCAAAATACGTGCATCTTCTAGACATTAAGGTTTTAAATATTTCAGCAAAACCTGGCAGGTTCAAACATGGTAGTATGATAATTCCTGATACACAGTATGCTGACGGGTGTGGCGTTTTTTACTATCACACTTTTCTTCCAAGGAACAGTTTGAAAAACAATTCTACCTAAATATTCTCTCATTTTCATCTCTCACAGCACTCCACACGGCACCAACCTCCTGGCCCTGTCGTTTCGTCTATCTCACCATGTATGTGACAGCTTTAGTGCTCTTCGTTGCTTATTCTGCCACTTTCATCTCGTTTCTTGCTGTGAGAAAATTTGACCTTCCTTTCACGGATTTTCAAGGCCTCCTATGGAACGGCAGGTATAAGCTTGGTGTAATTAAAAACTCTGAACGTGAAGGCTTCTTCAAGGTACGTAAATGTGTCATCCATACTTAGTTCTTGTTTTATAGAACTACTAATTCTTAACACATACAGTAAGACCGCTGTTTTTAAAGGCACTCCATTTAACGTAAGCGGAAATAACTGGTTTCTCGTATCCAGAATAACAATTACGTCAAGTTGTTATTCATGCTGCTTTACAATGCTTAACTCAGTTTTTAAAAGGCACATAGAAGTACTATATTAGATAGATATAGTAATCTGTTTAACGGTATTCCTAATGTACTGGAATGGTTAACGTGGAAAAGTTCAAGGAATCTGTGCCTCTTCTTTTTACGTCAAAAGGTATTTGGCGCTAACAAACACCTCCTCCATTAAGCAAAGTGTTCACTGTAAAAATTTTTTCCAAATTACGTATCTACTTACTTATCTTTAAAAGAGCACCTTATTGTTGTAATATTTGTATTTTTACAATATTCTACAAAAATCAACAAAAATCATCATAATTTTAAATGGATTTGCCTGCAGAACATCACAGTCACAAGCAGAAAATCGTGGTATTATTAACAAATGAACTGCTGTTTACGAGAGAAAAATTCAAGGAGCTCATATTTCGGCGTGGGTAATTAATTTTCGCAGCAATCAAAACACATCAGCATAAGAAGAGATACACAAAAGCGCACTATAGCTACGCTTTCCGTCCATTTATAATACTATTGCTTATAACTCCTTATGGTTTGTATGAAAGGAATTCGATTCCATACGGATGCAGAATCTTTTTTCTTAGCTTACAGGTCCAGACTGGCTTTGGGCCACACACACACCCATTTCCAGTAGCTAACTGTGGCTTTTCCCAGGGTAAAGCGGCACTGTGTGAAGCTAACTGCTCGCTTCCATTTTGTGCTTGTTTTTACGAATGTGTGGAGCGTTACGCCCGCTCCCTTACAAATTTACCTTAAATTTACTCTTATACCCAAAATTGTATCTCCAAAATCAATTCCGGTCACAGTAGCTGTGAATAGCTTATTAAAACCTACCGCCTTTTTATTGCCGAAAGATTAAAGATGGTTGGATGAATCTGAGGGTAACGAAGGGAATTGATGGAATGTGTTCGCTTCATAAAATTAATAGTAGCCAGGATTTTAGGGTCATAATTAGATTAATTCATAGGTATAAATGAATTAATTCCAACTCAAAATTAAATAATCTTAACTTACATGTTACTTACAAAATTAATAAGGAAATATTATTGACGTTTACATTTTACTTTACAGCATTCTGAGGATGGTGTGCTGAGACAAATTTACAAAACTTTAATTGAGCCATACAGCACTACGCCTCCTAGAACAGACAAAGAAGGTTTGATGCGCACGTGTGAAGTGGAAGCTTATAGTTATATATGTACGCAGATCACTGTTCGGGGACTAGCAAAGGGGTTACCTTGCGTCCTCAAGGAAGTTCCTCAAGCTTATTTCTCTGTAACAGTGTCCATGCTAATGCAGAAATCAAGCCCTTTTAAGAAACTTTTTAGTCGTCGGTAAGTAACGCAGGGAACTATTGTTCTTAACTCATAACGACTGAAGATAAGATGTCCTTCGCAAGAAGCTGAAACCAGCCTGCTTTAGGCAAGGTGTTTTATCAGGTTCAAAAGGTGTTTTATAAGGTACTCTTGTCGGAAAAACTCAAGAACCTTTAGGAAAATTAGTCCCAGAAGTAGATTATACTGCTGCGTCAGGTAGGACCAAACAGTGGCGTTTTACAATGATATTAATGAAATTTTGGATTCCAAAACTGGAGGCTCCTTAATCAGCTGAAAATAGGATGATTAAGTCACTGAGCCAACGAACTAATTACTTTGCGAAAAGCATAAAAGATTTTTACCTTCATATAATACCAAGGAATACTACAAATATAAACACAAATCACTAACTTAGGGTTTGACTCCGCCTGCTACAGAATGCAACCTCATAAAAATCTAGGAATCTCCGCTCCATGTTAATGGTATCCTGACGTCTCCTTTTCCATAATGAAATAGCTGCTTTCATCATGATACTTCCAACAAAACTCTTTATAAGAATTTTTGCCCCTCTTCTACCAGTCACACACCCAGTCTCCTTGTTTCGCTAGCCCATAAATAGCACAGTACTTGAATAATTCACGAACATCCCTGTTACCTATATTAACATCCTTAAAAATTCCCGTCAAGCTCAAATGTTTTCCTGAGAGACTTGTTTTAAGCAAGTTTTAATCGTTAATTTTAAAAGGTGGTGGTTAAGGTACACTAGGTTTGTTTGGTTTCTTGAGTATTTCCATCCTCTGATATTGTAACATAACCCAAGGGTTCGGAAACTGGATTCGTTTGGGTCTTCAGGTGAATAATGCGGAGGCACCTACTTAGTTGAGTCCCTTCCAAACAACTATTTTCAGTAACTGGATACCATTTAAACTGGCAACAACACAACCCGACAAGAAATAATCTGCTGTTATGAAAAGAAAATTTTCATCAATTAACCTGGGCCGTGTTTGTTTTCGTAACTTGCTTCTCTGAAATTAATTTTATCGCAGTCTTCTACGTGTATATTTCCCATGTGGTTTCTTGTTCTGACATCTCTTCCGCACCGATTTAACTTCTACATTTCTCTACTCCACCATGCCTATCCTCGTCTATCATCCTTACTACAATTATTAATAACTTCTTCTATTCTTCAAATCCAAACTTTTGACGAATGACGGGACTGCAAGGCCTTCTGCCGCACAGTTCAGATTATATGAAGTACAGACCCCGGCAATGAATGACTGAACCTTTACACAACATCATTAATTGCCAGTTCGACTTCAGTGGACTTTATAGAAGCAGATGGCAAAATAATGCGCATAGAATTGCATACAGATTTTTTCGTGGGTTACCTAACAACGCTGTTAATATCGAAGTATGTAAAGCCTCGAATGAAAAGATGACTTACGAAAGAAGAATTCAAAAGGATTTGGATGGAGATCGGTCGTAGTCTTATTGATAAAAATTCAACCACTAGTTTGGAGTGACTGAGAAAAACCGCAAAAAACTTCACGCAAAATTGCCAGTGTTCCTGCATACATTAAAACCAGGCAGTGTCAGAACACACTACGCCAACCTTTCTGCAACTATACAATACATACATAAAAGTGACATGGAATGCAATTCTTGTGCTTTTCATATTACCACTAATTTATTTCACTAAGGTTTGTACAAATACATACTTCAAGGTATGAACACTTGCTTCTCTCCTTATTATGTACAACGTACATTTGAAGTAAATAGCACCACCCCTTAATCTACAGCCTACTATTTTCTATAAGGCACATGACCTAGATAAATCCTAAAGAGGTTTGTGATAATCTTTCTTATTCCTACATTACAGGCTTCAGGAAATGAAACGCGGTGGAATACTGAATCGAATAGATAAACAAATCTGGCCCGATGGAGCTGACAAAGCAGTGCAAAAGCTGGAACCGAACGTAACATTAGGTACTGTATCCATCTTCTTTGTAATATTTATGGCCGGCCTTATTTTGTCAGTTATCGTGTTGGTGGTGGAGAACTGCTGGTACAAGCTGCGCCACGTGAAGCAGGAGACAGACGTTTCATTCTTTAAAGAGGAAAAAATGCTAACACCTGCTCTGCAGAATTTAGCAGCAAACGGAATGGATCGTACGCGCCGCACTAGTAAATAAGCTACACTAAATATTATCATTCATTCTAAGGACACAGAAAATGTATTTAATTTATTAAGTTGGACACAAACCAGTTGTATGATTACAGGTAAGTGTCGTCAATGCAAGTCCCTATTTTCTTCAAGAAACGCGTAAGATAGAGCATCACGTAGTGTAATTAAGGGCCAAGCAGCAAAAATGCACTACAGATCTCCTGTAAGCAAATCTGTAAATATTTCCTAACAACTGAGCTACGGCAGACACTGAAATGTCTTAACTCTTTAGATCATAGCACCAACTGCTTTCAGGATCAAGAACTTTGCGTTTAACCCACCTTTACCTGTGAGTGTCGTGATGTTATGGCTGGTACAGCGATTCGCTACGAGCTGGAGGTTCCGCGGTTCGAACCCTGGTGTGGTAAAATCTTTCAGGCCCATCCACAACGGCCCTCAGGCCCACCCAGTCTCGTATACAATGGGTACCAGGTCTCTTTCCTGCGCTTAAAGCCGCCGGCGCGTGGCCCTGGTAGAGCTATGGCCTGCTTAGCATGTAACGGGTCAGCTTTACCTTCGTACATTGTGTGTTCCACGTGATTCTTACAATAAGCAGAACTACTTCCCTAAATGCATTAAGAAGCTGCCGTTGTAATGAAGAAGCAGCATGGCCCTTTAATGTAGTTCACTTCCAACATCAGGCCTATGTATCCGAATTTTGAACTTCCTCGGGTTGACATTCGAGACTATCAAGCTTTTGCAATTAAAATTATAATAAAGTTGTTTCTAAATTGTGGCTTGCAAATCTCACAGTTCCAAAGAAACAGTTTAAGGAGCTCAAGAAGAGAACAATGATGCAATTTTATTTTTTCGCTATAATTTGAAGATGAGTTTCCAAACCAATCTGCATCAGATAAGGCGATATGTTTTCTTATCTAAAAGAAGTAAAATTCCTTTATAGACCCGACCTATGATATGATTCAGATATATTTTTTCAAAGGTTATAGATCTGAAAAATAATTAATCCAAGTTATGTAAAGAATATATGTCAACAACAGTCTCTTGACACCAAGTAATATGGGAGTATGATCATAGTGGATGAACACTAAACGTCTTGGTGAAAAGTGACAGATTTGTAATTCACAGTAAAATCTCGGTATTCGTTTGTAGGTACCAAGGAAAACCAAGTCAGAAGAGTAAAACTGGACACTTCCGGCATGTAAATCAGCCGCCTTATATTTTAAGGAAATTTGCTCAATAATTTATGTATAAAATTTCAGCAACACATTTATGAGTGAGCAGAAGAAACTAAATAAGTAATGTTTCAAAAGTATAATACGGAAGGAGTCTGAACGTTTCAGCTCTCCGAGAATAAAGTCGAGAAAATTTGAAGTTTCGGAGCCACTGACATTCAGGAGAAAGCTACGATACTCTGAAACCCTGTTGTAACAGGAATATGCTTTATATAAAACTTGAATACAGATAATTAACAGTAATTTACGTCACACGTTTGAGTAACATACATTTCCCATCTTCAGAGGCTACGTTCATTATTAAGCAACTCATCAGACCTTAAGCAACAAACACTGTTAGTACATAATACATTTAAATATACCGCTTGTAAATTATAAAATAAGATTCAGCAGAAAGTTTTGTAAGTACTCACGCTGCTCGTCTTTCTTCTTTTACACTATGTATTGCCTTTATTAGCGATACACGCCCTTCTTCTTCGTATAACAGATGTGCTTTGTCAGTTATACTTGCTTAAATTTGTTTCTGGTCGTTGTATTGTCTGCTATATCCCAAAAATATATGTAACATATATATGTTGATGAAACCTGTAGGAAGTGTTGTTAACGAGGCGTGTACTGATATTCCATGTAGGTAGGTATATATTGCTATATTTTAGTGATTCTGTTAGCTTAATACACGACTAAAATGTGATGTCGTCGAAGAGTAAAATGTAGCTTATCTTTGTAAAGAAATAATAAAGAGCAATGTGTAATAATGTATAAAATAATATTAATGCAATTTTAATAAAATAAGCAGCACGTTGATTGAAGAAATCCACTGATTTACAGTTTCTTTAATTAGGTTGCAGTTATTTTCAGAACATCGCCAGAAAATGATGTAAAAATACTACTTCATTGTTACACCTCAACAAAACAAAACCTTCTCTTGCGCATGATTCTTCGCACCTGAAAAGAGTTCCTGTTTTATCTTAAATTTGTCAATAATTTACTCGCTCAGCTTGAAGCAACTAATAATGCCATCTCTTGACAGCAAGGGGAAAGAGTATGTGTTTTCTATTAAAAAAAATCACCTTAAGTTCGATTAGTCAAAAATATAAATGGAAAGAAATTATTTTTCAATGCATGTAACGGCTCTGTAAAGTGTTTATTGTTTAAAATGTTGAAATACGTTTCAAATATTCGCATTTGTTGTATTTTTCTTGTGATCGTGAATCACGTTACTTATAAAGAATATGCACATATATTTTCAGTTGCTGCTTTTCAAAGAAGCAAAGACATACAGATAACGGGTAAAATGCACACTTCGTTGCAATACGAAACTCTTGTTTTAACCGTATTTCAAAGCCAATTGAAATTTGTGTATAAAGTACACCGAGAAAACATGTACTGTTTAAGCCAGGGTACAACTCTTCTCCATATAAAAAAAAAGGAGAACACCTATCTTCAATGTAGCAGATAGTATTCCACTTTGTCGGCACGCAGATACTAAAGGTGTTCAATATTGACGACTCAATAACGTAATCTTTGTATTTTTCATATTTTCTGTGCCTGTGATAATTACTAGTGGTCCAAGAAACTGACTATAATTACATATTATTTGACTCATTAATAAATGACTTAATCATAAATACTGGTAATCACTTACATATATAAAAAATGCACAAAAATTACATAAAATTACAACTGATATGTACATGTGAACACTCTTACATATTTCTGCGGTAAATCGCCATCTTCAGGGAAAAGTTAATACAAAGGAATATAAAATGAATACATCAAATTTTTATATACAATGTTGAAAGTAAACAATGGCAGGTTTAAATATAAAAATGTGGATACCCTGGATAGTGCAATGTTGACGTATCCTTGAATAAAATTCATCCATGTGCCACTGTTTATATTGTATAAGCAAACAGACATCTAATATCGCTTTTTCGATCCCGAAGAGCAAGTCCTGAAAAAGGTTATAATTTAAAATTAAACTACAAAAATTACTTTAAAATCTTACGTAGATACCTATAAATCTCGATGTTACATACATAATCTGTACCGCATATTGATGTGTCACTTGTACGCGGAACGGAGTATGTATATAATACCCAATTCTATATATATCTACATGACATTTTGAAGAAATTTGTTTCTATTTTCATTTTAAATTATAACATTTTTCAGGACTTGATATTTTGGATCGAAAACTTCGATACTAGTTTTTTGTATGCATATAACCACCTACAATAGAAACAGTGGCATATCAACAAATTTTATTCAAAAATACGTTATCATCACACTAAATATAATATCCACATTTTTATATTTATAGCTGCCAATATTATCTTTAACAGTGTCTACGGACATTCTATATATTAATTTTATGTTCCTTTCTATTAAGATCTCCCTGAGGATGGGTGTTTATCGCTGAAACCTGCTATTCGTGAGATTTCGTATATACGTAGAACTTGCAATTTTACGTAACTTGTGTGCCTCTGTTGGATATATATAAATTACTATAATCATAATGCACATAATGAATAATATTGAGTTCATAAATTTTGGTGCCGTGTTTTGCTGCCGTCTTCTGCTCTTAGTTGTAACAGATATAAACTTCGCCATTCTTTGCTACAAACTGAGTAATAATGACGACCTTTTTTGGCGCCGCAGCCTAACTCCGGCCGGGGCAGCCTCATTGTTCAAGTTCCTAGATCACACACAATTAGACACACACAGCCAAAAGGACTCCTCTGGACGAGTGATAAGCTCGTCACAGAGGCCACTACCCACAACACACAATAAACACAAGAGAAGGCCATACATGCCCCAGCGGCATTCGAACCCACAATCCCAACAACTGAGTGATCGCAGGCTTACGCCTTAGACCGCGCGGCCAGCGGAATCACAATGACAATCTACCAAGCGCTTTATGCCATTTCATGCTACAAATTCAAGTAGGCCTGCTATCGACGTTCAAGTCCTAAACAAAGCAGGCATATTTGACTCCAGAATAAGAAGCCTTCTCCTTCAGCGCGTATGTGTGTACTCTTTTATGCACAGACATTGTCCGTAGAAGTAATATACACCTATACAGATCGCAATAGGCCTTGAATTCTACCTTTACCTTGATTATATATTTATATATACATATAATCATCGTATATATATATATACTTATGTACGTGGGTTATGCAGTATGGTGAACATTTAACAGAATACAGGGATAGGTTCCATCTTATACCTGTGTTCAGTGCAATTGTACTTTAACTTTGCAACAACAGAATTGTATCGGCGGTACGTAAAAATAGAGCTCAGTAAGGAATGCAAAATCGCCAGTAACTTTCTTAGAAAATATGCTTCTCCAAAATTGAACAGGTGTACATATTCCACTCTTCTTTCATTGAAGCAAATTCTACGTACGTAGTTTCTGTAAGTATTTGTAGTACCTAGTTAATATTTATATAATTTCCTATACGGATATTATTTTTGTATTTTTCAAGTATAGTCGTGTTTCTCTGGAACATGCACACTGAATCGTATATTCTTGTAGATAACATAAGTCAATTTCTCTAATACTGCCCAGAAGCACTAACTAAAAAAAAAAACTTTTGGCCTAGTGCCTATGCAGCAGTTTTTTGTGGCTGCATTACTCAAGTCGTGTGGGCATCCTTTTTTCGAATTTAGGATACTATACCGCATATCACGAAGATATAATTAGTAACGTATTCAAACAAAATAGACGCTTGTTTTAAGAAAAGCCATGGCTGCCTCTCTCGATCCTCACACAAACTGTATTACTCTTTTCTTTCCATACTACGCAACACATCAAATATAATGGGCCTTTTTAAAAATATAAGAGCTAACCTGTTACTAAGGCCTAAATAATAAGTTCTGTTGACAGTGCAGTTTATCTGCCTCTAGAGTACTCACTGATATTTTATTTTTGTGTGTATACACATGTATGCACACTTAAACGTATACAATATACTGAAAGTAGTTCTGCAGGGTGAGAGATGTGTCAGAAATGAAGCACTAAAAGGCATTTCATGGCACAAGAGGAATCAATAACTGTCAATAACTATTACTCTAAAAGCTCCCAGTAATTTTGTTCTCTCCCTTCACGCAAATCTAATAAGAAATTAACGCCTGAATCGACTCCTGTTTAATATTTTTTGGTATGTCCTACGAAGTAACTGTAAATTCCTTCAAAGGACTAAGTGGTAGATTTTTAGAACAGGCGTATCTTAGGACATAGGGTGGAAGACAGCAGAATCGGTGATCCATTCTCGGCAGAGTAACAGATTTTAACATTCTCAAAAGTCTTCTAAAAAATTCAAATGAAAACGTCAAAACGTGAACTTGAAACTGCATTACACTATGCATAATTAACCATGTGACTGTGTTGTACGTTACAGCCGCTATAACTCCAGCGTCGTGTTTGTACGGTCGATGGGTCAATTATCGATTTGGTGACCCCAGATCAGGCGCAGTATTTCGTGTATTTCTCAGTCTCTCCACACAAGTTCTAAAATAGCAGGCATGGTCTTAAATACGTCAGCCTCACCCTACCTCCTAAATCGTCCTTCAATTCCAAGCAATTTCAATAATGTACATGGAACAGCATACATAAATACTCTGATATTTTCCTAGCGCTATGGTTTGGTTTCGTGCCTTGGACTTCTCCAATGTTGGAGAATTCACAAATTCATTCGGTGTAACACTATTTGCTAAGAGATCCCTCGGTAAAGAGGTGGTATGTATATAACTTACTTAAATATTAGGCAAATATGGAAAATTTTGTCCAGTACCTCGCTAGTAAAAAGAAAACCAAATACTATTTGATCCCCAAATGGACAGTATAATAATCACGTGACAGGCCAACATATTTTAACAGCTCTTCGTGTTCGTACTGACTCTACTGTGTGTAAGTTCTTTACTGTAAGCAGCCCCATAGCAGGGCTTACGTGGTTGTTCATTCTAACGGCACTGGAATCTGAACTGCGAGTAAAATGTTACTGAGAAACATTTTTATGATTCTTTCAATGCACTTTTTACGGTTTGTCCAGGCTAATCATTATTCTGCGACGACAGTAGCTTGTGTAATAACAGATATCGTTAAAATGTACCAAGCGCATTATATTTACCTACTACATTCCTCAGATGGAGAAGGTAAATTCCTACGCAATTTTTATGAGGCTAAGAAAGAGCTAAATCTGTTTCAAAAGTATTCGATTCCTTTTGCATATTGAGCATGAGACATTATCGGTGAGTACCACCTGCACCTTCCTACAAATATAATTTTGTAGTCAGTTACAATGCACATAATGAAAATAAATGTATTTGTAATGAGAAGGTCAGCACGGAAATGGTTAAATGTATTTTCAATATGCGTAAAATATCATACGAATGCAACTCAATCAAGTCGTTGGTTATTGAGGGGTACTGATTTGTAATTCTATTTAGATATGCCCTTACACACATTTACACACGCGTCTTTGTAAAAACCATATAGGTACTTATATTTGTGCGCAAAATTAATTTATATTTCCATTTACATGCAAATGCACTTTCATGCGACAGTTGACATACGTGATACATTGCCACAGGCCTAAAACCTCTTACATTTTCTAAGTTTAAAAACTTTTCAGGTGACGAGCTAAATACTTACAGCGACTTGCTGAAAGAGTTGAATGCTAAGATGTATATACTGACGTCGGTAAGGAAGTTGAGAGATATTGCAGGTGCAGCGCATAAAACTCTCCAGCAGCTGCACGTCGTATTTTCCAGCCACGAAGAGACACGGGATCTTCTGTTGAAGGTGAGATCATATTATTATTATTATTATTATTATTATTATTATTACTTACTTACTTACTGCAATTGGGTTTTCACCCGGTGGCAGCAGCCTTACACCAGTGCAGACACCATAATACAATAACACACACATAAAGGGAACAGCACAAATTACAGTACACGTATTGGCAATTCACCCACACAATACAATGTACCTGCATTAATAAAATATACCTACACAACTACAACATACCCACACTAACACAATATACCTATACAAATATAATATACCCACACAAATACAATATACCCATACAATTATAATATACCTTACACAAGTACAATATACCTACACAAACACCATACACCCACACATTAAAAAATACTTACACAAATAAGATATACCCACAAAAATACAACGTACCCACACAAATACAATCTATCCATACAAATAAAATGTACGTACACAAGTACAATATACCCATACAATTACAATGTAGGTACACAACGTAATATTCCCACACAAATACAACATACGTACACAATATAATATACCCTCACAATTACGATATCCCTACACAAATACAATACACCCACACACACACAAATACACACACACGTTAGAGAACACTTTCACATCACTTCACTTATTTACACACAACACTTCACTTCACGTCACTTCACTTATGATAATGATAACGATTACAACTATTAACTGCAACTAAGTTTACACCCGGCGGCAGTGTTAACATACAGTGTACAGTCAAAAGAGAAGCAACACGTATATAACAAGGAGAACACAGTACAATACAGAACAATGAACAGTACAACAACACAGAAGAAAACAGTAACGCGGAATAGGATCATGACATAGAACAATAATCAACACAGAACACACAACAGAGAATTACAAAGTCCAGTCTATAGTTTGATATAATATAAACTAACACAGCATAATAATGTAATGCAAATCAATATATCTTATTATAATGATACGGAATGGGCCAAACCCACTTGTCACGTTTAAATGGAATATTGTAAGACCACAGAAATCTGGTAGGATAATATTAAAATGGATCTGGAAGAAGTGGGATGGGAGGCATGGACTGGATTGAGCTGGGACAGGTGGCGGGCTCTTGTGAATGTGGTAATGAACCTCTGGGTTCCATAAAATGCGGGGAATTTCTTGACTAGCTGAGAAACTGTTAGCTTCTCAAGAAGGCCTCGGCTCCATGGAGTTAGTTAGTTACAGAAATCTGGAATGACGTGAATTAGCTTACACAATATGAGGAAGTACTTCAGGTTAGATATCATGTGATGCACTGCAGATTCTTCCTCGAGTATAACTCGCTGCATACCTCGGTCAACTTTGTTCACCGCGTCCGCAATTCTTGAAACTTATCTCATGCCACAAGTATAGATTATCAGTAATAACAATGGCGCCGTGACTGTTCAACAAGATGGAGTATGGTCGCATTTCCACGGGGACGTGCACGCCTGTCTCTACAGGGTTTCGTGGTAAGTAGTTTGAACATGGGGGCATATTGCATGGCTCCTGCCTTCTCCTGAAATCTTTTAGATTCGTAAAGGAAGTGGTTTGCTTTCTTCTGATGACTAAACTCCCCGTGAGCTGCAGCAGCACGTCAAAAAGGCGGCAAACGAAGTTAAATCGAGATATGCTGAGGAGAGTATTGGGAGATCTGCAGGGTAAAGTAGGGAGCTCATATCGAACAACTAAATAAACAACGAAGTGTTTGCTCACGTAGACACTATTTTAAGTTGCTTCACGTCATAGGGGCAGCCAGTATGTCCATAATCTTGTATCCAATTTGTCATGGGAAGTTTGCTTCTGTTCCGTATGATGTAATATTGCGTATCGTATCAGAATATGTACACCTTATTCATTCCATTAATCCTCAATCAATCAATCAATCAATCAATAAACAATAAATCGATCAATCGATCAATCAATGACACACTGTGAACGAACAACCGTGGTTTGCTTACTGGGATCTTCAACGCATTGATTGGCTGATGAAATTAGATTTCAAAAATATCAGTTCTCAATTAAAGATAACGGCGTAGTACTTTCCAAACGGCGGAAATATTATTAGGGTTCTACAAATAAATATATATTAGTAAGCCGTGCGTCCATCTTTCGGCCCCTTGATCTGATTATGGACGTTAATATTACAGACGCAAAGTATTACAGACTCTATCGAAGACAGGTAAAAGAAATTCTGCCGATAGGAAACACCATTGCCACGGTGGCAATGTGGAATATTTTTACCGCAAGGAAAAGTAAATAACTGTATGTTGCCAGGATCTTTCTTGTAAACTGAGAGTGGCCCAAATAGCTGAGATGTTTCTCCGTGTTTTAAAAATTCTTAGGTTTTCAAGAACCAATCTTTTGACCCTCACCTGAGTCACCTGAATCCCGTCCAAAGTATCAAAATCCACGGCTCTAAGGTGCATTTTATTGTTGGAAGCAACGTCATCGCGACGCAGGGTTAACATATTCATCATTACAATCGTTACAAAACATTCGTTTTATTGTAAACATGGCTTTTCTTAGTCCGTTTTGGTTGTACAAAATTGAAACAAATCTCAGAAAATAAAGATTTTATTTAATGTAAGTTCTTCAACGTTTCTTACATTAAAATATATTTCGTAAATTAAATTTATGTTGTTGAAACCGTGTATTTTTATCATAAACCGACAGTACCAACTAATGCACCATTAAATTTATTGTTAACTTTATAAGTAATCCTGCTGTGAATTAATAATAATAATAATAATAATAATGTAATAAATAATGTACTTAGGAAGTTTTTAACAGTATTATGAAAGGAATTCCTAAACTGTTGCCAATTATAAACTGACACGTACCAAGTAATGCACCATTAAATTTATTGTTAACCTTTATAAACAATCCCCGACATATGTTTCGACGACACGTGTCGTCATCCTCAGGGGGTCACTGACGTGACTTCGTGTTGTGAACAACACGACGCTCATTAAGAAGCAATATGAAATGCCTACACGTAGATTGAAAATAAAATGTGACATTGCTAAGTTTGGTAGTGTCAGTTCATTTTTCGTAAATGTTAGATCATTTGACAAAACCTTTCCTCTAACATGAATCTTCGTATTTTCATGAATGTTCCTCCTGTTAGCTCAACATAAATCATTCCATGTCCAAAAAGAGGCTCGGGAAATTAAACGCCAGCATTGCAGAAGGATTGTTCTTCTGACTCCCTCATTGTCATCGCGAAGGTTGAAATCACAGGAAACTGGCGACGTCTCACAGTGAAGGGAAAGGAACTACCACTTGATTCCACGTTAATGCGAGGAACGAAAATTCTTTCACTTTTTTGCTACAACTTTTTATTTATGCGTGGAAAAAATTTGAGCGCAGTAATTTAAGGACCACTCTTGTGCAATTCAGGATCCCTTTTTACGATCCAGAAGCATGAGAAACTTAGTAAAAACTCCGCCCTTAAGCTGCAGAAAGTATAGCGCCATTCCAGATGGCCACTGCTGGTTAAGGGATTCTGTTTCTTCATTTTGATGATCAGATTTCACGCAGTACATAATAAAACTCCATGTTTTTCTTTATCACAGCGACTGTTTTGCAAACATAAACAATTTTATCATCTCTTTCCGTCATAATCTGATCACCGAAAATGGCAGAAAGGACCTTTTTCACAATGGCCATTGGAAGAGCAATCAATCTTGGACCAAGTTTATCAGTTCTACTTCTCAACTCCACATTTCCTAGACGCAGTATCCATACACTTAATTTAATTCGTCCAATTAGGCGCATGTTTGTTACTAGACCCCTTCGCTTCAGGTTAAGCCACAGTGCAAAATTTTTGGCACAAATTTAAGGGGAATCTGTGACGCTTCCTCAATAAACATTAGTTTTATGAAGAAAAACACCGCCTAGTACCAGAATATTCTGTCCAGATAGTCTGATGTAGTTCGCTCTTTTTTCAGCAGCTGTTCGTTGATACCCAAAGAATAATATGAAAACGGGAGCTTAATCTACTGGCAGCAAGAACACTTCTCTCAATTTGCTGCCTTATGTGATGAAAGTTTCACGCCTGCAATAGTGGAGATATAAACTTTAAAGCCACTGTGAGCAGTTTGAACATGTTTTAATACTTCAGCTGCAGTGCCTGTTATGACACCAACTCTCTTCACAAGTACCCTTCCCTCCCCTCCTGAACAGCTCATCAACATATTGTGAGGATAAGCTTCACCTGAGTCTCCATCACAACTGATAAAAGAAAAAGGATATCAGCTCTTAAATCGCCAAGGGCAGAAAGAATTTTGTTTAAAACTTATCACAGGATGGGCCTTGGTGCGGCAATCTCAGCTCAATCGATGTTTTTCCATTAGGGTGACAGACCAAGCTTAAATCCGATATAACAACGCGTAAACTAACATCATGTTTAAAATATGCGCCATGTTAAGACGTTATTAATTTAATAAAACATAAACTATACTGTAAATGTTATACGCCCTTCTGATAAATAACTGTGCATTTCATGTGTTGAATTTTTATTGCGACATGACATAGTCGGTTTTTATTAGTAGAAATGACTAAAACTTTCGACTTAAATTCCTCTGTAACGTAACACACGCTACATAAAAAACTAACGACTTTAATGCATGTTATATCACGCATTTTAACCAATGCGTTCAGTCTCACAACCCTTTTGTTTTAGGTTACAGACATACAGAGACTTGTGCTACCTCTTTCCTGTCACATTCATCGCTGTACCAAACATCTCAGCACCGAGAGTGCTGAACATCAACATTAACAGTTTTCATTTCAACACAGCTTTCTACCAGAAACGCACTATCCAATAGAAGATGGCTTTTGTTCTTGGACTCTGCGATGGCACTGGACATGTTCTTCGCCAAAATTCACATTCCGATGGACTGTGAATTTCTGGTTGCACAGCGCTGCTTTGTGACGGACGATGAAGGGATGGAAGTTCAGATAACAGAAGTGTACCGAGTGCACCCGACCCAAGCTCTGCAGATGTACCGTGTAGGCAACTGGAGATTTGGTAACGGCCTTACCTGGACCATAGTCCCATTTGACCACAGACGGCGAGATCTTCAAGGAATCGCGCTCAAGGGAGCCTTTATTTTAGACGTATGTAACACGTATGCGTTGTCACCTTTTCCTTGTATGATGTGCCAGCATGAAAGTGCAAGGCGCTGCATCTTTCCGCCTCTCTTACTCCTACAACATTCGCCGAGTTTAGAGGGAACTTTGGTGTGCGACAAAACTTCAAGTTGTTTCATATTAGTACAGCACAGTATAAAGCCAAAATCAAAATCAAATATCTCCAGGATCTCCATAAAATTATCATACGCCATATTTCACAACGTAAATTAAAAGTTGTTTAAATATAAAACATATATATTTATAATATTCGTTCTGGTAAATATTGCAATATTTGTCAGTTAAAAATTAATCAAGGAAATTCTAAATTAAAAAACTTACAACATTCAACCTCTTAACCAAAAAATAAAACAAGGCAATACGAATTACTCTACCCTCAATACAGGTACAGGACAAATAAAGGACAAAATAAATATGTCACATTAAGTGCAATAGATCTGCAGTGAACGACATTTGTCAGTAATAAATTTGCATCTTCAGCAAACGAAGGTAAAATATTATAGAGGGATAAAAAAATTGAAAAACGAACGCTGGAAGTGCCCACTCTAAGTCAGAGAATATACTTTTCCCAATGCGTTAAGATTAATTTTTCAGATTACTTATCGAATATAATTCTTTATTCTTGACCATCTGTTCTTCATTCTGTTGCCAGGCTCCATATGTAATCAACAGAACTTTCGGTGGGAACAGCACCTATGAGTTATCCGGGTACTCTTTGGAAGTCTGGAATTTACTACGGAAACACGCCAATTTTGGGTGAGCTGTTAATATGATATATCACAATCACTTAAGAATTTAAAGAAAACATCTACCCTCCTGCAGCCATTGTGGTCCGAATTCTTTGAGGTACCCTTGTAACTCAGACTTCTCCGAATTGTTTAAAATCCACTGGATAATGTTTCGTAAGGGATTAAGCAGTCATGCGAACATTTTTACATTTCTTCCGAAAGCTATTAGGCCTAATGTGTCCTTCATTCGCGTAATATTGTAATATTTTCATTGCAGTTACAATGATCATAATCCGAGTTCAGCATAAGGCTAAGCTCTGTAGGGATGTTACGTGGTGGCGGCTGGCAGTTGGGTACCGACTTTTCAGGACAATCTATCGGTACCATGTGTAAGGGCCAAGCAGTCCCACAATATATGTCGCATACGTTCAGAGTATTCTTACAGGTATCAAACTTCTTGCTGAAAGGTTTCGGTAGCTGAAAAACGGCATTAAAAAGAGCGTCTGTTACGTGTTACCTGTTTCTGGTGTTCAGACTTGGCGGCGAATATTACCGTGGTACTTTAAGTATGAGAACTGTCTGGGTGAAACGAGCGGACACAAGAACGTGTTGCAAAGAAACAGGCAACATTTTATTCCAGAAAATTCATATCCTTCTGTTCAAAACTGAAGGCATATTTTTCCTGATATTCTCTTACATCGCTTTTGTAATGTTGCCGCCCAGATACCGCAGTTGTGTCTACTGGTATTTTTCTTTCTTCTCCATTTCATTTACGATATAAACAGTACGTTTGTTATCGGAAATTTTCACGTTTCTTCTTTGTTCGTATGGCAGTAGCGGGTATTATTATTATTATTATTATTATTATTATTATTATTATTATTATTAACATTTCTTTATTTAAACATTTGGCGGAGAACTTCACCACAAGCTGTCACGTGCTCATGTTGATTGCAGCCATTGCTGTGGGTCTCATTACCACTATCACAATTATCATATACAGCCGATCCCAGTGGCAGCGCGGTCTAAGGGTCAGGTCTGCGGCCGAGGATCGTGGGTTCTTATCCCACTGGGGTCATGGACTCTTGTACAGTGTCTGTGTTGTCAGGTAGAGGTCTCTTCGACAGGCCGATCCCTCGTCCAGAGGAGTCCTACCGACTGCGGTGTGTGAGTGTGATCAAGTGAAAATAAAAATCCCTCTACACATACTGCGAACAAGTAGGTAGAAGAGGGAAGGACTACGAAACGAATTGTCATATACATATGCTGTATATGATTCACTGACAGCGTGGGCCTGTGCTATGAATGCATGCCATGGTTATGCTGTTACGGGACTTTGGGACTTACGCTTACACTCTGCGTGACTGACAGTCAAATGCTCCCCCCCCCCTCCCTGCGTGTCTGGGTAAATACCTGCCACGACCCTTAATTTATTTTTCAGTGTAAGTAGTTATCGATGGTTATTAACAATGCAAGTTGAAGGTCATTAGTTGCCTACCAACAAACATAAGAACAGACAACACCTCACAGCTAATGACGGCTGTTGCTCATCTGTTCCACTACCTCCCCCTCGTTTTCTTTCGTTTGTAGCCTATTTATGGCGTACTTACGAGTTTGTTCGATGTAAAACCATGAAGATGACTGTCCTCTGAGATATGACGACATGTGGTAGTACAGAAAAAATTTGGCAATATTTTAACAAATATTGCCTTCTTCTGATATCATGTGGATGGAGAAAGTAGGTTCTCTGAAATAGCGGTAAATGTATACCAGACTGTTTTGCATTTTATCCCCGAAGACAGTAATCCTTATATTCATCATTGTGATAACTTCAAATCCTGCACAAAAAACAAGAGGTCCAACCTACACCCGTCACTATACTCAAGGAGCTTTCCAGGCTTACAAGGATGATAAAGTTTTTCATTTAGCATCACGCCAAGAAGACGTATTAATCTAGGCTCTAGAGGAAGGTATTAGGTTCCTACTCCGGTCGCTTTATCACGGCAGAAGGTGTCTTCAATATCCGGAGCATAGGAGTCTTTCAGAACGCTATGGAAAAATAAAAGCTCCACCTCTACTCGCAATCGATTCCTCCTTTCCCGGTCGTCCCTGCCAGAGCCTGTACACTATCGGTTTGTAGTACTGTTGGGCAAGTAATAAAGATAATAATAATGGGCAAAGTAATGGCTATATTTTCGTGAGACTGAAGTTCTCACAGCAGTGACGGTGAAAACGTTTCTTTGAGCATGCAACACGATTATCATTCATTCTTGGATGTAAGCATATGATAACACAGATAACATGGGGCAAAGATCTGAACAACTTTAATTCTTTACGCCCTCATATGTCAAAATATACGTCGTATGAAATAAATACAAGCTGAGGTTGGCGTAAGCATTCAATTTTCGTTACTGATTTAGTAATATTCAATGTTTAGATTGGAATATCACACCCCAGAAGACAACTCGTATGGGTCTGACCAAGGAAACGTGTCCTGGAGTGGAATACTGGGGATGGTGTTAAAGAAGAAAGTTGACGTTGGAATTAACATGTTAGAATTCTCAAGCTCTCGTATGGAAATTGTCGAGTTTCTGCCTCCAGTCTTCAGTACCAGGTAAGATAAACGAACCTGTTTACGTACACGTGCTTAATACATGAACCTCACAGCAATAAAGTTACAGAAGGCAAGACAAAGTTTCGTAATAGAGGTCTTCATATGTTGTATTATTCACTAGGACCCAGGAAACTGAAGATGAAATTAAAATTTTCACAACGTCAGACATTTTCTTTGTGGTCTTCTGCACTGATGACAGAAGTTTAGGTACCTCCCAAACATTGCTATCTACCAAACTATACGGTGCCATAACTCAGAAAACCGAAAAACAGAAAAGTAAACAAGACTAAATGCTGGTACCAATTTTATAAAATATTGTTGGATAAGGTAAGCATTTAATAAAATTTAAAAACGAGATAAATTTTCAACTTCGTAAACTGTAATACCATTTCAGAAATCTCATTTGGAATGTTTTTGTTCTGATATCTTGGCATTTATATTTTGCCGCCATACTAATGTGGTGATATGTTGCGTCCTTAACAGCATTTTCATTTGCATGTCTTTCCGAAAACATCTGTTTAAAAATCAACTCAGTTTAGTGTGTTTTTTTTAATATTCTCTGCTGCATTCATATACACTTCATGTACTTATAAGCTACGTACCAGACATTTGAAGAAACTACCATGTACAACAGTTTTGATTCTTCTTCTGTTTTTGGCATCAGTTGCCATACGACGAATTGTTCAGCATTTTGTTATGGCATTACCTAACGGAAGCTTGTTTGTACGTTATTAATGTAGCATTCTGTATTATTTATCTGTTTCGCTGAAATAAACTATAGTAATAAAGTGAAAAGAAACTTTACGAGGGCATAAATTAATTTAAAATGGGTGAGTGTCCTATAGCTCAGAGAACTGAGAAGATGATCTGCCCGCAGATTTCTCAAGTATGCTGAACATGTGAAAGAACTACTTCTGTCAGTTAGTGAAGGTACATGCGTTTAATAACATTAGGCAGACTGAAGCACATAAAGCAGAGCCACTTGCGCCCGAGTCCAGTGCCTTGGGTATTGAGATGGCTGTTACAAAGTTTAAATCGTAAAAATCACAGCTCCTGATAAAATTACAGCAAGAATGATTGAAGCAAAAAGTAATACTTTCAGTTTCATCTTTAGTCTCCTAGCCTCTACTCTGCAATACAGATTATGAAGATCCTTACTACCTGTCCAGAGATCCATAAAATGATTAATTCTCTTTAGAATAAGGAAGAACTGCATCAAATGCGGGAGCATTGTCTTAAGATACCAATTCGTAATAAGAAAAATGAAACAGATCCTATTAAACACAGAGGCACCTCACTGTCGTTAAATACGTACAAAAGAGTATCCTACATTCTCCCGTCAGAGTTTTCTTCATATGTAGGAGAAACTGCCGCGGATCACCAGTGTGGATTTCTACGTAGCAGACCAACAACTGATCACGTATTCTGCATTCGTCATATACTTGAGAAAAATGGGAATACAGTGGGGCAGTGCATCAGCTACCAGATCATATTATTCAGATCTAAGGGAGGTTTGGTGTAACAATCTCGCCGACTTTGGTATTCTCTCATAGCTAGTCAGGTCAATAAAAGTGTCTTTACGCGAAACCTAATAAAATACAGATAGAAAGAATTTGTTCTACACCTTTCCTATTAAGAATGCTCTGAAAAAAAAAGGCGCATTTTTGCCGTTGCTCTTAAACTTTTCTCCAGAGTAAACCATGAGAAAGTTTCAAGCAATACAGTAGGGATTGAAACTGAAGAGGTATGTCAACTAATTTGTATTATTTCAAACAACTCGTGCACTAAAAAACACAAAGATCAGGTTTCACATAATTCTCGACATGTTTCGCTGTAGCCTAGACCATCTTCAGGGGAAGCTATATTCGAACACTTTGAAACCACTGTAGTATTGTTGTAATATCTTGGAATTTTTCCAGAGTGTTTGTATACATACGGGAAACTGACATAGCGCACAACACAGTCATCAAAATGATATCTCCATTTACCAGCGAGCTGTGGGCGACAGTCCTGTCCACAATGTTCCTGCTCATACTAATCCAAACAGCAGTATTCAACATCGGTCGTCACTGCACTTCACAACAAGAAAGAGACAAGCAACTCCCGCACTCCTGCCTTTATGTATTCGGAGCCTTCTGTCAACAAGGTTAATTCATATTCTCGCATTTCTAACCTTCAAGACACATAGCTGACTTACGCTACGCATAGGCCTAACTTGAGTGAAGAACATACATTAGGAGTATACAATGCCAAAGTACCCCGGAAGATATCTGATCCTAAGAGGGTTGAAAAAAGTGTGAATAATCTGATTCCTTGTACATAAGAGGTTAAAGATAGTAATTTTCTTTGAGGGCGAGATTTTCCGCACCCGTCCAGACCGGCTCTGAGGCCCCCCCCCCCCTTCGTCTCCTGTAAAATGGGTACCAGGTCTCTTTCCCGCGAGTAAAGCAGCTGAGGTATGGCCTTGGCCAACCACCCGCATACAACGCCGAGGTTAAATAAAGAGTACAGCTATACCTCTACTCCCCCTCTGGGCCTTCATGGCCTGTTCTAGGGTAAAATTTACCTTACCTAGAATTCACATGTCACATGAAATCTTATTTATAAGCTTGGAAGATGGCAGTAACAGTTACTAGTGGAAGGTATGTTTATGTTTATGTTTATGTTTATGTTTATGTTTATGTCGCCATTGCAGTGTCAACTTTCGGACAGCAGCAGCGCTCAGTGCATGTTGTCACTGTTACTATTACAGCACAAACGTGTCTGTGTTTACAGAAATTCTCCAGCTACTGATATTAGGTATTTTTCTATGAGTTTTTATTTATAGCAAGAAACGGCGCACATGCATGGAAACTGCTTTCTCAGTAAATTTTATGCTTCAAATTCGATCTATTTTTGAAAATCGAATCCGTGTCCCTTCGAAATTTCTGCACCTTTTTTTTTAGTAATACGTAACGAGAAGCACAGCGATTTTTTCAGTCACCTATTATTTTTTTGATGCCCTTGTCATGCAGCTAGAATGGTGGAATAAATAAAATATTACATGATTATGGAAACAAAACCTGCCGAAAGTTTCCATTTTGAAGCCCTAAAATATAAAAGAGAATAAAATTCATATGCTGCTTGGGGCTACGAGGGATAGAGGGGAGGACGGATGAAATTAGCTCAGGATGACAACCAGTGGTTTTGGCCTCAGTCATGTTGAAAGTTTAGTTCTCTTAACACAATTCTAATTTTTAGTTACCGTGATGGGCTGTACTATTATGCCTACTGAGCATGCCATATGAGCAGATTAAGGCATGGAATTAGAATGATACTTACTACAGGTCCCGGCAATAGTAAGGATGGATGTTGGCATACTTTGCTCCTGAAGAATGGCTTCAAATTACAATAGAATTGGATAAACCGACAGAATTATTTCTATCTTAATCTTTGAGCTTCCCACCCCATTTTGTGTGTGTACAACCATTTTCAGTCTGTACCGACAAGCTCAACACAACTCTCGTTTCCTGCTCTTTATTATTAATACTGCTATATGTTCCGGGCGCACAACCGAGCAACCCACACGCGCATGTTAGTGTCAGTAAAACGTATAGCAAACACAAACAACCAGAGTCGTTAAGATAACAAGGAAGTAATAGTGTTATTTGGACAAAATATACTGTGTACATTCCTTACAGAAATTTGCCAGTGGGGAACAATAGTAAGAAAGAATAAAAAGAAAGTGCACTGGAATCTCCGGACCCCCACAGCGCGTTCCAGGAGCGGAAAAACCTAAGAATGGCCAACCAAAAATGCGGAAGTTAGCACGGAAAACTGCAACACTAGCATATCTACACATCCACTACCCACAAGTCTCCACTGAGACTCAAAGAAACGCTGCGACTTCCAATCATATATACGTCTGAAATGTCCAAAAGCAGTAATAGAAAATACACGTTTATTATCATTTCATTTGGAAATAATAAACCAATATATCTTATGATTTTTATGTTTTTACATATTTCAAGGAAATTTTATTGTAACATAGTCTTATTGTACAAGTAATGTAAGAAGGGGAGGCCTCCGCGTTTACACTTTTGCTGGAAATTGTACTTTGCGTGACGATGGACACCCTGTGAACCAGTCAAGTTTGGTTGTTCAAAAAGTTGAATTCACCCTATGGGATTCCTCTACATTTGAGTTTTGGCCAGTAGAATCATTTTGGTGTATAGGAAGGGACTTGACTGCGATCTGCGACTAGAATTCACTAGCATTCAGGACACACTCCGGTTTGGGATGTTGGGGAGTACAGTTACACGTGTGGGGTGTTCTATAATTTCGGACAGTTTATGCCAAAATTCGAATTTGTAAGTTAACTAGCCCTGTTATTCCATGTGTCATGGTCACTTTTGGTTGCTGCTGACATTCTTATTTAGCAGCCACAAGAGTGAAACTGTTTTAGGGAGACCTGAGGGAAGGAGATCACTTGGAAGACCCAGGCACAGATGGGAGGATAATATTCAAATGGATCTTCAAGACGAGGGATGGGGCATGGATTGGATTGAGCTGGCTCAGGATAGGGACAGGTGGCGGGATCTTGTAAATGCGGTCATGAACCTTCGGGTTCCATAAAATGCGGGGAATTTCTTTAATAGCTGAGGACCTGTTAACTTCTCAAAAAGGTCTCTGCTCCATGTAGTTAGTTAGTTAGTTAATGTTAATGAATTAATGTAATAATGTGTTACATACAAATTATCGTCGAAGTCGGATAGCGGAAGCTGCAGGGACCTCCTACGTAAATTACCCTGAGAACAGACATCGTGTTCACCGAGCTAACCTGGACTAACCATCCCAGTGTGCAGTGGACGGCAGCAGTTTTATGTCGCCCAGAGCGTGAAGATCGGCGACACTTTCTTTTCTTCTTTTGTTTTTCTTCACTTAACAAGGACATAGTAAAGATTTCTTTTTCTTCAGAACTGCTCCTGCTGCTTGCTTATCAGCAGCCTGCAGTCAAACGAATCCCCGCAGCCCCTCCGCGGAAATACCATGCCCTGTGCTTAATCGGTAAAAATATTCCGACTCGTCCGACGCGCTCCAGTGTGCGCACACCATCACTCCGCAAAAATATTCCGCCTCGTCCGGCTCGTCCGATGCGTCCGACGCACTCCAGTGTGCGCGTAGCCTTACCAATGCACAATTCAGGCGGAATTTGATGATTCTTCATATCAGCGGTCAGCGTCTTCAGCTTAGAAAAGTACTCGGCCGATAACCACATGCTGGTCACGTGCCTTGTCAGTTGTTTGCAATACTTGCGGGGTTTGCTCCACTACCACTGTGCTCCTACAGGAAATATGGGGCTCGAGTTTCGATTACACCTGTCTCAATTGAAGACTTGACAAAACCGCAACGTTATTCTAATCGCGCTACGTCAAAAGCGAGAAGGACAAGGGATCATCAGATCACGGTGTGTTAGGCAACGATGATTAAACGTTTCCTTTCCATTGTACAGGTCACAATACCAGAGAGCAGTTCTGGTCCTCCAGGGCAGTGTACCTTACGATGCACCTCACTGCTCTGGTCCTGTATGTTGCTTACTCTGCCAACTTCATATCTTCGCTTGCTGTGCAGAAACAAGATTTTCCCTTTAAGACTTTTCAAGACCTTCTTACCGATGGCACATTCAAGATTGGAGTTCGAGCTAAATCCGCACATGAAGATTATTTTAAGGTACGTATTTTCCTAACAAAACGTAGAACTTACTGCGGATTGTACGGAACTATTTCGTCACTCCATGGTGCAGAATTTCCGCCTCTAATAGAAAGGGATTTAGAAGAACGCAGTTAGTCGTTATCAATTAACACGTAAAGTGTGACTCTCTTTGCGACTTTTCTCAACATGTCACCTTTTAGGGCCAAGGTTCTTCTCCCCCTCCTGTCATCAAAATTATAGGATGAGGCCTCCCGGTTTTTCGGAAGTGCGTAATCAAGACATTCGCATCAGTACTCCACATATGAAGCTGTCTCCCCAAACATAAAATAACCGCCACGCCTTCTTAACAACGTCCCATCTCTATAGGAAAATAAGGCTTATTAAGGGAACATGCAGCGAAAACCAACAAAACTTTCACATTATATAAAAACTGTGTAATAAAAGAATATATCATGAACCTTACACAAATACATTAATTGCATAACAACTTACTGATAACATTAAGTACTAAAAATTATTAAGTTTATATAATTAAAATGTCCATCATCCTGGGGTAAAAATAATTGCCATTTACGAGAAATTCAATTTCACATAATGACATTAGTTAACTAACTCTTAAATATTTCTTAACCTCTCTTGCGGTGGTATTAGACTTATTATAAATTTTAATTTTAGGTGTAGTGCTTATTTGGGTTTAACTGAGACAAAACATCCACTGATTCCAAGAAGGGGGTCCGACTTTGAAAGCTCGCAGCAACTCAAAGGAACTTTACCGCCTTTCGTGCAAGCCATATTTTCACTCCCGTTTTCAAGACATCTGGCACTTTTTCATTATCTTCAAACAAAGTAGTCATAACAATTATCCCCCCTAATATTAATGTAATTTTTCACCTACGCTGAGTTCTCTCAAGTAAAATAACCTCTATGTAGTTACAGACTACAATTCTAGGTGCAGGTTTCCTCTGTCTCGTTCATGTTACATTAGCCGCCCACCCCATCATATTTTGGAACTTTCCAGTCAGAAATAAAAATTAAAACTCTTCCTACTCCATGATGCTGTTGAGCGATCAGCTTGACTCTTCGGCCGTCTTGTCCCTTTGTAAAGAGTTCTCTGCGGCCACTTGATAGCAGACTGCATGAGCACCAGAACTGGTGCAAATATTGTGGCAAGTACTGGAAACCGAAAATAGTTCGTCTGCCCCGCAGCTAGGCAGCCTAAATTCTGACTTACTGGTTTTCAACGTACGGCCTGAGAGCCTCAAGATACAATTTATAGCTCAATGAAAATTAATAAAGAATTTCAGTATTCGCTAAAGCAATTTACATTCACATTATTAAAGATTAATTTTGATAGTATTTTTAAAAAGCACATATTTTATTGCTTACAGAAATCTTCAGATCCAATCCTGAAGGAAGTGTATGAAAAGATGATAAAACCGAATACGAAGACTTTACCCATTAGTTTTGAGCAAGGCTTACGGCGTGTGTGCGAAGAAAGAAAGTTTGGATTCCTGATCGCGCAGAGGACATTTCATGGACTTGGGCAGAATATATCATGCAAAATTGTGGATATCCCCATAGCCTGTTACACTTCAGAAGTAGCCTTAATCCTTAGCCGAGGAAGTCCTTACAAGAGGCTATTCACACGCTTGTGAGTTCTGTATAATTATGTTCAAATTAGAAAAAAAAAATCCTTTCAAATTCTGACGAAAAATTGTTACGGTTATAAATAACATTTTCGCATTTGGAACACAAAACTTACCAAGAAAATAATTTCTTTGAACATGTAACTCCTTTGACTTACAAAACAAATTTCGTTCAAAACACGCAACCGTAGTAACAATCCGATTGATTAGAACAAAAAAATGGGAATTCTGTTCACTATCTACATAAAATACAAAATGTCAGTGGCATCAAAGCTTTCAACTTGTTATCATGACTATTCAGTGTTTCAAGAAAGCTTAAACAACACCGAGAAAAGACTTCGGATACACTTGAATGAAACGTTTGTTAATTAGGGCTGGCTGACATATACTACTGTCTTCATTGACAATGCTGATTCCGGCGGCCGCGCGGTCTGATGCATAGGCCTGCGACGGCTCTCTTGCTAAGATTGCGGGTTCGAATCTCACCAAGGCATGGAGGTTTGTCCCTTGTGAGTGTTGTATATTGTCAGGTACAGGTTTCTGCGACGGGCCGATCACTCACCCAGAGGAGTCCTACCGATTGTGGTGTGTCTGAGTGTGATATCGAAACCTCGACAAGGAGGTGGCCTAAGCTCACTAGGGCTGTCGAGCCATGAAGAAAGTATATCGATAGTCCTACTTTAACACAATGTGACGTCATTCAGAAACAATGCTCTATTTTAACAACTGAAACCTGCGTGTTACGCACAAACCAAGGGCATTTTATAAGATCGCTGACAGGCTCCGGTAATGATTTGCTTTGCTTGCAATCAGACTTAAGTAAATAAAATTCGAGGGTTCCATGGCTGTGGATACTCGAAGTCCTTACCCCTTCTACCTACTCACAGTAGGTGTCGAGGTTGTTTATTTTCACTTGATCACATTCAGACACACACCACAATCGGTAGGACTCCTCTGGACGAGGGATCGGCCCGTCGCAGAGTCCTCTACCTTACAACACAAACACTCACAGGAGACAAACATCCATGCCCCAGGTGACATTCGAACCCACGATCCCAGCAAGCGCTCGGTCGCAGACCTACGCCTTAGACCGCATGGCCACTGGGCTTGGCTGCTGTGAATACTCACACTATGTTATTCTAGGTTATGGCACCCTGTTGTCTAACATAGAGGTACCAAATTTGCAGATTTATCTGACTGGCTACGCCTATCCTACGCAACCAGTTACCCACTCAAATTCTACATAACCAGCTAAGCTTGTCACTAAGCCTAATATCTGTAAGTTCTTACCAGACTGCCCGGTGGTCATAGCCGAGAAGACCACACTATTACATAAATCACTAAAGTAATGTCACAATAGTGTACAGCCATGTACAGGTGTGGTTTTTGAAGTCCCTGAATCTTCAAGGGTTGTTTGGTTTATGAATTTCTTTTATATTACATTTATAAACTCTACTTCTATTCTTTTCCACTTTTATCTTCGTTCGGTAGCCGCGTTAACGCAGTCGGTATAGCGACTAGGCTAACTGCTGGACGATCCAAGGTTCAAGTCCCAGCAGAGGCAATAGACTTCCTCCTTTGGAAAACGTAAACACCGATTGTGGGGTCCACCCAGCTTCATATTCAATGGGTACCGGCTTCCTTCTCGGATAAACTTTTGGGGTTAGAAGCTGACCACTCCCTTCCATCTAGAGCCGAGGTTAAAAGTGAATAGAGCGAGACTTCTGCTCGCCTTATACGCCTTCATAGCGTGGACAATGACAACGTTACCTTATCTTCCTCATTTCTTCCTTCCTACTTCTCGAATACCCAACACCTGCATCTTCTTTGTGCTACTGTCTCCTAGACGTACGCTCAGAGCTCCAGTCCTGTTCCTCTTTACATCACGCTGCAATTTCGGCTTAATCTCCCGCCGTGAAGTGGCGAAGAGTAGCCCACTTCCCTCCCCAGGGCCGGGGCCATTCTAGCGGGAGACACGGCATTAGTTCTATACCCTGAGTGGGAGTAACCTTCCTTCCTTTGCACTTTAAAACTTCGTTGTCTTGATTAGTTTTAATCCACTCCACAACTGCGCGACATATTGCCTTAAAATTTGTTTCGCTAACCTCGCATCTGCAGCTAATTCTCCTAAGCCTACTCTTCTCTTCACTTTACCCAATTAAAATTTGTTATTCATTTCTCCTCCTATCTCCTTCCCTACCATTATATCACAAAAACAATATTCGATGAAGAATGTGAATTTTATAAATGTTAATGTGTGTTTTGGTTTTGGCAAGCAGGATTCAAGACATGAGAAGAGCCGGCATTTTGCAACGAATAGACAGTAATTACCGGCCACGCGAACTGGAAGAAATTATACACGACCCACCCACGAGTGTGACCTTTGGAAGAGTGTCCGTGTACTTCGTGTTACTGGCGGCAGGGATTTTGACTTCTGCAGTGCTTCTGACTGTGGAAATAAGTTGTCGAAAGCAATGAGAATTCATAGGAAGCTGTTGGTTACAAAGTTTTCGTAAATGTTGTTCAAGCTGCAGTAATGACATGATATTTTTAGAATACTTGAATGAACAGGATAGAAGGCAGTAAAGAACATCAAAACTTGGTTAGACGGGGCAGTAAAATGGAACACAGCCTAACAGCGTATGCTAGAAATTGATTTCCTATCGTGCAACAATTTTACAGCCATTTTTAAGAGTGAGATATTCCAACTCATATGAGACCTGAAGTATTCACGGCTAAGAAACTGAGATCAAGGATTTAGATATGTCGTCTTTTGGTTTACGACATTGGTACCAAAATATCGGACGACACTTCCTCCTTTATCTCCAGAATAGAAGACATGTTACAACATGTAACATACCGCAGAACCATAATCTGTAAACTCATAATACTATATTAATTATTATTATCACCACCAACGCCACCGCCACCAGCTATGTGTCCGTCATATGCCTGGCCGCCATAATATTCACGCGCTACTCCACTAGAATACGTATCCACAGAGGCCAAACAAATCAAAATCTGGCTACACATAAAAAAACATATCACAACCTAGGGCATTGTCACTTTGTAGTGCTACGTTAACGAACTCAGTCGTTTGGTTTTCATGGTAGTCAAACACGGCTCTGACGTCATACACGTTCATAAAAAAATATCGTAACCATGGACACTCGGTAACCTCATCTAGGGGAGTACCGCCTTCTGTTTATCACATGTATTATATAATGGATGCTGAATCCTTTCTTCAGTCTCAGGTCGTACACCACAGAGAGAGTTGAACAAAGTCCAGAAGTAAAATATCCTAAGCATAATAAGACTTGATTCAATTTGCTAAATTATTATGCACTAACGCAGTAATATAACATATCCGCTTATACATTTTATTAACCCTCCCGGTGATATCAATTTTCATCCAGCAATCTCCTAAGAAGAAGAAAATATCTATATGAGTTTTATTTCTCTTAGGGTATCCATGTTTCCTGATTGCACAAGGTTTGTGAGCATAGTATTTGGCACTCACGGGAGTTGGAGATACCCTCACCAAAATTTGGCAATTAATGCCTTAGACATTTCAGTAAACAGAAGATTCATGATTTCGAAAGAATAATCAAACTGAAAGCATCACTATCTAACTGAATTACGTCTACAAAATAGCTTGTCATATAACATACAAAGCGGATGCACGCGATGTAGAAACACGCGGCAAGTTAAATGACATTGAAATTCTGTTATGTAGAGTCTCGTACGTGCAGCGCCATCATTTCTGTTAGGCGTAGTCACATATGTGACTCTACAAAATAATTTGTATTGGAAAGCATTACTTAGGGGCCTGTGCAGTCATTTGTCTTAAGGGAAATAATGTGAAGCACTGCACAGACTACTGATATACGAAAAGTCACCGGCCGTCCTTGAAAACATCACCTAGAAAGAATGCACTGCAGTAAGGAAACCTTTTCTATATAGTATGTTGAGAGTAGAGCACAATAAAATACGTTTCAAACTTGTAGTCTGTAATAGGCAATTTTTACAAAAATTGTTCTTCTATAAAGCATGTCCTCTACGAGTAACGTGCATGGAAGGCTTGCACAAGAGGCGGTAAATTCCTTGCATAGCTAAGCGATTACTAGCTTCCCAAGAACTGTTACACTCATAGGCTAACTTGGGGGTGGGGAGAATGGGGAACAAATGCCCCCCCCCCAAATTTTTTCAACCTAGGAATTGTTTGTTTGGTTACTGAATTGAATAATGGCAAACAAAAAGCAGACAGAAAAAAGAAAATAAAAGACTTGCGTTTTACGGGGCCAAGTTTCCCCTTTTTCAAATTCGATTCCTTTGTAAAATAAAGTTCCTAATGCCCATAGTCAGTTATGCCCCCCCCCAAATGTTATAAGGCAAGTTACGCTTATGGTTCCACTACAAGCAGTTGGTTATTTCATTAATTATCTAGTTGCGCGAAATATTTTCATAACCTGGAAGCTATTAGTAATTGTTACAGGCAACAAAAATGGCTTGCTTAAAACATGCTGGGACGAAAGCTAGGAACTGCACTACAAAAGACATCTACCGCGTTTAAATAATACGAATAAGAAGCTGTAGCTCAACCACACAGAATTTATCTATCTTGGTGAATTCCTTTATTTGTATTATACACAGTAAGAACAGCCCTACCGAAACGTTTCTTCAAAATCGATGGGTATAAAATCACATATTTTCAAGATACCAAACAAAACTAAATTCACAAAGCACTCTTCACTGTACTGACATTCAATACGAAAATTGATACACAACCGACTAATAATTTTGAATATAGACGGCTATATAAACATATAATTTCTTCTTTAGCGGGTCATAAATTCGTCTTTCTTTTCGATAGCGGAACGCAGACTGAGCGTGGCTGAGACTAAGGTGCTGGCGGAGAATATTTTGGCACAGCAGCTGGAAGAAGCAAGGGAACGGATTAAAATACATAATCAAAATCCTCAAATAGGTTACGGGAACCAACCAACCAACCAACCAACCAACCAACTAACTAACTAACTAACTAACTAACTAACTAACTAACTAACTAACCAACCAACCAACCAACAAACCAACCAACAAACCAACCAACCAATCAACCAATCAACCAATCAACCAACTAACTAACTAACTCAATGGATAAGATATATTATTAATAGGAAATACTTGGGCAGCTGGACAAGAAATTTATTAAATTTTACGGAATTCTAACTTTCATTACCGCATTCACACAAGGCCACCAATTGTAACTATACTGCGCAAAATCAATGCAGTCCACATCATTCTGCCCGATTTCCATAAAATCTTTTTTAATATTATCCTCTGATATACGCCTGCACCTTCGGTCCTGAAATTCTGATCAAAATTCTTACACTTTACGTTCTACATACGGGATGATCGGACGAGACATACCTGGATGCAATACGAAAGAGTACATAAAAACAGGGGGTTTGAGTACCTCAACAGATGAATCAACTTTGAATACATTATGCGTGATTTCGGGATTTCGCTGCGATGTAAATGAGATCTACGCACTTTTGGGATTTCACGCAGCGTGCACTGGTAGCCTCTCACCGATGTTTCGGGACGAACTATTGGTCTTATCTTCAATGGCCAAGCAGTCAAGATGATTTGGGTTTGGTTTCTTATTGTTTGGTGATTTATCACCAGAATGTAAGATCTTATGGTGCTGGTATGGCGACTATTTTATCGAGTCGAATATGCTTATGTTGATTGTAAGTTCTTGCATGCTTAATTTTGGTAGCTGGAACTTTGTCTATTATTTGGAATTTTTGACGGGTTCTGTTGAGATGAAATTAATTATTTTCTTGTTGTTTTGCTAGCTATGACTTCAATAGGTTGTCCCGAAAATTCGGTAAGAGACTACCATTCTACGTTGCGCCATGTCCCAAAAGAGCGCAGATCTTGAATATATAAAATCAGGGAGAAGGATAATATTAAAATTGTTCTAAAGAGTTACTGAACAGCTGAACGTTTTGAGATTTGAAGCCCTCTTTTACCTCGAACACTGAAGTAGAACTTCCTCCCCAAACATTGGTATCCGTCTACCTAAACAAACAGTGTCTCTCTCTAGACCATTGTAATAATGATGGGCTTACTTTAGAGGGACTGGGCTGCTTCAGGTCAGATTTAAATGGCTGTAAATAGTATTCTATATGAATTTGTTCACCTCATGAACAAATACCAATTTTTAACTGTCCTGTAGGATGAATGGCTGGCTGTTACGTTAATCAGTTGCTTTCGCCAGATATTAGTAGGTCCTTCCTCTAATTCTTTAAGGACTAAGGTTATCCTGAACTATATGTAAAGTTTGATCTCGTACCGCGCAGTAAGCACACTCACTCTCGATTATAAAAACCAGTCAGTTAATCTAATACAGAGAAAAAAGCCTGCGTATACTGAAATTCATACAAAACGCAATAACGCACTGTGTTAGCAGAATATAGAATTTTTAATGTTTAACCTGGATGTATATAAAAGAGCCTCTAGGCTTTTAAAGGGTTAACTGGTAGAACCCATTTTGCTTGTCTTACAGGAACCTACAGGTCACAATCCATTAATATTTCCTTGTGACTTTGATGGTAATCAGGTTCTCCGGCAGCACGTTTCTTTGTGGTAGTGTAATATCAATATAACTAGATGAATGTAATATTCCCATATGAACACATGGCATTAAACCCAATTTAATAAAGAGCACCAATTTCTTTCAAGCGCAGAAATTGATTCACCTGTCAGTGCGAAGCTCTGTTTCATATTATGAAGCTAATAAATGTTTACGAGTTATCTCATGAAATTAATAAGTGAAAGTATATTGAAGTCAACCATTTAAGAGACTGGTACATAAATTACCATCTGTTGTTTTACAGTCTGAAAACACGTGCCTTGAACTTAGTAACGCCTGAGGACATTTCGGATTGGCGTATTTAGTATATGTTGATTGTGCTTAGATGCGTATTGCTATTGAATCATTAGGGTGTACGATAATTCTTCATAATTCAGATTCTCGACGAAAGAAAGCTTCTTCTAAGAATCCTTTCATGAAAATTAATTCTTTCAGAAGGCACAAAGTCTGTGTCAATCAATTAGTACAGCGTGCAACAGTGAAATCTTCATATATATTAAGAATTAATTCAAATCATAAAGTACAAATTTTTGTGAAACGTTTATCATATTAATTCATGTTACATGCCAGGTCTATCTCATTTAGCTGAGACATTATCTTTGTGTGCAAGTCGTTTATAAATGAATGCAATTATATTCAAAAAAGCAACTCTGCTATATAAAACGTAGTTTTGCTGGTCTTTGGCAGGATAAGCAAAATGTCGTCCATCACGATGGAAAAACTCTTATTTTATAAGAACAGAACTGGTTGATTTCTAAGCCCTTCGTTTGCAAGAATTTCATTGCTTTTCCCTAAATTTTTACAAACATGTAACAGAAACTAGTGAATAATTTAAATTATCATGTACGTGCAAATACTAATATATTCGTAAATTCCAAAACCATGCATGTACGTACAGAAAGTAACACGTTCATATTTGTAACACTGATGACAATGGTCTGGACATGCGTGAGGCCTTCGCAACTGCCTATTGAAGTCACGACGGAAGTCACAGTCGGAGTTCTTCAGCGCTACCACTCTGCAGCTGTTTATGTGCTGCGTCAGCCACAAGATCAAGGTCAGTAGAGTTGGGTGTCTGTCTATTTTCCAGACCTGTGGGGCCTTTTATTTATTTCCCGTTAAATTTTTAGATTGTTTAATATTTTTCTAGTGGGGAAACTGCATAGCATCGAATGATCTCAAGAAACTATTAGACAAGATAGCCACGTAAATTAAGACTCTATTCACGGGAAACCGCGGCTCGAACTGGCATTAAACCCCTCAAGCAAAATACAAACACTCATATGACGTAGCTTTGAGGCGCACTGGGTTCTTGTATCATTGCTCTTCTCAGATGCTTATACTGTGGTCACACTTCCCGTTATTGTTCACAATTGTACATGTATTGCACAATGTTTTTCCCATTAGTAGGGTCTTCTGTTGTATTTCTCTGCAGGATATTCTTTCGTTTCTTTTCGTTTCGTTTCTTAGTCCTGACCTCTTCTACCTACTCACAGTAGGTGTTGAGGTTGTTTATTTTCACTTGATCACACTCAGGCACACACCACAGTAGGTAGGACTCCTCTAGAAGAGGGATCGGCCCTTCGCACAGACCTCTACCTGACAACACAAACACACACAAGAGACAAACATCCATGTTCCGATGGGATTCGAACCCACGATCCCAGCAAGCGTTCGGCCGCAGACCTATGCTTTAGACTGCGCGGCCACTGGGATCAGCTTTGCAGGACATAATTGCTTATATATTTACGCTGATTATGCCGAATTTCTCGGTCGCACATACTCTCACATCGAAATATATTGTAACTATTGATATAACAACAATGCTTCATATAACGTTTGTAAGTATATTCGTAATCTATCTGCACACCAGATTCCTCAATCCCAGGCGTGATAAAAAATTAAATATTATGATGCTATAACTCCATTTTCATAAATTTTGCATAATGTAAATCATGTGAAGAAATGAGGCATATTAGTATCGACTGGTATCGATGGCAACCATGGTAACGCTGATAATAAAAGTAGTGATGAATGTGCTGGGTCGACAGGTCAAGTGCTTTTTATTTACGTCCTACTTATCAAACCTGAATTTTATCGACAGATTTTAGTAAAACTCTCCAACACGTAAATATGTCGCGCAAATCCGTCCAGCGGGAGCCGAAATATCTAATACGGGCTGGCAAGCGGGTGAACGGACACAACGAAGATAATAATCGCTTTCCGCAAATTTGTGAACTCGCCTAAAAATGTATAATATAAACCAGTGGCGATATTGTTGTAACACATCTCCGTGTGTTATTGTATTTAACATACTCAACTAGATATTAGTGGCTTCGGAATGATGAATTCAAAAGCGTAAAGGGATGGGCAGATGAAAGCCATGGCATATTTAGGGTTTAATAGTAAAGGATGTTGGAGGACAGTAGCCAAATCTACGACAAATTCTAAACACAACACTGTAATGAATGACTGAAAGTCCCACATCATAAGTAGATTAGTTAAAATTTATTTTAGAGATTCGAAGTGCAAGCATATACTCGTACATTGTAAATTTTCTTTGTGCCGTACATACCCGTAGTGAAACAGTACTGTACAGTAGGCAACCCGCCACACTTCTCTGGGCGTGACGTGAACTTCCTGTTGGCTAGTGGAAGACATATAAGGAGATGTATCTCTTCCGCTAACGGGATTGGTTGTTCTGGGGATGCCCATAAATGGGAATTAGCGGCGATAAGATTTCTTAATTGGCTGCCGTATCTCCTCATCTGCGATCAGGAGATACTGCATCATGCCGAAGCCAAGGTTTTATGTGCGTATATATAAAAAGTGCAGTTTATGCCACGGCGTCTTTTGCTTTGCATTTCGTCTTTTGTATTTTGGTCTTTTGGATTTCGTCTTGGACATCGTGCAGCGTATTACCTCCTCTACACCTAAGTGTTACAGTTTATTTAAATTGGTGATACAATAATGAGACTTTACATCTTCTTACAAGGTACGTTGGTGCAGTGAAGTTTAAACTTTGGAATTACTTGTTGAAAATTAGTGAATGTGTAACTTCAGCGAAAATTACTCTAAATTCCGAATTGTTTGAAATTTACTGGTGATCACAGCCATTTTAAGATGAGTAATAGTGACGTCGCATACTCTGAGGATTATTACTGGGCAGTACCGAGTTAGTAAGTGTACAAATCAAATTTTGTAGAAGAGAGATCCTGACTGTGTAACCAGGGTATGTGTGTTATTAAAGATTAATAGCCAGCCGAGTTCTGTGTCTGTTAGCTGATACATGCGTTCCCACTCAGCCTTCCATCCTGGAATTTAAAACGCCAGCGTAGATAACGCTGGTTGGTAGCAGCTTGAACCAGACAACCTCGTTTAAAATTGCTACCTAACGAGGCAATCTTCCCACCCTGGGATTTGGGATACTGACCACCCTCCCCCCCCCCGGTACAACACTTTTTTTTAAGTGACAAAATGATAAATTGTGTTTTCCCCCGAACGATGGTACCTGTCTATCAAATAACATAGCGTCATATCCCAGAAGACAGTAGGCTTCATTGTCACCGCCATCAGAACCTAAAATTTCAGAACACGGAAAACAGCAGCCAGGAAAGCTGTTTCCAACCTGAAAGTCGAGTTTAAGACGTCAGGAATACAAGCATATTTTTAAACCCAGTTTCAGTACCAACAGAGGGCACGCGGCGGTGCAGTTGGTGGAGGCACTGCGCTACAAACCGCAAGGTCGTGGCTGCGATTCCCGATGGTGTCATTGGAATTTTTCATTGACATAATCCTTCCGGTCGCACTATGGTCCTGGGGTCGACTCATCCTCTAACAGAAATGAGTACCAGGAATATTTCAAGGCGGTGAAAGCAGCCGGTGCGTGTGGCTGGCAACATTATTACGTTTATATGCCGACTGTCTTGAGATCTGGGAGCTTCAACCTCCTGGAACCCTCTGGCCCTGTCCAGGACTGTCTAGGGATAGTTACCTTTGCTTAATACCATAAAGAAATCTGAGTGTTACTAGGCTTTTAGATCCATTATAGCTCAGGTAGATATTCACCCGCTTCTCACGAGAATGCCGGGGTTCATTTCCAGGATAGTCCATGTGGGATGCGTTTGAAAAAAGTGAAACTAGGAAAAGTTTCCTTCCAGGTGCCTTGGTTTTACTCTCCAAAATCGCCTGGGCATTCTCTTTCATTTATCTACAGCAGGATGTACTGTTCAAAGATCCCAGTAGTAGCGGCGGTGCCATAGAGTGTCCAAACCCACCACAAGGCAAAAACTTACGTTTCATAGAAAATTAAAATCGGGGACCGATTTGTGATCGCTTAATTTTTGTATACTTCTTGTACGTATGAATAATTGAAGTGAACACATTACTGGGAAGTCATATTGTATGTGCTTTGCTTGACTTTAAAAAAACGGACTTGTAATGAGGGGATCCTGTCCGTCTGCGTGTCTTTCGTCCGTAACAAATACCTTGAAGGCTACAATGAACCAGGATTATGTTTAGCATTCAGTTCGTACCGCGCAGTAAACAAAATCTGACTTGGTTATAAGAAAACACTCACATAATTCTGGAAAAAGAAATAGTCAGTACTTGTTCTTAGATGAATACAAAACATATGAACACACCTTGTGTGCAGAAAGTGGTATTTCTGAATTTTAAACCCGTTGGTACCGAAAGAAAATATCAAGCATTTTATATTAAGATACGAAATTAAATTTCGTTATGTTTTACTTGATTATCCCTAATCCTGTAACACGCCCTTTCCACACATCTCAACTCGTAATCCAAAAAAAATATTTTGTGTTTCATTTTTGTGTTTTTATTTATTTATTTATTTATTTATTTATTTATTATGTCATTCTCGCACCATTCCCTACTACTCTACTGCTAACAGCACGAAGGCGAGGGTGAAGCGTCGGAAAATTAAAATATTTACGAGTAATCTGATCTATTAGAATGTGGGCTCCACTATAGGCCAGTAGTTTGGGCTGAAATGGTCAAATAATAAATGCGAATATTCACCTTTGGCGTGCTACGTGAAGTTAGGGTTACGTAACTTCAACATTATACATGTACTTTGCAACAAACTTGAATTCTTTGTTCTACTGACATTATTTTTCAGGTTTTCAAACTGACACAAGACTTGCAAAATTTCTCAAGTTTCTGTCCAAAAACTACATCACTGTGTCTACATTTCAATTATCACAGTGGACGATGGAAGACAATAAATACTCGTATTTACCAGTCTTAGTGTGGTTTTACAGCGAAACTGAAAACGCACAACAATTGCTAATGGAGGTAATATGGTTTAATATGTATTATGGGAAAAATCCCTCGCTTTTTGCCGAACTTAAAGGTTCGTTGCCCTGTTAACAACAACCCATCACTTCTCCCTATCCTCAACTAGAAAAATGCAGTCCATAACCTCCCATCCACTTTCTTTAAGATCAAGTTAATATTACTTTCCCATCTATTCCTAAGTCTTACAAGCTGTCTCTTTCCTCTAGGTTTTCACATCAAAACCCTGCATGCATTTCTGTACCCATTGCCCCGCACATCTCGTCCGCGGTGATGTAATCACACTGATGATGTCTGGTCAGAAGAACAAATCATGAAGTTTATCACCAAGCAGTATTCCCCAGCTTTAACTTCCTTTCTCCTTCTCTGGCCCAAATATCTTACTCACAATCGTATGTCCGAAAACCCTCAGCCTAGTCCGTCCCTTAATGTGAAACACCAAGTTTCATACTCATATAGAACAACAGGTAACATTATCCAGAATTGAGTACAACTGCTTTATATGTTAGTAGATACAGAGTGGGGCAGAAAAACCTGAGGTTTTTCGAAGTGAAATAACAAAATGACGTGTCCCTTTATTATGTAATACGATGACTGAACTCAGTACCTGCCACTTTATGTTTCGAAAATTTCGCCATTCAGATGTCTCCCGCCGATTCTCAAACATTGCTCCAAACTTTCTCGAAGATTTTCTGTCACTCGACCAGTCATCTGTTCTGGGATTTGTGCGGTTTCTTCCTTTCATCTCTGCTTTATTTCCTCGAGGATTCTAGGCTTAGAGATCAAAACTTCAGTTTTGAAATACACCCATAAACAGTAATCGCAGTCGGACGTATCAGGTGAACGCGCAGGCCATGGAACAGCACCGCCACGAGAAACGACGTGTTGTGGAGATGTTTCTCGCAGAAAATTCATTGACGCCATTGTTGTATGGGCTCTTGCCCCATCTTGTTAGAACTATGTTGAAGAGAGATCGATTCCACGACGACGTTACTCTGTTTCACAGAAGTTGCCTAATATTTCTACATAGCGGTCGGATGTCACAGTAACCGCTGCACCTTCGTTGCCTTCAAAGACCTAAGGGCCAAGGGCCCCGAACAATGAAATCCCGCACCAGACAGTCAATTTATCGCTGTAGAGAGGACGCTGATGGATCTGTTTTGAATTATCGCGTGCCCAGTAGCGGTAATTCTGTTTGTTCATGTAACCAGACAAGTGGAAACGAAGCATGTGGTAAATGTTTCCACAACACGTCTTTTGTGGCAGTGATGTTACATGGTCTGGCGTTCACCTAATCTCTGTGCCTGTTATTACTTTTTATGGGGGTGTCTCAAAAGTAAATTTTTCATCTCTAAGCCTAGAACCACCGAGGAACTAAAGCAGAGAATGAAGGAAGAAACCGCATTAATCCTGGAACAGATGGCTCGTCGGGTGATGGAAAATCTTCGAGAAAGCGTGAAGCAGTGTTTGAGCAATGACGGGACACATTTGAGAGACGAAATTCTCAAAAATAAAATGGCATGTACTGAGTTCTTCAGTGATAGTAAGTGTTACCTAATAAGGTGAAAAGCCGTTGTATTATTTAGTTTTGAAAGCCGTCAGGTTTTTCTGCCGCACACTGTACTTCCATTATTTTCCAGCTACTTAAATCGCTTAAATATGAAGATATAGCAGAAACATGTTCGTTTGTACCAAGGGCTACAAATGAAATATTAGTTCATGGATTTGTTTAACTGCCACACTAGTCAGACAAATCAAAATTTCTGCTGGAAGACAACTAAAATAATTCTTCCGGTCACAGGCAAAAATTTATTACAGGCCAAGCCGCAGTCCAAAATTAACAGTTGCGACTTCCATTTGATGAAGTTTCACAGACTTGAAACTAATTAGCATGACCCAAACAGAATATCTTCTCATATTCGTCAAAGATTTTCACTGGTTTAAGAAATGTAAAGTAACTGTACTATATATATTTGACCTGTTTGTAAGAAGGGTGATAAAATATCTTGTAGCACAGCTGTTATCAACTACATACAAATTTTATCCAACGTTTATCCATCAAGGTTAACTCGATATGTAGAGAAAATTATTGGAAGTCATCAGCGTGCACTTCGAAGTGACAGGTCAACTACAATAGTCTATTCTGCATGTGTCAAATAGTTCAGTAAAGATGGAAATTAAGCTGGGCAGTATCAGGGCTATTTGTGTGCTTCAAGTAGGCTACGGCAATGCGCCAATTGAAAATCAGACGGCTGTAGGCTATAAGGATTGTACAAAAAGTCGTATCATTTTGCATATTTGTCTGTTCCAAGGTTTCCAGCACATCCAGGGGAAAGTGGCTACTTTTCTACAATTCAGTGATGCCACTGAACGAGTTTTTCAGAAATATTCACATTACTTTAAACTCTGAATTTCTCGTGGTACAGTGGTTGAAACATTCCCATGTGTGGATTACTGAAGTGTACCACATACACCACACCCTGTCACTGCAGATGAACTGCCTTGGCAACTGGAGTAGTAATGCTGGCCTAATCTGGACCAACCTATCGCATACACAGAGAAGGAGTGACCTTCATGGTGTTGCAATCAAATCGGGATTTATTAATTTTGTAAGTAGAAATATTAATATAATATTCTTATATGTACTTACACTCTCAGCGAATCTGCCCGTAGCCTAGAATATGCATTTACTTCTATCTTTTCAATGGTATTCATACATATCCAATTCCATCTGGTCTTTACTAAAGATTGTTACTCATTATTTTAAAGTACGGTCAGCGCTTTACTATGTAAGCCTTCTGTTTTTATAGCAAGTGTTTAACTCCTCCCATAATTCTTCATTTTCAATTTTCTTTATCTAGCGCACTTGGCATTTCTTTAAATAAAGCTCCTGTCGACTCAATATTTTGTTTGTCTTAATAAAATAATAGCTTCCACGTATGAGTGCGCCAGCTACCTCCGTTGGTGCACTGTATCAACCCACTCTCTAATAACAACCTACTGTGGATCGTATCTGGTTGTGGCGTAGCTAACAGCGGCTCGTAGGTTAACAATACATATATATTCACTAAACGAACATAGCACAATACACCATACTTACAAGTTATAGAAGTATATCACATAAATAACAATGACAATTTCACTCCTTGTACACAACATGTAAACATCACTCACAATACTTTTCACAGCCTGAATCCACGACATAATCTTGCGGACATTAGAACGTTAACAACATGATACAAATACCAAACATAATGCAAACAATAAGCAATGCAACCAGAACGCACAGTAATCAGAGGCTCCACACCTACATAAAGAAATACTTGGGGGTGCCGGTACCAAACACAAATCCCACATGAAAATCCCCAGCACCACCAAGGGCTGTACAACCCCTCCCGCTAGCTACATATTTGCCGAGACATAATTTGGAAACCCGAGGCCGAAACAAAATTTAGTTGCTCGCAGCTCGGACGCAGGTCGCAGAGTGAAAACAGCTGGAAAAGTTCGGACACAGGAAAACTCGGGACAACAAGTTCCACGTTGGCGGTAGGGGCGGAAACAGGAAGGGAAAACCGATAGGTAAGGAAAAGGGGCGGTAGATAGGCTGACGTGGATCGTAAACAAAAACTGTGCCTTGACACGGCTCATGAATGTGAAAACTTATATTACTTGACAGTTTTTAAACTTCATCTCAGTAGTTGTCTAAACATCAGGTTTATCATCCAAATATTCATTGATATAGTCATGTTTTATTATATACATCACAGTACGCGATATATAAAATGTACTCCATCTGTCACACCTTCCGTGCAGCCTACCCTACTCTCTAGTCGCTTCACAGATGACATTCAGTCACTTCTTAGAACACAGCCAACCGAACTTACAGTAAGTTCGTTACCTCGCCCGGCATACAGTGGCGAACGTAACAGATACCATTTGTGTATTAATGTCCTTATAAAAGCAGGCCTGCATTGAAAAATAGGCCGATATCATTCCCAGTTTTAACGTAACATAATTCACTCACTCACTCACTCACTCACTCACTCATTCATTCATTCATTCATTCATTTATTCATTCATTCATTCATTCATTCATTCATTACGTTTTTATCAGGACAGGTCCACAGCTGCTTCCAAAGCGAGTCATCTAGACATCTCCTTCTTCAAACTCCAGTATGTTCTCTTTCATTGAAGGTCATCCAGTAGCTGCTTACGTCTTCTTCCTCGTCTTGCCCTCCTTTCTATCTTACATTCAATAACGTGATTTAGAAAAGAGTTACGCTTAGCCTTCCTTCTTTTTATTGTATGCAGTGTGTTCTTTTCCGCTTCGACTCTTTGCAATACTTCTTTGTTCTTCACACAATTTGATCATCTCCATCCTTCCTCAGCACCACCCGAACACCCGAAGGGTCCAAGTTTCAGCACCCTACAAAGCTATGTTTCAAATGTAGCATGTCCTTAGTTTCTTCATAAAATTTATGTCCAATTTGCTGGTGAAAAGACTCTTCTTCTTGTTGAATGCAGCTATTACCATGGCAAATATGGTTTTCATTTCACTTGTACAGCTTGCGTCACTTATTGTCAGAATAACAAGACGGTTGAAATATTCCACATTCCCCGCTGGTTTTGGTCTATCATAATACGTACTGGAAATTGTTGTCTTGATATTCGCATCACCTTAGTTCCCCCGCCCCACACTCGTATCAGTTACATAATGCCTTCCATCTTCACCTAGTACATCAGTCATGGCTTGGTCTCCTCCAAGTACGTCGTCAGTTTTCTTTTCAAGCCTTTTGTTACGTATCTTCGCTACTATCTTTGCTGCTTGTGCAGTGCTGCGATAGTCGCTGCAGTTTGCAGCTTTTGGCTTCTTCTTTAAGGCAATCACTGTAACTCGATTGAGGTCCTTGGGCCACTCTCCTGTATCATATATACCTATGTAACATAATATGGCTTTACACATATAAGTGTAAATGTTCTGTTCGTTGCTGTGTTTCCTACCGCAGTAACAACAGAGATAAGCAAACATTAGGGTAGCAAAGACTGTTAAAACAATGAACAATTATTGTGATCAAGCTTTTGAATGAATTGTACGAAGACGGTCATATCGATTTTACTTCTATTTTTATATCTGTAATGTATGTTCCTCATGGGAGGATAATATTAAGATGGATTTTGAAGTAAGAGGATAGGAGGTCTTGAATAGAATGCATATGGCACAGGCTCTTCTGAACACAGTGATAAACTTTCCAGTTCCATAATATGCGGGGACATTCTCGAACAGCTGTGAAAATATTAGCTTCTTAGGAAGGACTGCGCTCCGTATAGTGAGGTATGTATGTTATCAACTTTCTCATGCTTCTTCTCACAGATGGCAGACTTTCAGCTGCTATTTTAATCCTTTCATTGTCAGCTTTTCAAGCGGCCTATTGTCTTAGCACAGACAGATGCTCTTACTTCGTACACTTTGCGCAGGTATAAAAATGTGTACTGTCACAGATATACCTGTAGCTAATGCATTCAAACAGAACGTAGTTGGGGAAGAAGGCAAAATGTTTAAAAGATTATATTTAATCTGATAACGATATTTTTCCCCTACTAGAGCAATGTTCTCTACGCCACCAAATTCAAAGGAAGGAAGCCAATAGAAATTCGTGGGTTTTCTTATGAGATCTGGAATGCACTGCAGAACAAAATTAACTTCACGTAAGTATTTCTTATACCGTATAAAACCGTACATCTAAGCAGGACTTCAGTAACACAAATCACTTCATTAAGGAAATAACAATATTCATTCACCCATAGCCTAACTGTAATTTAGTGCGATACATACAATTATTAAAATCAGGTGCAGAAACAATGCGTCTCTACATGTCATGTATGTATAGGCCTGTATACCTAAATGAGGTATTAAGATCAAAGAAACAATAGACTCGCCACGGACGCCCGTGATTTTCGAGTTTCTGGGGCCCTGTGTTCTTTTGTTATATGTAGGACTATCACCATCTTATAAAGATTCAAGTCTTCTGGGGTGCTGCGCCGTGCAAAAATGTAGTCTAAGGGCTGTGCTTGGCGGTCTTGGCGCAGAAGTTGCAGGCCCTGAACTATTTCGAAACGCCGGTGACTTTTAACATCCCAAGCGGAACTAATCTTCATAAACACCGCTGTCAGAACCTCAAATCTCGCAAATCAAGTTCATGATAAGGACCCTACTCTACAGGATCAGTGTGGTAAAGATGGTCATATGATTAATCCTTGATTGTTTACTTAACCCATAATGTTTGGTATTATTTGTGTTATAAGACCTGTAAAATTGACTTCGGCTTCCGTCTCTGAATATTAGATCTAATTAATTCTTTGCATATTTCAGCGACAGATATTATATATTACAATGTGAAAAAACGCCATAAGGTTTCTTGGTACATCGAGCACATCTATAATCTTTTCCCTGGATACGGCAAATTTCGTGAGGGTTTTATCGTACATGCCGGGAACAATTTAGAGTTTTCCACTGCAGCTCAACTTGACTGGTACTATAGAACAGTCTAGAAGTGCTGAACTGCATCTCGTAAGCAGGACAGGCACTTCCTGAAAACATTGCTCCACAGGGGACGGAGCTCTATTCTTCAGATACTGACAGCCTCTCGGGATGGGATATCGTAGTCGGCATAGCGACTCGCTACGGGCTGGACGGTCCGGGGATCGGATCCGAGTGTGGGCGAGATTTTCCGTATCCGCCAAGGTCAGCTCTCTGGTGCACACAACCTGCTGCACACTGGTTACCGAGTCATTGCAAGGGATGAAGCGGCCGAGGCTTGGCCTTAACCACGCATCACGTCTAGCGCTGAGGTTGCAGAAAGAGTAGAGCTGTACCTCCACCCCCAATTTGTGCTTTCACGGCAGGTTGTAGGGTAAACTTTACCCTTACTGACAACTTGTCTTCCAATATTGCCTTTCAGTTCTTGCAAGGAATGTGGCCTGTTTCCTCTTACATTATTTCACTGTTCCCCAAATTAATAATCTCTAACTAACTAACTAACTAACTAACTAACTCCATGGAGCAGAGGCCTTCTTGAGAAGCTAACAGTTTCTCAGCTAGTCAAGAAATTCCCCGCATTTTATGGAACCCGAAGGTTCATTACCGCATTCACAAGAGCCCGCAACCTGTCCCTATCCTGAGCCAGCTCAATCCAGTTCATGTCCTCCCATCCCACTTCCCGAATATCCATCTTAATATTATCCTCCCATCTACGCCTGGGTCTACCAAGTGGTCGCCTTCCCTCGGGTCTCCCCACCAAAATCCGCTATGCACCTCTCTCCTCCCCCATACGTGCCACATGCCCCGCCCATCTCAGTCTTCTCGACTTGACCACCCGAATAATATTTGGTGATGAGTACAGGTCATTAAGTTCCTCGTTATGTAGTCTTCTCCACTCCCCTGTCGCCTCGTCCCTCTTAGGCCCAAATATCCTCCTCAGCACCCTATTCTCGAACACCCTCAGTCTTTGTTCCTCCCTCAGTGTGAGAGACCAAGTTTCGCATCCATACAGAACAACCGGTAAAATTATAGTTCTGTATACCCTAATCTTTGTGTTTTTGGATAGCAACCTGGAAGACAAAAGATTCTGCACCGAATGATAGCAAGCATTCCCCGACTTGAATCTGCTCTTAATTTCTTCATGAATGGAGTTTCGATTCGTTACGGTTGCTCCCAAATATTTGAATTCTTCCACCCTTTCAAAGGATTTATTATCTATATTTATGTTGCGATTGTGTCCTGCATTCTGATTTCGAGACATGACCATGTACTTAGTTTTCTCAGCATTTACTTCTAGACCAATCTCCTTACTAGCAATAATTAAATCTTCTGCATTTTTCTTTATGCTATGTACGCTTCCGCCCAATATATTAACATCGTCAGCATAAACCAGAAGCTGATGTGTACCATTCAATTTCAAGCCCTCCTGGTTTGCCTGAACCCTCCTAATGGCATATTCTAAAGCAAAGTTGAAAAGCAATGGCGACAGAGCATCTCCTTGTTTCAAGCCATTATTAATAGGGAACGTGTCAGACAGATGTTTGCCTACCCGAACTCTGCTATATGTTTCACTTAGGCACATTTTTATTAACCTTACTAGTTTCATGGGGATACCGAACTCAATGAGAATATTATACAAGACCTCCCTCCTAACTGAATCATAGGCTTTCTTGAAGTCTATAAATAGCTGATGCACTGCCTCATTGTATTCCCATTTTTTCTCAAGTATTTGACGAATGCTGAATATATGATCAGTAGTTGACCTGTTACGTCGAAATCCACGCTGATGATCCCCAATAATTTCCTCTGCATATGGAGTTAACCTTGACAAAAGGATGTTGGATAGAATTTTGTACGTAGTCGACAAAAGTGATATGCCTCGATAGTTATTGCAATCTGTCTTATCACCCTTCTTATAAATAGGCACAATGACCGACTCCTTCCATTCCTCAGGCAATTCCTCCTTATTCCAAATAGAAATAATAAGTTTATGGATTTCAGACCGAATAATCCTAATCTCAGAAATTTAAATCTGGCGATCTTAGACACCATATTCCGCGAGTTTCCAGTCTTTTGTCAATATATATTCTAGGGCAACCATTCTTCTTCGAATGCCAGACTCTTGAACATGAAGGCACCAAATTTCTTTCAGATTTCGACAGCCGCACACCCAGTGACACAGCGTTATATTCCAGAAGTCTGAACCCTCAGCCATCGAGAAAGGTGCTCTATAGGTCGCCGCACTCTCTTACGTGAAGTAACCGAACGTTCTTTCTCTCTTAATTCTTTGAGGAACAGTGTCGGAAATAACTGAAAAATTTTTGTTTCTTCGAAAAATACGGGCCATACGATTTTAAGTCTACTAACAGCACACCAAACCCCAACTTTATGGTCGTGCAAAGGAATCTCATAAACTTGTGGTGCTAAAGGTATAAATGAGCCGTAACCCTCACGCATTATGTGTGTGTGTGTGTGTGTGTGTATGCTATTTATTTCGTTCAGTGTACGGATCAAGTAGCGTGCCGCTTGCAACAAGGCTCGTGTCTCAAATCGAGTGTTGTGTTTTCCACAAGCGAGGGAACAGCGACCCACTCACCCAGGAAGCAGAAATCTGGGGCTGACCAGGCACCCTTCTAGCCGGCGTCAGTGGCGGCCGTATTCACCGTGCCATCCTCCCCCCCCTCTCCCCTCTTCGAGACATCACACAACCACTTTCTCCGGAAAGCGTACTCGTCGTCCGGAACGGGTCGCAGTGCCGGAGGGCGTGTCTGGTGGTGAAGCAGTTTCTATGTCAGAGTGGAAGACTTCTGCCGACTTTAGGCCGTCAACGGGTACTGTTGCCGCGACGCCGTGGACCTCGACTGTAAAGGTCTTACCGCGCCTGTGAAGGGCCTTGTCTGAGCCGACGTACGGGGCTTGCAGAACTCCACAGAGCGCACCTTGCCGCGGAAGGCATGACAGGCGGTAGCCACGTTCTTAATGTGAAGGCAAATGGCGTTGCATGGCTCGATGCCGGTAAGGGACGGAACTTATCGACGTGGAGATGCAGCCGGAATGCGAAGTCAGTAACGCTGGTGCAGTCGGTTGAGGACTGGACGTTAAAATCTGCTGGCAACCAGAACACCAATACCTGTACTCCGGCTGTTTGCATTGCCGCGTAATGTAAACCACGTCTCATCCAAGAAAAAAGAACCCAAGTTCCAAAACAATAAATCCACATACTGTAGATTCTTGAAACTACAAGCATTACTGGCTTCTTGTTTCCCGGCACAGAGAGAACAGCTAACTCGACGGCTCTAATTTTATACTGGCGTTGGTTCAGAAGATTTGTTGGCCTGTGGACTGTGCGTTTTGATACCCTACTTTGAACACACAACCGAGAAGAATACTTCCTGGAGTTTTTTTTTATTCTTTCATCAACAGCGTTCAATTTCTCTTCAGCCAGAGCATACACTAAAACTTCATTGATTTGTTTGACACTGAATTTTAAACAATTTTTTGTAACACTGCATTGTTGAAGCAGATATATCCTTTAAGAAACTCAGCACATTTCTTCCCCCATTGACGCTTGCAGAGATATTACAAGCAAGTACTCTAAGCTCAACTGAACACTTTCCTCACACGCACTAACGTGCCCCCCACCAGACACCGCCACACAACTCCGGTGTGCGTCGGAAGCGCAGTATTCTTAAGATGATTCAATTCGCGGCCGACTCGCCTTTTGTAGCCCGGTTCGTATTTCACTGCCCAGTAAAGCTACACTCTGAACAAACCAGCATGTAAAGGCTGAAAAAACGTAGAAGCAATTAATAATGAATAAGGTATCGATATCTACGTGTATGTCTGGTCGTGGTGGAAATGACCCTGATTTGTGCTGGTGACGCCGTGTCGAATCAGGCTACTTCTACATTCGGGGTCAGAAGCATTCCAGTTGCGAAATTTGGGAAATACGTGCCACTTACACGGTCACATGCACAGTCGTTGGACACTTAGAGGATGAAGATCATAGCTGAGTTGCCGCCAAAGCCTAAAACCGGTGAATATTTCTATCAAATAGAGTACAGATAATCATTTACCATAAAACGAAATACGATTAGTCTCGGGGTACCTCAAACAAAAAACAGACCGCCCCAGACCCTCAGACGAGAAAGATTAGTACCTCTGTACTTAAGATCTCGTCTGTAGCATGGAAAGGGTTGAAGAATATCAGGCACCCTGCACGCAATATTTTAATAAACAATAATAATGAAAAACACGTAGAACTCAGATTAAAAATAAGTACTGGCCCAAATGTAAAGCAACTTGCCACTTTCTTCATCTGAACACAGTATTTTTGGACTAATTACTAATTAAATGTGTTGTTCAGGAATGACTACAGCATGCCAGAAGACAAAGTGTTTGGTTCGCTTGAGAATGGAAGATGGAGTGGATTAATAAAAATGCTTGTTACTGAAGAGGTGGATGTTGTCATTCTGCCCGTTATGAAAACCCCGAACAGAATGCTGGCTGCTGATTTCTTCACTCCCCTCATCAGGACAAAGTAAGCATTACACATTAGCAACGGCGCACCCAAGGGGGGAAGGTGGGCCAAAACCGAAATTAAAAAAACACAGATTTTGTAGATATCATGGTATCAAAATTTTACGTAATTTCCACTTCAGCCAAACTCAGGCACAGAAGGCTACTGATGATTAGTACATTAGAATTTCTAAAAATAAATTAATAAAATTTAAAAAAAAACAAGAAGCTAGGACACAGTGATTGAGCTATGGAACATGTAGCTAGAGTCATGTAACACATAGTTATATTCGTATGTACATAAATGCATTTGCAGGCAGTGTTATGTTTTACTTGCAACATGATTTTTATAACATAATTCTTAAAATCAAACATAAATTACGAGTATATACAACTTCAGGGTCAGTCTCCCACCTCCCAAAGAAAAATTCTAGGTTCACACCTGCACGTTAGGGTCAGCCACGGACAGATCTTATTTTAAATTGCAGAAATGAAGGTAACGTTGTCCCTCTCCACGACATGAAGACGTATAGCGGAGGGTAAGTACTGTTTTCTGTTTCTTAAACTCGAGTCTAGACGAAGGTCAGTAGCCAGTTTCTCGCACCGGCGGCTTTATCCTCGGGGAAAGTGCCCCGGTAACCATTGAATATGTTGCTGGCTGGGCCTGACACCTGGTCTGGACTCTTTAGAGAGAAGACAGGAAAGATTTTAAGACACGTGAAATTACTTGGTATAATTTTGCAAATGCCAGCTCATTAAATAATACAGGAATCTGGACAATGAATTTAGACAAAATGTAATTACTTGCACTTATCTGTCAACTCCACAGTTCGGTAAAATACAATAATTGAAAAATACTACTAGTATATTAACGACAAATTCGTTTTTTAAATTAAAAATATTTAAACACAGCCAGTCCATTAAAATGACGTATGTAAATTGGCAGTTGTAAAATTTACGCTCACCACATCTCAAAATCTGTTGACTACAGGCTAGCACAGTAGGATATGACATTCTTCAGGCTGCCAAATTTATAACTTTGTAGCGAGGAGAGGAAGTGTTTAGAAATGACTCCTGTCCAATGGCATTTGAGAAGTTAAAACTCCAGGCACTGCGGCCTAGTCCAGCTAAAATATGTGCAGTCGCACAGACTAGGCGTTTGTGTATGTGAAAAACATTAAGCATAAAATTTAAAGAATACAGTAGGCTGCTTGCAGGAACAACCACCTTTTAAGGGCCTATTTGTTAATATAAGTACCGACAAGTTTAACGCTAAAATCTCTGTAGTTTGTTACACTGTGTATTTGTGTGTCCCATGGGATTCTTGCAATAAGTGGCCCTTACTTCCCATAGACTGTTCACCGATTAGCCTTTCTAATAGAAGCAGTGTTCTCTGTGAGGTATGAACTACAGCTTGATATTATATTCAAATTAATTTTAATCTTCAAAGAGTTAAGCTACATTTAATTATGTGTTTGAATATTTTAATACATTATGTAGTAACCCATAAAACAAAAAGTTCCGTTCTATGGGGTCACTGTACAAAAAAACCCATTGTACATTTTCCTTTTATTGATGCTTGAGAGAAAAGTGAAACACAGCACACTAAAACTACCACTGACACGTGACTATGTATGCAACACTTGAAATACCTTTCATTGTGCTCTTTATACGTGTAATCCTCTCACTGGTTACAGGTTTAGCATATATATAAAGAGACCGGCCGCTGGAGAATACGGACTAAATCACTTATTGAAGCCACTGTCAATTGGGTTTTGGTGCAACACTTTCTTTGCCATGATTTTAATAACGACTGTCCTTACTGCGTTGTGGCAAGTTTTGAAAAATCAAGAGGCTGACGACTACAATCTGTACAGCTCTGCTTTCTATATATTTGGTATCTTCTGTCAGAGAGGTAAGAAACTGCACAGAGATTTAGAATAGCCTTTCCTGTGCAGGCCAGATCAGTAGGTCTTCCAATCACCATTTTCCTTGAGGACGGAAAGTGACTGTCCGCGAATGTTTGTGTTTTAATTTTTATTTAAACACCGGACGATAAATAATTCCCAGATGTGAATAATTAAGAAAAATTTTGGTTTTCATTTACTTAAAAGTATTTCTGAACAAAACTCATTAAGCCCGATTTTCTGTTGAAAAGATCTGTAGTCCTACAGGTTTGTTACTGTTGATATCAGCGTTTAATTTTATTTTGTGAAAGCTTACAACTTAAGTCTATATCCTACCTGCGTCAAACCTGGAGAACACCTCAAATTTTCCTACAGTTACTGCGTTTTAATTGCCACCTTTTTGTCGTGATATGTATGTTTATATTCAGGCGCTCAACTTTAACAGTTGATTAGTTATCACCACCAAAACATAGCTATAGAACATAAAGCCACCATGTTTTCATTTCATATTCTGCGACAATCTACCTCAATTTAATTTACACAGAGTTCGAAGATTTATTACAATGCAGAATTTCAGGACTGCAAAACATTTCTATCATGCCAAAAAGCACTCTGTGAGTGGATGCAGATGGCAAAGAATAAAGCTCGAATAATTCAGTCTGAAACCGTCCTACGTGGTCAAACTCACCCATGAAGAGAAAGAAAAATATTTCTCAGAAGAGCTTCTAAAAGGTCTACATTTTTAATGTAATGGGTCCTAGTCCTGCAGCCGTAGTACTTCGCTATCAATATTGCAGTATTCTAGATGCTAATATTAGCCTTGTCATAGCTGTTTGTCAGTCAGTCAGTCTGTATGTCTGTCTGTCTGTCTGTCCGTCCGCATGTATCAGCGCGGTTCCCACTGGACGGATTTTTGTGAAATTTGATATTGGAGACTTTTACGAAAATCTGTCAGCTTTGGTTAAAATTGGACAATATGAGGAACTTCACATGAGGACATAAATATGTTTGTATTGCTTTCTATATAACAGGGAAACAAAGTCATTAGTTATGACCAGGATATTTAAGCGCGTTTAAATAAGACGCGAAATGCGCCTACTGGCTTCGTCACTTCTGCCCGTCCTGCTGCCTGTCCGCATGTAACATCGCGGCTACCACTAGACGGATTTTTGTGAAATTTGACATTGCGGACGTTTACGAAAACCTGTCGACATACTCCAGATTAGGTTAAAATCGGACAAAAAGGTCAGGCAATTCACATGACAGCCTAAGTGATTTAAAGTACTCTTGGGAGCACCAAATGCAGCACAACACAGAAAAGGCACTGCTGTTCTTTCGTGGCAATGCCTTCAATATTTGCGAGTATTACATCGTTGACAGCGACATATTACGTGAACAATACAAAGGGAACGCACTGCTGCTTTTCCATAGCCACAAAAGTTATGCGAACGCGCCAAATATTCCGTTACACGTACATTGCCTATCCTGTTAATTATTGTGAAGAATTTCTTTACCTTTTAAAGCCTAGTGGTTAGCATATTTACCGCCAGGCTTAACATGACATATTTTGTATTTTTCCCATAAAATCTGTGGCGAATTCTCCGGCATAGACAATGCTGCGCTACACCACTGAAATGATGGAAATTACTTCTTTTCTTTATTAAAAAATAACTGTAGATCTTTTTCCGAAAATTATTATTCTGTGTTACACAATCTGCACAGCGCCCTTGCTAAACAGCTAGGGACACGGAGTGGTCTGTGCTATAACTTGCCCCTTGGCTCGCTAGCGCACATTTCTAGCTTAGGGATGAGGAGTGTTACCCTCTATACCTTGCCTCTTGACGCACGCGCGCTTGTGTATGTGTGAGAGAGGCATACACAGGGTGATTCACGACTTGTGGACATTACTGCACGTGGTGATTTCCTAGGTCTTTGTGATCAAAAAAGTTCAGATAAACATGTGTCCGATTGTGGACGGTTACGGAGTTATGGGCATTTTTTACTTCCCGTACACGCCCTCGTGTGAATCGCGTCGTACGGAACCAGCTGGCCGGTGAGGTACTTTAGTTGGTGGTCTATCGCTGGCGTTGCAAGCATTATTCTTGCCAGCCAGCTACAGGCAGTCCAGTTCCCGTATCGCGGCATTTGGAAGGTGTGTTGGGAATGCGGGGAAGGTGGGGTGGGTGGGTATTCGCCTGGGCAGTGTACACTGAATGACTCAGCAACTACTACGTGTTAAAAACCCCTTATCACTTACATCACAGTGACTGTGCCGGCTCCTAATGTTCAGAACAGTATGGCGATAGTTTCGTCAAGGCGTGGGGGTAGAAGCGACATACTGTAGAGTGCCTGTTAGTCCCGTACGTGTTGTCATCTCGGTGCGTCTGTTACGTTCACGATGCCATTTACATTTTCAGTTGCAGAGTACGCAGATGTGGTTTATGTGTACGGTTTTTGTGACGGTAAGTCAGTTCATGCCGCCGCTGAGTATCAGCGACGTTTTCGGAACCGTAGAAGACCAACCCGCAGAGTGTTTACTCGAGTTTACCAGAGATTGCCAGATACCAGTACACTTCCCGGCGTTCGCATTGCAGCCGAGCGTGATGTTAATCAAGGCGTCGATGAAGGAGAAGGCATTGTTCAGATGGTACAGAGCAGTTCACGTGCAAGTACGCGAAGAATTGCAGCACGTCTTCATGTTCCCCAAACGAGAGTGTGGAGAACACTGCACGCAGAGGGCATGTATCCATACCACGTGCAGCGAGTGCAACATCTCGGACCTGGCGATTTTGCTCAGAGGCTGGAATTTTGCAAGTGGCTCAATGGCAGTCGCCAGTTGCATCGTTACATCCTGTTAACTGACGAAGTGCAATTCAATCGCGAAGGTGCCAATAATACACACAACTCTCATGTGTGGGCAGGTGAGAGTCCCCACGCCACTGTGGAAAGCAACTTTCAACTACGTTTTGGTGTCAGTGTGTGGTGTTCAGTTCTGGACGATCAGCTGATTGGTCCTTTCATCTTGGAAGGTCGTCTTACAGGAGAGGAGTACCTCCGATTTCTGCAGGAGGAATTTCCCCGACTTTTGGTGGATGTACCTTTGAATAAACGAGGTCGTATGTACTTCCAACATGACGGAGCTCCTCCCCATTTTTCACGTGAAGTTAGAAATTTCGTGAACTATAATTTCCCTGGGCGATGGACCGGACGTGGCGGTCCCACAATTGGCCAGCCAGGTCTCCAGACTTAAGCCCACTGGATTATTGTGTATGAGGATGGATGAAAGAACTGGTTTATAGTGTGAAGGTGGGAACGCGAGATGCATTGCTTGGTCGGCGGCAGACCGCATCAGGAACAGCGGAAACTGCAACGAGGAACTCGCGCAGTTCACAACCGAGCGGCAGCCTGTGTTGCGGCCGGCGGTGGCATTTTCGAAAACCAGCTTTAAACACAGATCAGTGCACATTATAGGTAATTTCACGAATTTAACGTTACATTTATACTTTAAATGTATCATGTATTATGCTGGTTTATTATTTTGTTCCGTTTATTGTCAATAATCGTTACCCTCTATTCTAAGTTTCAAGTGATCATAACTCCGTAACCGTCCACAACCGGACACATGTTTATATGAACTTTTTTGATCACAAAGACCTAGGAAATCACATCCTGCAGTAATGTCCACAAGGCGTGAAACACCCTGTAGAGAGAAGGCACTGTGACACTTTTTTCACAGTGTCCATTTGAATGTAAGTAAATCGGTAATAATAACATACTTCTTCTTGCTTGTGTAACAAGCGAGAAAGAAAGTGAAAGATACGGTTATGGGATGAGGGAAGCTTGCCGTTTACTCAGTGGAAATGACATAGCGATGAAAAAGTTAATTTGCACACAAGTTTTCGTATTGAGGAACCAGGTCGTCTGATTGCTGCGCCCCGGAAGAAATAACCCAACCACACAGCACAACAACACAGAAGACCTATTTCCGCAACAGTCACGCGGTGTAAACCTCTAATCACTGCCTTCTTATTGTTAAGACGATATTTACCTCTGATTACTTCATTTTCCCCATGTATTGAGCTTTGTTGATGCATGATTGACTTGTTATAAAAGAAAGAAATGATAAACATTTTTTTTAATATTTGGACTATATCTCCATGAGACATAAAATATTACTTTAAAAAGTAAAGAGAAATGGGAATATTGTTCAGTATTAAATTTTGATAATAAGAATTCTAAGAACATAGCTGTTTTCACAGCAGGACTGTGGTCTTGCCGTCCATGTGCCGCCCGACCCAGGAAATACTACCATTATGTACCGCTACTGTGCATTTCAGCGAAATTCATTCATTTTTATTTTACTGAAACACTCCCATCACTTCCAAGCTGCAATTGTACGGAAAGTTTTCTGTCACCAAAGTATTGTACGGTCCCTGTTACCTTCATAGTGACAGCAGTACAGAACGAGTGACTTTTGTTTCGTGTTGTAAAGTTGTATAGGATTACAGTAGTGTGATGTGGAAAACTACTTTGACATTATCTTATTCTTTAATGACCCTTACTCGGAAGAACGGGCTGTACAAGGTTAATGAAAGTGTGATACAGGACTTACTAAAGATGTCATTTTCAAGAAGTGTTGCAAAAAAATCTTTGGGTTTCCCATCCCGTTGTGTGTGTGCCACAACTATTTCTAGTCAGAACCGACAAGCCCAACACAACTCTCTTTCCTGCTCTTTATTATTAATACTGCTACATGTTTCGGGCGCACAGGGCGTCCCTCATCAGGCATAATACAATTTCCAGGAAAAAGTGTAAAGGCGGAGGCTTCACCTTCTTACGTTACAATAAAACTATGTTACAATAAAATCTTCTTTAAAATACGTAAAAAAATAAAAACCATGAAGTATATTGGTTTATTATTTCCAGTTGAAATAGCGATAGACTTTATGTATCTTCTATTACTGTTTTTGGACATTTCAGATGGATATATAGTCAGAGGTCTCAACGTTTCCTTAAGTCTCGGTGGAGAATAATGAGTAGTGGACTTGTAGGTTTTTACGTCCCTGGAACGTCCTGTGGGATTTGGGAAATTCCAATGCGCTTTCGTTGTATTCTTTCTTACTACTCTTCCCTACTGGCAAATTTCTGTAAGGAGTGTACAAAGTGTAGTGTACACATAACACTATTACTTCCTTATTGTCTTAACGACTCTGCTTGTTTGTGTCTTGCTGTACGTTGTACTGACACTAACAAGCGCGTGTGGGTTGCTCGGGTGCTTGTTCCGAGCCGATGCTACCAATTGCGCGCTCGTCCTCTGCTGTCATGTTTAGTGAAATCCGGTTACTGATGCTGCCAGTTGCAGGGTCTGTCCACTAGTGCCATAGTGAGGGAGATAATTCATTGGAACAACCCAGAGAGCGCTGAAGTCGCCCAAGCAACATGGTCCCACTCAATATGGCGCGACGATCTGCGTGGGTTCGGAGTGAATCTTTATATAAAATTATTTCTTTTAGTCTTCAGAAGTCCGGTTAGGTGGAGACTTGTTCTAACATAAGTCTGTCCAATTAATCCTTAAACTTATCGCTAACTTGTTATTTTGCATTTTGAAGAAAAGTAAATTTCACTCTATAACTGGCCATGAAGGCCCAGAGGGGCAGTAGAAATGTAGCTCTACTCTTTCTTTTACGTCGTCTCTAGATGGTGGTGGGTGGTTAACGCCACGCCCCGGTCGCTTTACTCTCAGAAAAAAGACCCGGTACCTATCGTACAGGCGGCTGTGTGGACTCCGGGTCGATATAGGCGGGTGGGGAAAATCTTTGCATGTTATAAAACAAAATCGTAGCAGAATCGCATATAGACCCACGAGTTCTTCTAACACAGATCATTTCAGGACTCTGCTTGATATTCCTGGCTTCCTCAAGAAACCAAGAAGGCAGAAGGAAATAGCAAGCAGATTATAGGAATAAAGAATGGGCAGAAATGTGGCGGTATAAGAGAACCGCTTCTGACCAAGTGGTAAAGTAAAAACTTTTAGAGGTTATTTAATTTACAGGTTTGGATCCAGTACCACAGACATGGGCTTGTCGACTTGTGATCCTAACGACATACCTCACAGCTCTATTTGTGGCAGTGGCATATTCAGCCACATTCATCTCAATCCTGACCGTCAACAGATACAAACTACCATTCACAGACATCAAAAGCTTTTCTGAAAATGGGAAGTACGTGCTTAGCATGCTTCCAAATTCAGCGCAGTTAAGCATTTTTGAAGTACGTATCATGAAGAATAGACTGAAAGTTTTTTCGGTCGTATGTGTTTATCACTAGATAACAAAGAAAAAGCTTCTTCTTGTCCACTTAAAATAAAAATCGGATGTAGATTTTTAATGCGGAATTGGAAAACTGTCACAAAATTTTTATCCACAAATATTTAGTGAATCAAATATGAAATCTAGAATAATTCAAAGACTCAGCCACAATATCAAAATACAAATTTATTGCTTATCTTGCACTGGGACGGATTCTTATCTGAATAGTTCAGATTTCCCTTTCAATATGATACCATCAATATTCCGTGCTCATATAAAATCTTTTACCAAAGCTATATAATCTTACAAACTGGCAGTGTCGTTAAGTAACAATAAGATAATGCCTTTCCGCAACTTACATTTAACATTATATTGCACGCATATAAACACACGCATATGTAATGTGTTTTACGTGCGTTACGTACCCCAATGTAAAGCTTCTATTAGCGACTAAATAACAGGAAATGCAGGAATGTATTATCTCACGTTCTGTAATACGTAAGTCGCATTTTCCCTTCATTCCTTCATGTAATGACCTGACAACACAGGGGACTTCTGATACATTAAATTATTTGATATTTTTTCGTGCATAATTTTCAATTGCATAAACCTGAATATTTATGACTCATTTTCGGTTTTAATAAATAAAAATTTTAAATTTAATAGTGTAAGCAAATAAGTTTATGATTCGTAGAAGTGACATTTATCGTATTTGACGTTCACAGCTGTTTGAGGAAAGTTAGACAATCGTCAGATAGTCCGCTGATATTTTACCACCAAGTTAACACGCATTTTGAGGAGGATGAATTAGTTATTCAGTTGTAAACACTGAAAGATAGAAATTATAATTTGTGGGCATATGTTCGCGTATTTGTCTAAACTAAGAAGAACTTTCTGGGGCTTTTGTAAGAAGTATAAATCTAACCGTTTATAATTCAGCTTCTTTGCTTTTATTTCACCATACGCAGACGTCAACCGACGCAACTTTGCGAGATGTTTACAGCAGATTAATGGTCCCAACTGAAACTCTTCCAATGACAAATGAAGAAGGATTATCGAACGTCTGCCAGAAGAGTAACTACGCGTATTTGACATTAAGCGTGATTGAGAAGTTAATCAGGCCATATCTCAGCTGTTCCATAGTCGAAGTGCCAGATTATTCTATTCCGGTATCAATGGGTATGGTTGGCAGAAAAAAAAGTAAATTCAACACCATCTTCAACTATTAGTAAGTACAAAGGACTTTGTTTCAATTTTTTGGTTTCCCGTCCCGTTGTGTTTATGTATAACTGTCTTCATTTTATACCGACAAGTACAACACCAAACATTGTTTCCCAATGTTTATTACATGTTTCGGGGGGCGTGAAGCGTCCATCATCAGGTAAAATATAAATCTATAAGAGAAAAGTGTAAAGGCAGAGGACCACGCTCTCCACTGTCCCGGTCTCACACCCAGTGAGGTACATCTATTTGGATCCCTTAAGACGCACGTGGACTGGAAGTGATTTGAAACAGACGCTGACCTGAAGCTAGCTCTCGCCTCCTGGTTACAGACGCTTGAAAATAATTTATTTATACCGGAACACAAGCAGTGATGCGCACGTGGAACAGAGACTTACATGCCAATGGTGACTACATGGAGGTCTAATGCGCACAATCTGCTCTCCCTCTGCCATTTATACATCGTTGTCAGACTATATTTGTCGCCATCCGAGGGAGTTACCTTATTTTTTGAAATTCTTTTGTATCATACGTATCCTTCAACACAGTTCTCCAGTTGCCCTTTGCTGCTTTTCTTTAAGTTATTTAGGCCTATTCCTCTATTATTCCCGAAATTCTAATACGTAATACCATTTATTTTCACTTTTACCGAACCCTTTTCTCTTTTGTGTCTGTAATACTGTAAATTTTATGTAAAATGAAACATTACACTAATCTTATCAACAAAATATAAAACACAGTTTTCATAAAAACCTTTGACAAATATAAAATAAAGTTTTTGGGCAGAGGGGATTGGGAATCTGAAAACATGAAAGAAGCGCAAGGCAAAGACGAAAGGGCAAAGCCACTAATTAGACAATAATAATATGTCCCACCACATAATCACAAAAAGAAAGAGAAAAGCATGAAAATAACCTTCAAGTGCCAAGCGGAAGGATCTGAGACCCTAACATGTAGGCAACCAGCTCGTGCGTCCACCGGAATCAAACATAACAGCGGAAGTGTAAAAAGACAGATCGCGGCAGCCGTGCGGTCTAAGGGTGCCCATACACCAGCCGACTTGTCTGGAGGTAGGTCTGAAGTCTGTGAACACCTACTCTTTATGAAACTTCTGTACGTAACTGCACTTAATTATAAGTCTTAAGACTTGCACCACACACGTACAGACTTACTTAGGTCCGTACAGACTTGCCTTGAGATATTTCCCGTCGTGTACAGGCACCCTAAGGAGTAGGTCTGTAGCCGCCGGGTTTTTGGGATCGCGGGTTCGAATCCCGCCATAGGGTGGGGATGTTCATCCCTTGTGTTTGTTGCGTGTTGTGCCTGTGTGACGAGCTAATCACTCGTTCAGAAGAGTCCTACCGTGTGTCTAATTGTGTATGATTTAGAAACATCAACAATGAGGTAGCCTAGGCCTGATTTGGGCCGTTGCGCTACAGAAAGGGGGAGGGGGAAAGAGTAAAATATTAATTAAACTGTTTACGAGTCTGTGATTACAGACTCAAGGTGCATATTCTGTACATTTTCAGGATCACAAAACACACCGCTAAAGGGCTGATAATTTCTCGATTCACACTACATAAAAACTGATGTGACTGTGACGCAGGTACTTCGACATCAATGTCTAAGAATCATTAAAATGCTGTCATATATAGACAATAAATAAACAGGCTATAATTAGAAGACACGCTGTCTTGACTGATCAAACGAACAGGTAGATAACAAGCATTTGTCTGTTATTCCTTTAATTTCAGTTTTGTGAAAATGCATGAAGCAGGGATAGTGAAAAGAAATGAAGAAAACCTTCTGCCATTGAAATTCAGACAACAGACAGAAGAACTTCCGTCCAGTGTATCCCTGAAGAAAACATTGCCCATCTTTATTGTTCTGGTTTTAGGCATTTTAATGGCAATGCTATTTCTTCTATTTGAAATAGTAGTATATAAAATAAAACAGAAAAATTGTTTCCCTAAGAACACTCCATTTCCTTCCACTTCCAACCACATACAGACGAAACAATCACCAACAAGCGCTTTCATTTGCACTAACCGACTGTGATTCGCCGTGCGCCATGCACAGTACAGTATGCTATGAAATGTAATGCCACGCACCCACCCACACACACACACACACACACACACACACACACACACACACCTCCCTCCTCGCCTTTAGTCACACATATTACGCACTGTGTGGCAGATGAAAAAATATGTCAGCTTACGTTATCCTGCGAGCTGTAATGTAATGGAGCAAGTTCTTCGACATTGGATTCAGTGCTTGACAGAAGAGGTGCCTCACCGGGGGCACAGCTAGTTTTTGCACTCGGGGCGAGTAATCACAATCGCCGCGCCGAACAAGAACTGTGTCCTTAAAAATCACCTTATTTATTGAATTTCCTTTTATTTGGCTCAATAACTCGAAATCTGTTTGGCAACGAAAAACAGATATTTTCATTGCGAATCTTCATTTTGCCTCCCTTGGGCTTTGCCGCCCCGGGCAAACGCATCACTGGCCCCCCCCCCCCCCGCCTTTCCGGCAGCGTGGACTCAGCCGGCACCACTAACGTTGACCGCACGATGAGACCATGCAGCTCCCACATTCTGAAACCGTCCGAAGAGATTTCCCCCCTCTCAGAAATAACTCTGTCAATCCACGCCAACTGGCTGACGCACTTCACGTCACTCACGACTTTGTCATGTCTTTCCGCCCAACCCTTCGCTTCACTCCACGCCAGGCTGTCGGTATTCAGTTTGGATTGCTATTGTACGACAGCTTGCACCTTCACCGTTTACTGAAAACACTCGACATGGAAGCATCTGTGAATTCCAGCTTCGGTTTTGTTCTCCCTTTCGCTGATAATCAAGCATATTCTTCCCAATACGTTCAAAATGATCGGCTTGCACAGCTCTTCAACAGTTGGCTTTTCTTGTGTTTCACAAGCTCACACCATTCCGCAGCTGTCGTTGCTACTGCTGCTGCATGCGCTGGTAATATCCTAGTACCACTGCACCGTAGAAATGGCAGCTGCAGTCAGTCGGAATGTACACGTCACTGTGTTAAGTGCGGTGTAACGTCGGTATGTACTTACGACAATGAATAATTTTCTTTAATTTTACGATATTTTCTCAAATGTCCTATAAAATGTACCTTGAAATACGGGACTATTTTATGACGCGCATTAGTGTTCTTCGGCCAGGAACCAATACAATCCCGTGCACAGCTAGGGACTGCGTTGACATTCGGTTTGGAGTATCTTAGCTGTAATGGCAACATGTCATTCAACGTTTATTTCTGCAACAAGCCAAAGTAATGCTGAGTACTATGGTGGTGATACACTGTATGAATCCATACTGCTGTAGTGTAGTGAGTAAGGTGACTAGGCTACGTGCTGGATGATCCGGGCTTCGTATCCCGGCTGGGGAAAAAGAGATTTTTCTGTTCTGCGAAACGCCCAGACCGGCTCTGAGGCCCACGTGGCTTTCCATTGAATGTGTACCGGAATTCTTTCCGGGGCAGAGGGGTGGGGGAAGCGGCCGGGACTTAACGTTGACCACTTACGTCCACCTTGTGCCGAGCTGAAGAATGAGGGAATCTATATCTCTGTTCCGCCTAATGCCTTCATGGCGCGGACAGTGAAAACTGCACCTTTTACTTGGTACAGTTTTATGGGCAGAACGCATTAAGAATTTGTCCACACGAAAGGTGCAGCAGTGTGCTATTTAACCGCGCTGTGACTTGCCAAGTTTGATGGCAGATGAACGGGAACGAAGCATTGTCGGAATGATACAGTGAACAAACCAAGTACTCACAGTAATACAGTTCTCATTGTCACTTTGTCCACAACAAATTCCGTATGCATGGGCTTGGGATCGAATCTGGACCTGCGAAGTAGGAAGCCGGCGACTATATGGTGCCAAAAAGGAGGTGGGAAGATAATATGAAGATTAATGTTGCGGAAGGCCGATCCTAGTGGCTTCGCAGTCTAAGGTGTTGGTCTGCGGCAGCACGCTTGCTGGGATTGAGGGTTCGAATCCTGCTGGGGGCATGGCTGTCTGGCTATTGTGAGTGTTACGTTTTGGCAGGTAGAGGTCTCTGCGATGGGCTGATCATTTCTCCGGAGGAGTCACACCGAGTGTGGTTGTCTAATTGTGTGTGATCGTGAAGCCTCAATACAATGAGACCCTGGTCCAGCAGGGCCTGTTGCGCCATTAGGAAAAAGAAATAGTGTGGAGGACGTTGGCGACGTTGTTTTGAACAAAGTCAGTCATGTCGAGACTTTCAGAAATGTCAAGATGCGCAACATATACAACAAATGTTTGTTGCAATATGCAGTCGAGGGTATAGGAGGTTAGGGGGTGAATGCAACTGCTGCGTTCCGTGCATAAAGACGATCTTTGATATGAGTGGTGTTACTTCTCTTGTTTTTGATACCACAGTGTCAGTAACTTGGTCATAAATTACTTGCCACAAGGGTTACCAGTTATATAAAATATTTTTAAGTGCAAACACTGGATATTCTCATTAAGAAAGTAAGAAGTCAGAAGTAGGCTATGTTAAAGCAGTTCTCTAACAAAGAGTTAATAAATCAGCATCACTCTTTGGGAGCAAATGTTCGTATACTTTTGTACGTGAAGAGAAAAACCTTTGAATACAATGATATTCTTTAACTTCCATACACAATAAAGAAAACGTCCTGTCATCAACATAAATTATCTCTCTTACACACTTTAAAATGTTATACACATCAGAATTTTTTTTATATCTGTAATCAGCCATGGGAAAGTCATGCTTGCGAAAACCTAGATTACTGTTTTGTAGTAATGTGTTTATTAACTACTGTAATGTACCATACAAATTAATATAAATTCTTGGGTCTTTTATGGGCTTCAGTTTTTGTAATGCATAATACTGTAAAGAAGGAAGCTGTAAATTTGAAAGATAAAAAATAAATTAATATGTCGCGTATCCGCCTGCTTTTTACCATGTGCCTGTCTAAAGTTTTTACAATTTATTTATTGTTACTTTTTTTAAAAATGAAGCTATAACTATGCAGGCCTGGACAGGCCCCTAGGGTTTCAGGAGGTTGAGGCAACCAAAATTTCTAGACAGTCGGCACATGAAGGTGGTGAAGTTGTCAGCCCTATGCACCAACCGCCTTTACTACCAGCAGATATTCCTGGTACTTATTTCCGTTAGAGGCTGAGTCCACCCCTGTGTCATAGTGCGCCCGGAGGAATGACCGCATCAAAAAAGGCCCGCAAACTTTCTGCTTGCAGCGCAGTGCCTCAACCACCTGACCCACCGAGTTGTTGCGTGAGCTAATTATAAGGCATGGAATGCTTTTAATATTAACTTCATATTCTTGGTAAGGATAGAGTTTGTCTGGCAACGTATAGACACGTATTAAGTTATATAGGCCTGTCGGACAGCAACTACGGATGGCTTAAAATGCGTGTCCCATTGCGATGGGAAAGACCAAAGGCCTGGTTTCGATCTCAGAACAGTCCACGTGGGATTTATGGTGAAACAATATGCTACTGTGATTGGAACATCATTCCACTAGTGCTACATATTCACATCCATTTCACTGGCATCGACCTGCGTGGTACAAAATACTGAAATTTCGGACTTAACCTGTATAGCTTGACCTGCCATGACCTACACTTACGCTGAGCAGTCTGTTATGAGTGTGATATTCCTAGCCGTAAACTATAATTTATGTGAAGGAAAATTTACCATTCCAAGACGAGGTCAAAAAAATAAATTACGAGATTTTCTCATATTGTCAGAAAGGAGGCTGCAGCGTTCGTCGGACAGCTGACAGAAAAGTGCGCAAAGACTCAGTGCAAAGCTAGACAATTTCACCATCTGTCACAGGAATTTCAAAGCTCTCCCTTCTCAGATATGGCTATGAACACCATGGAAATTTGCCAGGAATTTGTCAGTGTCATGCGTTTGCCTGAGTTTTCCCTGCTTCCTGTATTTTTACGAACAGTGTTATATGACGCACTTTATTGCTTCATAAAGTGCTGTATTCTTTAAAGATTTATTTAACGGTTAGTAACTCAAACCCCAGAGCTTAGATTGCTGCGTGATGAATTTGAAAGGATGTACGAAAAGTAATTTCTGAAAATCGTTTGGGGAAACTGAGGAAGAACACAAAATCCCTCAGTGACCAAGCCAGTACCCGGGCCTGTATTTTAAGCGGGACCTCTCACACTTAAAGCAGACCACGATGTTTTGTTTCACCTTCTATTTCCACAGAATTTCAATAGGTCGAAAAAACTGTAGAAACTTCATGACATGTCTCTTATAAAACCACACTAAGTGCTGCTTAAGAAAGCTCAGAAGAAACTAAAAGACTAACAGGGCAGCCGCTAACATAATTGCCCAAGTTTTCTTAACCCAGATTCAATTACAAGAAGAAGTACTGATGTCAATACACCCACCAGCAGAACAACAAAAAATACTGTGACGGTTGCCAAGGTGACACTGGAAGGTGGTTCCTCCAGGGCCTCTATGTACTGCGGTGGCCATGCATTTTCTTCAGTTCTCTTCAGTATTCCGGTGCGTTTCATTTCATGAACACTGGAATTACAAAAACATTTTCTATAACCATGCTCGTAACAACAGGTTGTGGTGAGTTACGTAACGGGGACTGTTACATGCAGCCTTTTATATTGTCCTATATTGTGTGGTATGAGACCTTATAACGTCGTCGATATAGTGAATAGTCCAAGGGTTGGAAGACTGAGAAATTATAGGTAAATCCTCGGCAAGAGTAAGAGTTCAAGGCTTTCCAAAACGTCCGTATCGGCTCCGGGGCCCCCCAGCCTCCTATTCAGTGGGCTCTGGGAGAAATTATCCAGAGGTAAAGCGGCCGAGCATGAAGCCGATTATTCGCCGCCTCTAGTGCCGAGGTTATGAACGGGTGGAGCTGTACCTCCATTCTTGAATATACCTTCATGATGTGGGCAGGGACAACTTATGTCTAAATGCGGAACATGGCTCCTATGAAGCAAATGAAAAAAGTGAATTTCATTTCTCTTATAGGTTTGGGATTTCTCTCCCCATTACTTTCAGAGCCGTTCGTAGACCTAAAGATCCTCTTATCAAAGTGCCTGCTGTGTAAAGGCACTGAATCTCAATGCTTCTTTACATCCCAATCAAGATTATGTTTAACATAAACGGAGCTTCACTCGTGTGTCCTGTACTGTTATGGCTGGCCTTTACGGACCATGTGGAAAATTTATTTCATCTTTACAAAAATAAAACGGCAATAATTTAGTTGGTTTACTTTTTCAGAAAAATTGAACTCACTAGACTAGTAAGAGGGCACGCGGTGGCGCAGTTGGTTGAGGCACTGCGCTACAAACCGGCAGGTCGCGGGTTCGATTCCCGATGGTGTCATAATCCTTCCGGCCGCACTATGGCCCTGGGGTCGACTCAGCCTCTAACAAAAATGAGTAACAGGAATATTTCCTGGGGGATAAAGGCTGCCAGTGCGTAGGGCTGACAACCTTACCACCCTCATGTGCCGACTGTCTAGAAATCTGGGAGCCTCAAACTCCTGGAACCGTCAGGGCTTGTCTAGGCCTGTAATGGGGTTGCTTTACCTTTTTACTAGATTAGTAAGGGTAAAGGTACAAGATAACAGTACACAGGGTTGTTAATGGCTATACCATCCGTCCGCTTTAGAAAGACTGGACGGATGTTGATGAGATTTTTAAAAACGTGTGTTAGGCACTTCGGTATTGGCGCTAGTCACACTGCCACCTCCCACGTTCGTGTGTCTGCCACATTGTTGTTCCTGATTTTAAGGAGACAGAAATTTCGAATTTTGAGTAATCTTCAATGGCATAATGGAATAGTTAGTGATAAGACAGTAATCATAATAAATAATGTAATAAAAATAACCATAATAATGCCATTCTGAGGTTTTTGAACTGTCTATTCAATGAAATGAGAATTAAGAGTGACAGTGCGCAAGGAATGCATGCGGAAGACGTTCCAATCTTGTTTTTAAGATGGCTGCTCACAAGTCCTCACTGCAAGAATAGCATAACTCATGCCAGGTAAAGTTCAGGAGTGATGCTTTCTGGCACACAAGGCAATAACTTGACACCTACAGGTAGCCAGAAAACAGCGATGCTGTTCGTTCGTCAGTTGCATGTGAACAGTGTCGCTCTATAATTCATACCCTTTACCGCGAATTGCAAACTTCGTGTTTTCGATATACTCAGGGCTGTTTCTTAGGCCGTGGCTATATTGCAGCCAGAACCGACACACCACAACAGTCTGGACAGACTCCAGATAGGAAGCATAAAGAGGCTACTGTATCTTTTGCTTGAAATTCACGAAAAGCAGGAGACGGTGGATTCATCAGCTTTGGGAATCAAGAACTGAGGGAGAATATGTTAAACTGTGCAAGATATTGACAGAATTTCCTGATAAGTTCAGAGGGTACTACAGAGTGAATATACCGGCTTCGGTTTGAGATCTCTGTTGTGATCATTTTTGTCTCTTCGGTCCCAAAGAGGCGGCATATTTCTCACAAGTTCTGTCAGATAAGTTTTGATCACTGCACCCCGAATCATGTGCTTACTGCAGCAGGTTTCTGGCCAGACTGTCAGCCTGAAACACAAACCTAGTTTGTTTCCAGCCGACAGTCGGGGTTGCTGGGAGATAACACACCAGTGGGATCGGTTTCAATATAGTCGCTGCGATAAGCAACGCAGCGGCCCATTTTTACTCCGAATTTGTTGGGAGATACCACGCCAGGCGGATCGGGTTCAGTGGAACAGCCGCTGCCGTAAGCCATACAGCAGCCCATTTGTACTTCCTTATCTGGAGTCTTCCCAGACTGTTGCGTTGTGTCGGTTTTGGCTCCAGTGTAGCTGCGGCCTTAATCGTGGTTCTCGTGGGGTACTTCCGCGTCCTTTCGTTGCTGTCTTTATTGTCCTTGTTCTGTTGGATTTGTGTCCAAGGAAGGGACGGTGTCTACGAGTGGTATAGGTATTACTGGTCGCGCAGTACCGCCGTCCCGGGCACCAGAGAGCAAGGGGCGGCCAGGTGGGCTCTGAATATCTTAAATGAAAAAGAAATTATGTTCTGCTTTCAATAAATTTCTAATTACTGAGCCAAATAAAATAAAATTAAATAAGAGCTCGTGTCTGTAACACTGCGCATACTGCATAGCTGACTGTTAACTAGGTGCGGAGGGACAGAGAAGAACACGCTGACGAGCCCGTTACCAGTCCTGCAGTCACATCTCATCCGTAATGGCCAGCGCTGTGTGTTTGTCAGTTGATTAGAACAATTGGTGCTGGTGCAAATCAAAGATTCTTACTGAGGGTGATCAACCTCTGAACATGACCATCTAGCTCTATGTAATCCTCTACAGGTGTGACTCACAAACCGATTGGTGTACATTCTAATCCGAAAAGCTTTACGTACTATGACAGCTATAAGTCTCAAACTTACTGATATTTGAAGATTCTCTTATAATGACTTGACTTGCTTATGATCATGGATGCCGTAATGGAGTAATATGCTTGAGGAATACCAACAATACTGCAAGGAATACTTCTGGTTAGCCCCCGCAGTGTTGTATGAGAAATTATGTAACTGTACTTGTCACCATCACATATTCGTTGCAGTCCTTCGATGTCACTGCGCGGGAGGTCGTCAACACCGGGACGAATCAACTTCCGGTACACTTCATTCAGCGTGGGTGTCTTCGACTTCTGAGAAAATAATTCAATATGACATCTGAGATTGTCATAGAGGTGACGTTTTCAGGTCACTATCTTCAGGGATGGGACGTCATGCATTCTGCTACACAAGAACAAGTGTTTCGGAGACATATTGTGCCTCCTTCAGAAAAACAGATGGAAGCTACTGGAAGCGTGTTCTTACAAAAATTTGGTTCTTGTCTACCAGACTAAATGGCGTCACACCTCCAGAGACAGAAATCTTGAGAAGTAGATGATACGTCACGAAATTTACACTACGTTATATTAGGCTAGTTCATTGCTGATGTCATTTGGAGGGGCTGGTAGCTGAACGAAAGGTGCTGTACCAGTTACAGAGGTTATTCGGCGTCGAGTGATGTGAGAGGACATTATGTGAAAGAAGAAACAGTCGCAACATTCTGCTTATACCACTGGCAGTCGCCAGGACATGCTTAGTGAATCCAGCCACATTATTACGTGTTACCTCTGATATTCGACACGAATTCTTCTCAAATATAAATCATAAAGTGACCACTTAAGCTAACATCTTCCTATCAATTATTGGGCCAATTTAAACATTCATGAAATTTCTTGTAAAAGTCCTATAGATTCAAAACCCCCGATATAAAATTTGCGCCATTGGCTCTATTTCTGACATAGTTATTCACAGCTATGTCCTTAGTTGCCCCAAGCGGTCTTTTCTAGTGAGATATTTGTAAGAAAGCTCTGTCGATATATTCTCATTAGGCTACGGTCTGGACTGCCGAAAAATAACACGACATTTCGTCGCAGGAAGAGCACACAGCCTTGACACAACGCGTAAAATTGCTGGTTCTACAATTCTAAATCGGTCGGGGCGTGAAGCTGATGAATCACCTCCATCCAGTGCCAAGCTTAAGAATGCGTGTAGCTATACCTCAATTCCCATATGTCGCCATGGCGTGGTGCCTAATAAGCACACTGAAAATCACGGTTTACAGTGTTAGGTGAAAAGACGAATTTAAGTAGAACTATCTGACATGGTTTTTCCCTTTCCACGTTCACTTTATTATGTAAGGTCCAAATATCATTTTAAGGAAATTACCTTAAAGAAGTCTACTCGGGCAGAACCAGACAGTACCCCCAGCTTGTATGATCCATCTTCTAGCAGGCCCTTAAAGTCAGTGAATGGCAGATCGTACCGTCGCACAGCGAGAAAGGATATGAAGGTGGCCGAGTATGCCACAAACACTGTCACTGCAACTAAATACGTTAGAAAGTAGACCAGACGGGACGCCAGCGTCCGGGGAGTGGTGCCGTGACCTGTGGATTATGCGAATAAAACTTTTATGCAAGAAAAATTCAACAGTCTCACAATACAACAAAAATAAATTTACACAGTACGCTGAACTATTAAGTATGTAACTATGATTTACGAAAACCAAAACCCTTATTCTTTTACTAATTTCGATACTAAAAGCTAGAGAAATGGCTGTTCAGAGTTCGTCAGCTCAATCCTCTGTTCCACAGTCACAGCGCTAAGGAACGAAGTTTCCTTGCCTGAACTTCTGTATTTTTCTGGTAATTTCAATGGCCAAATTCTTTCTTGGCCATCTGAAAATCAGGCAGTACTTGTAAACAGGTGTAAAAAGATGGAATTAAATTGCTGCTTTATATTAAAACAATGTAGATGTGTTATTATATTCAAATTCACAAGAGATGCCAATAAGATAGCATATAACCAATCCAGGACATAAAATAATTACGTAGGTCAGATGAGAATGGCGAGTGTAAGACCAAGAAACAGGAATAAAAAGTCTCTGAAGATTAAAAAATAAAACAATTTTAGCCGAAGAAAGGTTGCTCTGTTAAAAAGTTCCCAGTATTTGCCAGCTTCATTTTCTGATATGAATTGGTAGAGGTTGAAAATGTATATGTGTTATTAGCGGGATTACACTGACAGAATAAAACCGCAGTACTCGGAGAAAGACCTGCATTAGTATCATGTTGTCCATCATAAATCCCTGGGATCGAAACCGGACATCCGTTGTGCTAGGCCGACTAGCTGCTTTCGACTAAAATTGATATAATTTAGGTAAAAGTAGTTGGGTTTTGCAGATCAAAGAATATTGTAATATGTGTTTACATTAGTAGTATTAATCGCTTAATATTGTATAGGGAAGTAATGGGTGGTTTTTGTGAGAATAAATACAACGTGTGGGAAAAATGCTGAGTGTTCTAATGTTGAACCTGGCGGTGCACATGGCAGTCACTGAGTAGTAAAGAGTTAACACGGGGTAAAATTTGCTCCTGTCTAACGACTCTAATTTCTAAGTTTCGGGTGCTTTATAATCTCTCTCGTAATTTATCAGCTTGCACTAAGTGGACTTTTCTCAAGAATCGAGAAAGCAGTATGTGGAGGGGACTCTGTAATTAAATATGAGACGTTTCTGCGAACAAAACGCGCATGCAAAAGAAAACTGAGGAAGGGAAAAAGCATAAATAGAGGTAGAATTTTTTTTACAAAAAAGTAGTCTGCTGCAAACCTTGCTGACAAAATGATCCAAATACGCAAAACAAAGATTCGCAGAAACTGTAGGGCATAGAGCCGGTATTTATACTGAATTTCTTATTCACATTCCAGATTGCAGATAAAATGACGGCCAGAGCCACAATCGCTGTTATCACAACACACCACAGCGCAGAGACGAACGGAGACAGAATATGATTTAGAGAACTGATTTCCATTTCAGGCTGCTTAATATGCACCATCAGCCTGTGGAGAGAAATCACGCAAGTTTGTAGAGAGAGTTTACAGTTAATACATTAACCAACATATACAGTTAATGAAGTACAATTCAAGAACAACTATTAAAATCCTACATGTTTCGGCATCGGGGTGCCATCATCAGGAAGTTATTTAGAACAAAGGAGTACAACCCCAACATGCTAATCACGTTGTGTTCGGCTTGAACTCCTTTGTCAGAATAACTCCCTGATGATGGCATCCCGATGCCGAACATGTAGGAGTTTTATACTTGCCTTGAACTGTATTTTATTAAGTACATATGTTGTTTGATGTATTAGATGTAGAGAGAGGTTAATATTTACAAAACCTTTAATTACTGTGTCATTCATGTCGGAAAAGACAACATGATTGCGCCGAAAATTTTACCTTTGCCTATATACAGAATAGAACAAAACAGGATGTCTTTCGACGAAAATTATTGAATGGCACAAGAATAAAGTTAACTTAACTGCTTTGCTCTGACACACGTGCGCTAAAACAGCGAAACTGGGCTTCAAAGGAAACGATTTCTCACATTTGTAGCCCTGTTCCGATATCACACACTTAACTTACTTTGTGACTGAGTGACTGTCTGCATCACAGGTTCTGACTGACTGACTGACTGAGTGACACTGGTTTCTGAAAGTCTCAGTGGTTTATTCAGCCATTAAATACTGAGTAACTAACTGTTCCTACACACTGTGCTGACAAATATTATAAGGTGAATAACTGTATTCATCTATGTCGACAGAATTGTAGCCTAATCATTCATCACGTATATTAACGGTTATTCTGAAGAGCAACGACATTTTAATATATGTAATAAGGAACTCCACTACCAATTCATGTGTTCATTTATTCATTACCTGCAGGAATAATTAACGGGATCTTTCGGTCTGAATTAAATTTTTTTTCTGGGTCTAAAAACGCATCTCTTCTTTGGGATTATTTCATAATATTATGAAAAGTATAGTCGTCTTTTATAGCTTCATTATTATCAGAAACTTTGCGCCCAACTACAAATTTAAAATGTTTATGTTCTCAAAAGAGAAATTGTCTTACCAAACAACCTAAAATATAATTTCATAACAATCATCCGGAAGAGATTCCTGAAAGTCTAATGCTTCCTCAGCTAGTTAAGAAATTCCCCGCATTTTATGCAACTCGAAAGTTCATTATCGCATTCAAAATATTCTGCAATTTTCCCCTGTTCGGAGCCAAGTGATTTCTTTAAGATCCACCTTAATATCAGGCTATATTCCCAAATACTCCTAGGCTACCAAGTGGTCAGTTTCCTTTAGGTTTCCCCACAGAACCCTGTATGCAGCTGTCCTCTGCCCCGTAAGCGCCACATGTCCCACCCATCTTAATTTGCTTTATTCGGTCACCCGGAAAATGTCTAGCAAGGATTATAAATCGTTATGCTACTTATTGTGCAGTTTTTTCCTTTTCCTTCTAAACTCTTCCATCTTAGGCCCAAATATCTGCTCAGCACACTATTCTCGATCATCATCAGCAGTGCTGTTCCTTCAGTGTCAGAGACAAATTTTCACACCCATATAAAACAACAGGAAAATTATATTCTAAGTGCTGTAATCTTTGTGTTTTTAGATAGCAAAGAGAAAGACCACATAGTCTGGACCGAATTTTTGCAGGCACTCTACGAATGTAATTGACTCCTAAATTTGGCTTTAATGCAATGTTGATTTTTTAGTATCGTTACAAAATATTCGAAATTTGCCACATTTTAGAAGAATTTATTACCTATCTTGATATAATGATTTTGTCCTGCATTCTGTTTACAAGACGTGAACACATACTTAGTTTTCTCACCATTTTCTTCTACATCAATCTCGCCACTAATACACAACAAAGACCTTGTGATTTTCTTTACACTATATGTTTCACCCGTAAATTAACATCATCAGCGTAGACTAAAAGCAGATACGACCCACATAATTTCAATTCCCGTGCTTTTCTGAATCTTCCTAATGACATGATCCGTAGCAAAGTTGAAAAGAAATGGCGAAAAGAAATCTCTTTGTTTCAGACTATTCTGAATAGAAAACCTATCGGATAAACTTGCGCCTACCGGACATTTATCACGGATTCATTTCAACATATCATTATTAATCTGACTGGTTTCCGTAAAAACTGAAACATTTGCCCATACTAGCCACATCTTATAAGGTTATATATCATAATATTAAAATATTTTCATACCTGACTTTCCAAATCGGTGGTAAAAAATCGACAGCATCCATACGATCTAACAAGTAGGCAAAAAAGCTGATTCCAACATCCGCGTCTTCTCTGAAGACCATCCCTACTACACCACTCCATGATCCATTATCCAGCTGAGATCCGAACACTGCATCATTCGGTACTATGTATTCTGTACTGGAAAAGGTAACGGCTAGTCATGTATCAAATGTTATTTAACAATGAAGCAAAGAGAGCCTGGCAGTAAACGTCAAAACATTTTTAATTTCGCCATTAGACGGAAGTATTTGGTTGATTTTAAACTGAGACCACGTGAGAAAAAACCCAACAGCTGCAGGGAGGAGAGATGTTGGGACTCAAAACACATTCCAAATGCAGCTCTCGAGCGAATAACCCTCAACGCCCATAGTGGGAATAGCGTGCAACATTTATACCATTCAGCATTTCATTTGACAATAATCCGTTTTGATGAACTATGCATAAATATTATTAGTATAACCTATAGGAAGATCCGATACCGTTGCAAAAACTATTATTGTTTAGAAAATATTTTTGTATCGGTGAATTTTCAAGCAATTTAATAGCCGTGCTTTAACGTCGAGGGTTACTTATTACTATGTCGTAACTTCATTCCGTTTGATTGGATTCGCTGTCACTATAGACAAGATTTCTCACGGAGCGTTACATTGTCCCTCCTTTTGACTCGATACATCCTGTACACTTAAAGAAACAGCCTTAAATATTTATATAAAACAATAAGAAAACGATTTTCCAAGCTTGGAAGGTCGTCCGGTAATTGGCAGCCTTCTTCCAGCAATTACGTACCTAAATGTGTCAGGATGTATTCCATGCAAGGGCACTTGTGCACAGAGCATTCCCATAGCAGTAAAAACTTAAAAATTTAGGTCATCTGGGCTGTACTGCCATGTTAAATAATAGGTAGTTACGGAATTTCGAAGTTCCGAAAGATCGTAGCGCCTTTATCTTTGATATCAAGCAGTCCGAGATATTACGATCCATCAAAACGTCTTAGAAGACTCGAATCGTTGCTGTGAGAGCTTCAAATGTCGCAGGTGATAGGTTTTTTACAGACTGAGAGTCCATTAGCTTCTTATGTAAAGTGTCAACCGTGCAGTCAGTTGCAAGGGAAAGCATATACTAAGTGTCTGATATTAAACTATAGCAGGGAATACTTGAATGAGTAAGGTCCATCTTATAGCCAACAAATTCTTTATTAAAATAAAGGTTAAAAAAGTTAAAAGTCGTATACGCCTTTATTTTAATAAACTTTATTAACCTTTATTTTAATAAAGAATTTGTTGGCTATAAGACGGACCTTACTCATTCAAGTATTTGTATAAGCCAACGGAGATGTCAAACATCAAAATAATATAGCAGGGAAATCTGAATGCCGGGGAAGAAATGATGGGATAGTGGACAAAATTACATGAGTATCTTTAAAATTTGCACTCCTGATTCAATGTTATTAGCGTAATCAAACCAATAAGATAAGATAGGTTAGTCATTTGGCCAAATAGAGGTGATAGATTCATAATTTCACTGTCTCAAATCAGCTCACGAGAAAATGCGGGCAACATTTTTCTCCTAAACATTATTTCCAATCTACCGGATTAAACGGTATCACCAAAAAGCCCGTGCTATGATTTACGTGGCTAGTCACCGGCCTCTCGTCGTGGAGGCCTGGTTTCCATCTCAGGTTAGCCCATGTGGGATTTGTGGTGGGAAAAGTGGCAGTGGTACACGATTTTCTCCATCTGACATGTGCTAAAAATTCCACCAATGCTCCTTACTCATTAATTCAGCTGTCACCGACCCTATGCAACCTTAGAAACTGAAAGCGTCTTAAATAACACACTTAAGGAAATAACCAAAATATTCACACAACAAATCTTCACTACCGCGAAAACTTCGAAACTAGTAAAGAACCAAATTTACTTTAAGGGAATTATTTTCTTTTATAAAGGAATATCTGGATGCGAATTTTTAAGTTTAATGACTGCGAAACAGAGCCGGGATAGCGGAGTCAGTGTAGTGACTAGATTACTGACTGATCACTCCCTGCCATGGCAACTTTTCTTTCTTTCCAAAACTCTTCCTTCGACGCTGGATTCCGCCCAGCCTTCTATGCAGCGGGTAATGGGGAGACTTCCTCCAGGAGCAGAAAGACGGAGGCGTGGATCTAACCACTCATCTGCCCTCTAGTACCGTGCTTATGCCTTCGTGGCCTTCACAGGGATAAATTTCGCAAATATTATGCAACTTACACGATTTTGTACAAAATATATGGACTAGTAAATATGTTCCATTTTCAAACTGTCATAAATGCGTAAACTATGACCATTCTCACGTGAAGTTCATTCGACGTTCCAGTTCATTCCAGAGTTCCATTAGATAACCTGCATATTTCGTAGCCTTCTTGTCATTGTATTTCGCCACTGTTAGATAAGGGTCCTGTGGAAGGGAAATAATTTTAATTGTTAGGGATAGGTTTGTTATATTTTTCAATATTATTAATTCTCAATATGGTACTTTTAATTATTTTTGTCTTATATGATATTAATAATATTTATAAAATTTTCTATTTTTCGCAACGCCAAGAACTTACAATAAATAAATGGCTGTTAAAATTCCTTTCTTTGCCGCACTGCCGATTTTAATAACAATTACTGAGGGTCCGGCTAATTATCAGCACTCATTTCTTCTGACTAGCCCCCCGATTTTATAAACAGGGAATGACTAGCGACAGATGGCACGTTCAAGACGCCATATTAAAATATTCCTTTAATTCCTTTCCCCACTACATAACGTTACTCTTTAAGCCTATATTACACTTTAAAAATAGCCATTTTATTTTAATAAACTCGCGGAGCAGAGTCCTTCTTGTAAAGCTAGCAGCAGCTCAGATGGTAAAAAAATTTCCGCTTTTAATGTAGCACGAACTGTTATTACTGTGTTATGATAGCAGGCCGCATATCCCTATTCTGCTTCAAACGATCATGCTCCATATCTTCTCACCTTGCTTCTTCGAGAAATAATACTCAAACGAAATATTAATACATACATACACTTTATATTTAAATTAATTATGATTAAATTGTTCTTTTATTAAACCAACAAATGCACATCTGATATAAATAACAACACAGTCTTTTGTTGCTCCTACATGTTTAGGCGAAACTCCACCATCCTTGGCGCGTCTTCACGGCAATATTCGAAGCTCACTAACACCATAGTAATGCCCAATATATGTAGCATTTTCGCAGCTGCGTTCAAAAGTGCAAGCTCTCATAAATGCAGTACGAAATGCTCAAGCCTACAGTGTAACCAAGTGTGTTGTTGATAATCGCGACCGTTTTGTGTTGAAAGTCCAAAAAAATTATGTTACTGGTACACAGATATGCAAGCAATACGTACGTAAGGAATGGCTGCTCCTTTTATAGTGATTCCTTGCAAATTTCTCCTTCTTGCAAAGAATGGAGCTGATGACCAAGAAAAACCACGTCTGTAAGTCCAGTTTGCTATACGGAAAGTCTGCAGTGGTCTGTCGTAGACGACGCGATAGAGTTCAGTGAGTGACAGCTGAAGAGTTGTAACAGACCACTGCGCCACTACAAACTCACAGTCGAACGGAATGTAAATGTTAGCGAAAAATTCTTCCAGCGATGTACTGTCATTCATAAAGAAGAGCCATCGTGCTTTAGGAAACATACCTGTAGCAGAAATCTGGTGAAAGACAGAAATAAAAGGCATAAATTTGACTACAGTTCTCTCATAACAGGTGACGAAAATTAGTCATATTACAAGCTGCGTGATGAGCTAACAAACGAATAATTTGCTCCACTGATTTTTCTTGAAAATTTTATATTTCGAGAGTGAAGAAATTATTGTATTTTATATTTTTCATACCGTTCATAATCACTACGCATCTACATCTGAACGGCATACAAATCGTCTGTTTTATATACTTCTTATAACAAGATATTTTCATGCTGTATGTGTAGTATTAGTTTTTAAACGTATCCCTGAAGATGATCCCAATAGGAATCGAAACATCTTGGAAAAAGTTTTGTAAGGTAAGAATATTTTCAATAATAAGAGTGCATTAGTTTTTATGAACTTATACTTGCTTAAATTACTGTACATTTATAACAATCGAATAATAGTTGTCGTGTTAATAAAATTTGGTAATTTTATCTAATTGTGAGCCAGCCGACTCCAATTTATGCCGTCATTACCACTTTCTTCACAATAACAACAATAATAATAATAATAATAATAATAATAATATCGTTGTTATTATTATTATAAGCACCAACGAAGACCATAAAAGAGATATCAAGATCCATTCAGCTCGCCAGGAGGGATCTATTCATTTGAAATCCGTTACTAAGACTGAATGTACGTACAAAGTTGGTAACAGTCTAAACACAACCCAATTCTGTTTACTTAATAGAACGACACTTTTCTGCCTAGGCTACGCCATCCTCAGGTTCACAACTAACTAACTAACTAACTAACTAACTCCATGGAGCAGAGGCTTTCTTGAGAAGCTAACAGTTTCTCAGCTAGTCAAGAAATTCCCCGCATTTTATGGAACCCGAAAGTTCATTACCGCATTCACAAGAGCCCGCAACCTGTCCCTATCCTGAGC